>QJNS01000261.1:3166-107915 GCA_004154925.1 Monosporascus cannonballus
CCCCCCCCCCAAAAAAAAAGCGACACATGTATCAACCATATTATCTATATTCCGCCGGCGGCGGCGCCTGCCCCACATGATTCGGCGCTTCGAACATGTGTATGTCGCCGCCCCAACCCGGCTGCGGCGGCGGCGCCGCGAACGGGAGGTCCTCCCCGACCAGCGTGTTCGCTATGCTGTTCCAGTCCTCGCCGAGGTCGGGCGGCAGCAGCAGGAAGCCGCCCGGCGCGCCCCCGAAGAGGGGCTGGTCTAGGTTCATCGCCGTCATGTCCATATCAGTCCCCATCGGCACCGGTGGTAATTCCTTGTCGAGCGAGGGTGTCCGGTTATGTGTTTGCGGTTGCGGTTGCTGTACGAAGCCGTGGTGGAAGGAGTTGTTCGTGGGGGGCTGCTGCTGGATCGGCTGCGGCGTTTGTACGAAGGCGGTCTCGGAAACCACCACCGGGAAATTGGCGGGGACCGAGCCTCGCGTGTCGGCTCGCTTTGCGCTCGGATACGCCGCGTTCGACATCGTCCGCCTGCACGATCCCCTGGACGAATTCGGCGGTGGCATGTACACCATCTTGTGCATGTTGCTGGACGTCGAGTGCCGCTGCTGGGGCGGCGATTGGAGCATGCCGCTCCCCTTCGGCAAGACTTGCACGGTGCGCCAGGCGGTGAAGACGATCTTCTCAGCGGACTCCTTCGACCCGTCGAAGAACTCGAGTAGATCCTGCAGCTGCCCGGGATGCTCGTTCTCTACGTACCCCTGCGCCCGACCAGTGGTCTCCGGGATCCAGCTGAACTGTGGTTGCAGGCCCTTGAGCATGTCCTGGTTGGCGACCATGTTCTTCCACATCTCGAGGATGGGGTCCTGGTGCAGTAAGCCGTAGATGACGTTGGAGTGTAGCCAATCCGCCTTCGTGCTTCCCGAGTCGAAGTGGATGGCGACGTGGTCGACGTGCTTCTCGAAAGCGCGGTGCAGCGCGGCACAGAAACCACAGCCGTAGGCCTTCCTTTTCGGCATATGCTTCACGACATTCTCGGCATGCGGACACGTCTGGCAGCCATGAGCACTCTTGTGGTGCTGATTGAACGTATTGGACCCCCAGAAGCTCTGATTGCAATCCGGACACGGGTATTTCCGCGACCGCTCATGGAACTCTTCCAAATGTCGTTTCCAATCGAACTTCCTCTTAAAAGTCTTCTCGCATGACGTGCACCAGAACTTGCTATCGTTCGACTGGTTCGATGAGGACGAGGCGGTAGTCCGCGTCGAGGAGGCCGTCGAGAATATACTATCGCGGTTCGACGAGGAAGAGAGGCTGGACGAGTGGCTGCTGGACGAAATTGATACTCGGTATGCGTTCGTCGGGGAACTAACGTTGAAGTTGTTATAGCTCGGGTTGGGGATGGACTGGGCAGCTTGGGGTACTTGATGAACTGGATAGCCTTTGTTAGTAGTGATGATCCAATGCGTGTCCATCCAACATAGTGGGGGGTCATACATACATCGCGGATCTAATTGCTGCTGCTGCTGCTGCTGCTGTTGTGATTGTTGTGGTTGTTGCTGTTGTTGTTGTTGTTGTTGTTGTTGTTGTTGTTGTTGTTGTTGTTGTTGTTGTTGATGCTGGCTTCCCTCGTGTAATAGTGCGATCAAGGTTTCGGTGCTCAGCCCGGACTTCTTCAAGGCCTCCAGCTGCTCCCTCGCCTCGGCTAGCCTTCGCGCCGAGTCGTCCATATGGCTCGCGTGACCGAAGCCTTTTCGAGGTCTTCCTTATTCGATTCCGAGCGGGTGATGAACTATGCAAGGAGAAACGTGGGAGCTGTTCGGGCCGGCGTCGACAGTCGGGTGGATCGGGAAGACGGCGAACACAAACCCCAGACAGACGGTGGACAGCGACAGTACGAGCGAAGCAGGGAGCGTTGATGGCATCGATAGCGATAGCGACAGTACTGGTGATGGCACCTTGACGGGTAACGATTGTGATAATGATGATGATGAGGAATGATGGTAACGGCTACAGGAACGACGGTGACAGTGATAGTGATAGTGATAGTGATAGTAATGGTGATGTTGAATACCTATGGGAAAAGAATAACAATATGAATCGGAAGAAGAGAATGTAGGCGCGTATGCATATGCATATGCGTAGGCGTATGCGTATGTAGGGAGGAAGAGGAAGAGGAGGAGGAGGAGGAGGAACAAAAGGAGGCTGCTTCTGCCGGTGCTGTTTCTGCTGCTGCCGTGCCAATATCGCAGAGCTGCATACGCGACACACACAACATTGACATTCTCTCACGTCATGGTTCGAGTTTGGGTCGAGTGCGGGTGTGTATTCCCTGCCTCATCCAGGAGGACCCTCAATTTCTTTTTTTTTAATTCTCGTTCGTTTGTTGCTTTCTTTTTCTTCCTTCCTTCCTCCCTTTCCCTGCTTTCTTCCCACTCTCTCCACCCAACGAGCCAAAGATCAGCCCATTTCGATTCGATTACTGAGCCTCCAGTCCGAGTTTGGGGCTACCCGAGCCGGTGCGTGTATGTACATATGTATGTACACGTACACACCCAACGCCCACGAAAAACGTGCTGGTTACTTGTGCGTTAGGGAGAAAGCCACCCGAACACGCACTACTACCCTTACTGGACAGCAGGTCATTCCGGCACTGTCGGAAAGGACAGGGGGTCCGTTGGCTGATGCGAGAACAGTAGCAGTAGCTTTACGAGATATGGCGAGATGGGACTGGCTTGAACTGGGTAGGCACGTACTTGGGGGCCTGGCAATGGGGGCGTGTTGGGTTGCGCCTGGGCAGAACCTGAAACGGCTGGCACTCGAAAGCGCCATTCACCCGCCTCCTGCGTGCGTTTCGAAACAGCGACCGGCGCCCGCGGGTGGGAGAACACAACCAATAAAGAACGTTGTTCTTAGCATGGGATTCGAGGTAGGTGGGGGCCACCTTAGCCGCTCTAGGCGGTTTAGGGTTAGGCTTGATCGGGGAGCTCTTCACAACTGTAGATACCTAGCAGCTGCCCAGGTAGGGTATTTCGTACTTGGACAATTACAGCTAGCCGAGGCCCCCAGAAGAAGGAATCGATCAATCTCTCGGCCGTCGTCAGTCAATATCTCCGTTGCTTGTTTGCTTTTTCGCTTGCCCTAGAAAATCTCGTTGCGTCCACGGCATCCAAATCCTAGACCAATGTCCCCCGCCCATCTGGCTCTCTGTCCGTTCGGCTGCCAGTAATCAGTAAGGAGGGTCTCGGCTTGTTTCACTGTTTCAGATACAACATTGTCGTCCGTCCCCCGAAATTCCTTTTCCGTCCGGGTTACGGTAGGGTCAATTTTTGGCCCGCCACATCCTCGGTCGGTGTTGAAGAGAAATTGCCCAGTGGGGTTCTCTCATCGCCTTGACGTCCGAACTAAAACCAATAAAACTCGTGCAGCCCGTCCAGCACGTGCGTGAGGATGATGACGATCCTTCGATCGTCTCTCGATGACTGACTGGGTGGTCATCTATCTGCCACTTCGAGACTCGACACTAAAACGCATTCGAAAGATCCCGATCAGGAAGCCAGACGGGCCAAGGAACGGCCTAGGTCTGAAGTGTCATGCCAGATGTGCAATCTTGACCCAGTAAAGTAACGACCAATGATATATCCGTAGTAGTGTTTCGGTGACGGAATAGCCTTTAATGGCAACATCTGCCTTGTTACGGGGCCATCCTACAAGTGGGAGGCGGCGGCACTTGTAAGTTAGGCGTTCTCAGATCGGCTGCTGGGCCGCAATACCGGAGTTCCTCCTCAGCCTTTGAGTCTGCATCTGCAGAATGGTTTATGAACTGCCCTATTACGATGCCGGACTGGGATCCGATGGTGCTATTCTTCGGGAATAACTCTCCCTAGGAACGAGAATTGTTACATTGGAATCCACTTCTAGCCGCGTGGGATCCCTCTCTCTCCCAGCAACTATCATTCGCCTCGTTTCTGAAGTCGCCCGGTAGGAGAAAAAAAAAAACATTACTTATATCGCAACCGTGCCAAGCAGTCCGTGCGGTCCGCAGAGTCACCCACCTAGCCTAATATCGGCGACCCGGTTCCGAGGAGTGTAATGAGACCGTCGCCGGCGCGTAGCGGAAGCGGCTCTGCAAGTCGGACGGGCGTTTCGAATTTCTGCATACCTCGTATTATTTATTCCCGGTTTCTATTTTCGGCTAGGCTGATCAATGCTTACCAGGTCTCATCAGCTGCAACTTTCCCTGATGCTACCCCAGTTGCGTATTAATTCAGCAGCCGATCGTGCCAAACCAGCCAATTCAAAAGTTCTTCCTATCCCGTCTTGGTTTTCCATTTCTGCCAAGAATGTCGTACGACGGCTTTGCTGCGTTATGCTGCTCAGCTCTGACTGAGGATGATCCTATGAGTGTCTGGCTTGAAATGTCACTGGCGGGTCAAAAGCCGTCTGGGGGCCATGCGTAAGCCACACGCAGCCTAGCCATCGGTGGAAACGTGTTCCGGTCTGGCTGTGATCACGCGTTTTCATTGCTATACCAAGATAGGTGGGTAAAAGGCAGAATGGCTCATGCAACCAGGCGTATCAGAAGATATAACGCGGAAGGAATGATGAGTATTTGATATACTAGTGATTCTCTATAATCGCAACACTTGCTTGCGGTGCTTGAGCAATATGGGGGAGAGTACGGATTTGTCCCTTTTTCTCTGCCCTTACAGGAATACCTTGTGCGTGCACAACGAGGGAGGTACCTCGACTTGAAGATATATCCCACCACCTTCTCCGTCTCGCCAGAAAACCCTCGACGGGAGCCATCTCGACGTCATTGTTCTTGTAGAATCGGAGCCCAATGTCGGGGTCGACGGTTTCCATGTCGACCCACCAGTTTCCGCGGTAGTAGACGCGGGCCCCGAGCGACAGCACGATGATCAGGATAACGGAGACGTAGCTCGTGAAGAAGCCCTCAGCTGGAGGGCTGGCGTCCAGGGGCGACACTTCGAGTAGAATTGCACGACGCTGAGCGCGATGCAGAGGAACAGGCCGCAGCAGGCATCGTACGGGTAACTGCGTATCGCTTGGGAGTCAGCGGTTGCTCTTCTGGTTGCACCCGCACAAGCGAGCAGAAAGAAAAGACCAAGGAGGAAGGAAGAGTAGAGAATTACTTACAGCCATCTCTTCCAGGGCAGCTCCTCCGCCGTGCGGCCCTGTCTTGCCCAGACCGTCCGCATCCGGATGTGGGACAAGCAGATCATGCCCCAGTCGAAGACGGTAAACAAGGAGGTGAGGTTGGAGAGCCAGCCAAAGACCTCGACGCCGCTGTTGCTTACGTTTAGGTACGCGAGGCCGCTGCCAAGGATAAAAGTCGGCACGAGGCCGTCATGAACCGCCTGGGCGCCATGCCGAGGGCCACGAGGCCATGGTGGTCCGCGATCCCCCGTAGCCGGAGATGGTCCTCATCTAGATGACCGAGATCAGTATGACGACGTCCATCAAGTGGGCGTGCGGGTGCGCGCCGCTGTCCCGGTATGCGATGACGAAGGGCGAGGCGTTGGTGCCCTCGCCGCCGAACAGGTCTGGGTTGTAGGGGCTCAGGTCGATTGTGACCATGAGCGAGCCGAGCAGACGGAAGAGCGCGAGGCACAGCCAGATGGAGCCCACGGCGCGGGAGACCGGCTTTTTCGGGTTCGCCGTCTCGGCGGCGGCGAGCCCGCAGTTCTTGGAACCCGCCATGGCGAAGATGCACATCGGCATCACCGAGAGGAAGCCCTTGAAGCCGTTGGTGAAGGGGGCCTCGCGCCAGTGCCGGAACCCCACCGCCGGGTAGTTGCGGCCGCCCGCAGACAGCACGATCATGGACGCGATGACCACGAAGATCCACCCCCAACTTGGCCGACGAGCACACGACATCGATCTCGCCGAAGACCGAGACGGCGCCGATGTTGACTGGCACGATGACGGCCTACCAGATGGTGATCGACGCAGCGATGGGCACGGCGTTAGCCCAGAACCTAATGATGGTGTCGGCAGCTTGCAGCTAGTTGGCGATGATGATGCAGTAGGAGAACCAGTAGGACCAGCCGAGGGCGAAGGCGGCCGCGGGATCGGCGAATTTCCCTGTAGGAATGAATACCCGGCGTGAGCGCACCGTTGAAGCAGGATGGGTAGGTAGCACGCTACGTGGGGAGCAACAGAGAACAGGGTCGTACTAACCGGTCTATTGCACGAAGGCGGAAGGCAGAGGGTACATGCAGCATCTCGTCGATAGAGGGACTGACACGCAAGATCATAGACCCGGCGAGGAGGTACCTGAGGAGTATACCGGCAGGACCGCCGCTCGTGAGAGAAACGCCGCTTCCGAGCCACAGCCCCATACCGATGGACGAGCCGAGGGCGACCATCGTCACGTGGCAGGTAGTAAGCATATGTTTCAGCTCGGTGTCGGCCCCGTGGTCGAGTTCCGCTTCTCGTAGACGCCGGCGGTAGCCTCGTCGCTGGTCTGGTAGGCCGCGACGCCCGGCGAGATCTGCTTGATGTCCATAGCTGGTGGCACTGGCCTGCTACCAGGATTAAGGGGGAAAGGGGTGGAGGACTTTCCAGAAATAGGCGCCAGGGTTGTCACCACCCTTATTATATGCAGGATTTGTTCGGTCGATCATGTTCGATACCACCCCAGCAGCGCAGGGCTGGACTGGGGGTGGGGGGTACACACAGAGACGCACAGCATCACGGCAATTGCCACACACCTAATAAATTCTTCCCATAAACAACTGTAATAACAGCAAGAATTCTGAATACGGGGACTGAGTCTCGCTACGAAGATAGGGCCCTTTGACCGCCTTTTCCATCGACGAAGACCTTCAATGACCGGTGTAACCAGAATCATTTCTCATTCCGTTTCCCGGTATGCAAAGCTACACACTCGGATATTGTCAGGGAAAATGGTAAAGCACGGAGTGAAAGGCAGAAGAAGCAGCCTAGCAGGTAGTTCATAATATGGATAGTAAATAGATGACCATTAATGCCTGCCCTCTTCTAACTACTCGGGGGCGAAGCCCCCCTATATATACACAAACTGGAGCCACACTGGTGGGGCGCTGGGCCCCGGAAAGGGGGTCGCACCTTGGCACCTGACAGATATGCTGGCTACAGTTGGCATGTAGTGTTATTGTGATACCATCCACGACCGACTAGTAACCGTTGTCTTAGCGAGCGACTCAACTTATCGCTTCCCACGACCCACCAAGGCCGCGGGGAAATCCCGAGCGGAAGTATAACCGAGCGATACTAAAGACGCCGTACTAGGATTGGTGCCATCTATCGGTTCCTCAACCGGTGGCCAAGCCTTCTCAAGCTACGAGGTAGGCGGAGATGTCTTGAGCGGACGGGGGAGGCCATCTTGGCAAAGGACCGATAGATTTGCTTGTAGATAGCAGACCTTGGCCAGATGGGTCCCCATGCTGGCACGGCCTTAAATCCAGGGTCCAACCAGGGCGTCGTATAGTCGATTGAGTGTTTGTCGCGCACGGGCGTCCCTTCTGCAGGCCATGGCGTTCGTCCTCGGTCTTGGCGGGAGATATGCAACGCTAGCCAATTATAGCCAAGGCTTCTATTCCATGCGCTGGGTGACAATCGACCTTCAATACAGCTTCTATTCGTTCCATGCGCCGCTAATCTCTTGATCTCGGTCGCCTGGTCTCTGCCAAACAAAATTCCCATTGGAACGCACGCAATCGTCCGCGCCGTGCGGTTCCGCTATTCGGTTAGCCCGCCCGGCCTTGTAACCCCTTCCCCTTTCGATCATGTCTCGTGATGGTTCGTACTAGCTGAACAGATGGGGTATGCCAGATAAGAATGTTGGTTATCCGTATGCTAACGAATTATCCATCGGCCTTTTTAAATAGGCGATAAGGATCTGCGTAACGTTGATTCCTCTCGGCTTAGCCCATAGGTCAGCCTATCGGTTTGGCGTGCCTCCATCGAGATGGACCGTCCATTGATCCGGGCTGTCTCGGCTCAGTCCGACCGTAGAATCTCCCATCGCAAGATCTTCACCGTACAATAGATTCGTTGAGTTTGCTTCAATTACTTGGCAATTCCTCGATCGCACCAGATATTTCCCGTGGACTCGCTCAAGCACGTAGACAAGGCACTAACTGTCCATGGTTATTGTTGATTGAGCCGAGACAATGACAGCCAGAGGTGTCGGACACCAGTGGTGCTCTCCATATACGTGAACGGAGTAGTAGGTCGGTGAGATGACTTCTCCCGGCTACTGAGAAAGAAGGAAAGTTGCACAGCAAGCTGATCCTGCTGCCAACGTTATCTAGGTCTTTGGCCGCCCTAATAAACGTCCTGAGCAAGCCCAGTAGGATTTTGATAAATTTTGTGGTGGTTCCGAGACCGAGATCACCCTCTTGATCCTAAGAAGAATAAGTTAGAGGTTCATCAACATCGTCTGAGGCTTCCACGACTAATGCACGCTTATACTATGACACGACGCTACTCTCCAAGCGTTCCGCTATGTCGGGTCGAAGCTGCTATGCCACTTCGCCCGGGTAGATTTTATGAGTTCTCTCTCGTGTCCCTTACTACCAAGACTGGACATTTTAAAGGCAAGTCCGAGTCGTATCCAACCATCCAATGGTATCCCACATGTCCTATTGCCCCGATAAAATTGCCGAGTTAACTGTGGCTGAAAATACAAAGTCACCGAACAGTAGATATTACAATAGTCGCCTGACAGCGAGGAGGATAGCAGCAGCATCGCTCTGGTTGAACACTCACTCCCTGCTCATTCTTGGTGATGGCTGGCCGAACTGGCTGATCCCCCGTTCAAGAACTGAGCATGATCTATCTTGAGGGGAAAACCCTACGTAGGACCCGGGATTAAGCAATTGCATAATACGTGGATCTGGACGTGTACACACCCGTGCGATGCGGTATATTCGTGAAGTAGCATATCGTTGCCCAGCGCAATCGCAAAGTGCTCAAAGAGTGACGCAGGATCGGGGCGTATCTATTTGCCCCGCATGACAGTGTCCCCCCAATCATCTCGGGATTGGACCCGAAAATGGCAACCAACCTACGATCCCCCATTGACGCGACCAAGAACCAGAGCTTCTCATTGGCACTCTGTCAACGGAACGCCTGTAACGCAGCCCAAGTCATCATATATGGAGACATACCGAGCTTCCACGCAGATGCAAGTGAAATGTGCATCCACTCGCACGATGACATCGTATCCGTCTTGGCAAACGCCACAGCGCTTGTTATGATTATTGCCGGTCCTTGGATCCGCTGACATCGAGATGCCGTTCGCGTTAATAGAGCTGCGGTAGAACCGAGAAGGCACCCATCCAGGACAATATTACTCTGGTCCGTCCAGGCAATGTCCTTCAAATGACGTGGAGGCGTTGAGGTGCCCGGTGCGGGCCTAAGCGGTTTTCGGTTGCGGGTGGCGGAACTGCTGCCCAAGCATGACATTGCTCGCCCATGAAAGGTGCGGCATATGGCAGGTTACGAACCTCAATGCCTTCGTGAAAGAAGTCAGCTATCCCACGGCAAGTTGACACGCGCATGGGAAACGGGGGGCGCTGTTCTAGGGTTTGCACTAACCACCCACCCACGCTACCACCAGTACCCACGGATGATATTTTTAATCATATATAAGTAATAAAGGCCTGTAGATAATAATAGGCTGCTTTTATAATAGTTATATCTAGGTAACCGGAAGTATTGGGCTTTTATGGCGTATTATTTTGCGTTGTGGGTGGTGAATGGGTAGTGAATGGGTACCCATTGCAAACCCTACGCTGTTCTTGTAGAATTATACAATCAAATGTCCTCAGGTAGCTTCTGGCTCCCATGGTCTGTTGACAGTGCCTACGGAGCTCACCACTTTTCTCGATACTGGTTCCTCCTTAGGCAGAATAGTTTCTGCTTGAGTGGCTAATCGAGAAATTGCTTGGGACCTGTCAGTCTTGCCCACTTCAGCTCGTCGCAACCCTGTATAACTCAGCTGATGTTCACTGGCTAGACGCGGCGTTGAGGCCGACCATGCCCCTATTCGATACTTTATAAAGCTGACACATTCAAGCTCTGTGCATATTTCGGGTTCTAGGATGTCATATAAGCTTATATTGTGCACCTGTTAGTACCCGCCCCCGTAAGATAGATTTTGCCGAGCATATCACTGCCAAGAATAGTTTGAAATAACTGATTTTCCTCGAAATTCACACTCTATACTAGTAGCCAGGCGTTGACCCTCAGCAAGTAGACAGGTTCATGGGAAAGGTCAACTAGTATCAGATAACTTGTGGGCGAAATATTCGGGTTGCGTTTTTGAGAAGCACCCAGGTGCTTCTGGGCCGGTTCAACAGCAGGCCTTGTCCTGCATGTGCATTCTACGGCTCTGATTACCCCTTTCCCTCAAATGACAGTCTTCAAAGGTTGAGAGAAGATCACCGTGAAATTCGGCAGATCTTCCCTTGACCCACTTCCAACAACTGTCGTTGGAACAAGCTATGAACTTTACGTAATGAGATCCGCCCAAACGTCTCGGCGCGGCCGCAGAGCATGAAGTGGCAGATGATAGATTTGGATACCTATACCATACGCGGCAGCTAGATATATCAAATAGACCAACCCAATGCTTCATACTGCGTCTGACCGGTGTCTTCTCCAATTCTGGTACCCTCTCGCAGTGGTACTCTGCGATTTGAATAAAACGAGACAACTTGAAGGCGATGTACCTTTTCCGTAGGGTGCCTGAAGTGGACACGAACCCAATGCTTAAAATCACCATAATAGAGTCACGACATTGAGTCCTATTCGTCCAAACGTCAGCTTTGTCAGCGCATTTGAATAATTCCTCTGCGCTCCTCCGTACCTGTGGATTGAAGTAACCATCGGTGGGTTTCTATGGACGGAGGGGTCACTGGAAGAACCTTCGTATTCTAGTTTTATACTATCAGCCCCACCATTGATAAGCTACAGTACTGGGCCTGTTAGGGGGCGCTCAGGGGCTGATTACTTATAACGTCGATAGCTGCACAAACTGCCCGGGTAGCTTCGGTGCGTCTGCCGTCGAAGGCCTTCTCATCCTATAACTACTCCTCGGATATATCCAGGTATTCAGGTTCAACAAAGTGTTCCCAAATATGTCTTAAGGGCTAGGACGAAACCGAATGGGTTGCGATCAGGTCTTGGTGTTGTCCCAAGAAATTGCTATGCGGATCTTCGCTTTCTACGTCCAGTTCCGCCATACAATACCAGCCCCGGGACTTCAAATTACATCACCAGTATCCGGACTAAGATCCTAAGTCCCCAACATTCCGATATTTACAAGACCATATCACAGTATGACGATACCCAGCCCTGAAGTTGTTGCTGTCGATGACCTTGGATGATCTTGATTCTTGGGGCGACCACCGGCCGAGCTTCTGCCTTCGCATGCAAGACTGGTTATTAGGGGGTGATAGCAGGTACCCAGCAGGGATCATAACATATGCAATTTTTATTATACACTGAGAAGAGGTGTAAGAGTTAGAGAATGAAATGAGTACCTTCAAGTCGGATGAAGAGCTCTCCTAAAGACCTGGGGCCTGAAGCCTCCTTATATAGACGCCAACACCTTGTTCTAAACCGTTCTATCGTGTGCACCCTGACCCTGTACTAACACTTCGTTGTAGTTACCAGTAACCGAGCGTTAGGCGGGGCAGTCTGCTCATGTCCCACTGTTTCTTCGACTTCGATTCCGCCTTCTCCTCCTTAGTCTTCGCCGCCCCCTCCCCCTCCTGCTGTTCCTATTGGTAGTTTGCCGCCACCTAATAACCGGCATGTGAGAAGCGACTTGGTTGGCGGGATAATAACCCCTTGACCACGGTTGAAGTACATGTCTTTATGTGGATTCCACTGGGGTTTCATGTATTTTTCGAGCCCTCGAACTGCTCGCGAAAAGCCATGCAGATGCACACGCGATGGAAAGGCGAAAGGACCAGGTGGTTCCGCAGCGCCGCCTCTGGTCAAATAGCATACCAGTGGTTCTTGCGGGGGAGGCTTCGTACCGACTCCGACTCCGGTAGCTGCAGCTTCCCCTTGGTCCCTTGGTTGGCGGCAGCGACGCCGGGGTTACAGGAAAATCGAAGGGAGAGGAGGGGTGCTGTTGATAGGAAAATGATGATGTGGCCGTCAAGCTTCGACGCCTTCGGGAACGCCTCCTCGCATTTGTCACAACGACGAACGGCGGAGGCGGCATTCTCGAGGAATCGCTGATAGGCGGAGGTCTTTCCCTCCGGGGGATGCTTCTTGCAGATGTGTGAGGCCACATCCTTGGCCGCGTTCTTTATTTCCCGGCATTTTCCGCCGTTGCACAGGAACTTAGCTCTGGTTGGGGTGAAAGGAAGGGTATTGGTGATAGGAAAGATATAGATACACTTGTGGGGGCCTCGCACTTGTCGCAGCGAGGGACTGCGGCAGCAAGAATCTCCAGGAGCGCTAGTACGCCGACGTCTGGCCCCCGGAGGGTGCGTGTTGGTGATAAGAAAAGTCGAAGCGACGTCCTCGTCGCGTTCTTAATCTCGCGGCATTTTCCGCCATTGCATAAGAACTTCGTCCCGTTTCAGGTCAGGACGCCACCCTTGGCGCTGGCATTCGGCCGCGGTGAGCGGACGGGGAGATGGCTTTTCCCCTATCTTGGGTGAGAGGAAAGAAATTGTTGATAGGAGGGGGTGCTTCTTGCACAAATGCCAAGGCGCGTCCTTAGCTGTGTTCTTAATTTCTCGGCATTTTCCGCCGTTACACAAGAACCTCGCCCCGTTTGGGTGAGGACGCCATTCTTGGCTCTTGTCTCCACCGCGGTGAGCGGACGTGGTGCCAGCTTGGGCCGGGCAATAGGCCATGCCCAGGCCACCGCAAAAGACCCCAAACCCGATTTGGTTCGTTTGATAGGATGACACGTGATACGCCGGTTATAGTTCGCATTTGAACAGCTACCGAAATGCTTTGGTAGTTGTTCGGGTGCGAACTACTGCTGTAGGAGAGACATACAATTCTCACAATAGTCCTCTCCCTATGAGCTTGTCCCGCCCTGAAGGATTCAGCGTTCCGTCCTATATAACAGTAGAAGCAACTCTCCATAAGCACCTGTCCACCCGTGAAGAAAGCGGCCGATGCGAGAGACCGGGTATTGTTGATAGGAAGCTGCCAATGTAGTTATTAGCGGAACGGAAGGAAAACGCTGATAAGGGCATCGCACTAGAGTCGACGAGTTTGCTCGGCTCCCAGCTCATCATCGGATTCTGGACGAAGCGGGCGTCGCCTCCGCAAGTGGAGGTATCACTATTGGTGCCTATGTAGGATGGGCGCACGGGCACCAACGGCCACGATGTCGTGCGGTGTAGCTACTTCGAGCGAACCTTGTCCTACGCGGAGGATTATTTTGACGAATCGGAACCCAGGTTGGGGGGGTGGAAGGAGGAGGATTGTTGATAGGATGAGTATGGTTAATAGGATAGCCGGCTTGAGAAAACTCGATCGGATACTGCTATCCGCTGGTATTGTAGCCCATTCCTTTATCTGCTTGACGACGGAGACATACTCGACTCTCACTTTCGTATCCGTGCCATATTCCATGGCAAATATCCATGCCAGATTCCTTGGCAAGATTGGATTTCTCCGCTTACAACCCCATGAGGCAGATGGAGGGCGCGAAACCTTTGCCGTCTTGAACCCCTTGACCCAGAAGCTGAATTTTGGAGACGCGCGCAGCTTCGGTATCATCTCCTTGCCGCAGTGGCACAGCTCGCACGTGGCCCACGACGTCGAGGGAGGGGATGTAGGCCCAGTGAGAGGTGTGGCGGAAGAACGCCGCCCTTTTTATAGCCTTGTTGTGAGTTATGCTGGACTTCTATACGCTAGAGGAGACGGGGTAAAAGGAAAGAAGCAGAAAAAGAGAACGAGCCAGGAGAGTGTTAGCACGCTAACGAATTGTTGGCGGTGGGGAAGTAGTGGTAGCTGTAGCGGCCGTAGCGCACGGAACCTGGAAGGGATCGCTGGCGGGAGAGAAGTGGGTTGGCGCGGCCGGGGGGCGGGGCCCAGCCGTACCGCCTGCACGAACGACATCATATGCCAGTGCTGCGTGTCCAGCTCGACGGCCGTGAGAGGCGCCGTGGGTTTCTTCACCGTTCGACCGCGGAGGTTAGCGTCTGTCTGCACTTCGAGCGGGAAAGGGGGGTTCCTACGGTGGCCAAGAGTGGATCGCGCTCGCCTTGTCGCCCCAAGTTACTGGCACCTTGGCCGAGTAGGCCAGCCAAAAGGGGTGCGGTACTTCTTGATGAAGTCCGCCCATTTCGACGAAAGCGATGCTCCATCTTGGAGGACTCGGCCCAAAGTGGAGGGGTGGTGATAGGAAAAGGTTGTTGATAGGAAAAGTAATGTCGACAGATGTGGTCAGTAAACGGGTGGGTCGCCCAATGCTGTTCGCTAGATCGAGCGGCGTTCCCTTGGGGGACTGGAGACAGACGACCCAAACATCCAGTGGCGGTCTTCACTAGCTGGCGAAGTGAGGACTCATGACATGAATATTCAGCAGCGTCCACCTGCTTGCGGAATGGATGCTCGCGGCGAGGATATCGGCCAGAGTGACGCGGTACTTGTCTAACTCCTTCTGCAGTTCTTGTGGAGCTTCCTGGCTTCGCCTCTGCCCTGGAGGCCGTGATCTCTGCGGCAATGGGCCAGCATGAGATGCTTCTTTCTCATTAAGAAGCCGCAGTCCACGGTGGTACCGTTATTGTTTGGACTGTCTCTCGGCACATGATGACTTGGGGCCATGAGGTTTGATCGGCTGCGTACTTTGAGTTGGGACGATGCATCTTGCGATGCGAGCCGATGTGGGCGGACGTCGGTTCGCACCACAAAGTCCATCAGCCGAACTCGAAGGGGGGGGACAGGAAAAATATTTGTTGATAGGAAAAATTGACGATTATGATTCGGTGGTCTCGGTCCCGCTTGCTTTCCTTTCCCTTGGTAGTGGGCGCAGCTGCGCCAGACAGCTAATGAAACCTCTGTCAGCCTGCCATGCTGGGGCATAGTAGTACATAGGTTAAAAGGGCTCTCTTACCTAATGGCTGGCCTCGGGCACAGGGGGGCGCGGCTTCGGCGGCCGCCGCCCTCTTGGTACCTTTCATCATAGAACAACACCTGAAGAACTCGTGAGCACAGCACACTATTGGGTGTATTCGGTGCCACACTCACAAGTTCTCTCGACGGACTTGGTTGGTAGGAAAAGTTGGCCGACAGGTGTGATTTGGTTGAAAGGAGGGGTCCGGTTCACCAGCGACCGGACGATCCAGGCCAGCCTTCTGACCCATGAATCACACGGCACATGGACCCCAGTGGGTTCATGATATGGCCTTGGGCGAAAACCTTGGTGTAGATATAGGTCCCCTCATAATCTACCATGAGTGGGTTGTCCTTGAACTTCCGAATTGAGAACTGAAGCATGGTCATTTACTCCTCACGCTGAAGTCGGAAATGCATCTCCAAGAACGTGTTCTTGTCGCTCCAGGGAGTTTCAACCCGGACATACACCAGTTTGATAGGAGGGGTCTGGGTGACAGGAGTCTAGGTGCGAGAAAGGGGACAGTTTGGGGACAGTAACTTGAAGTTTTTGTCGGTGTCGAGCCACCCGGGCCCTGATAGGCAAACCTCATGGTAGACCTGTCCTTCGCGTCCGAGAAGTCAGTTCCGTCACGAGTGAAGCGTGGCGTCACGATCCGTCTCCTGTAGACAAGCTGGACTTGAAATATGGAGCGAACGTGGTGACGGTACGCTAAATCCCCCCTCCGACAAGATGCCACCTTGTTCGACTAATCGTGAGCTCAAGCGGAGTGAGATTGGTGGTTTCGAGTCTTGTCCTAGTGGCGCTCCAATAATTTGCATGCCACCCTTCCATGGGTTCCTCTGCTGAAACGCGATTTGGGTTTGTATCCTTCTTGCATCGTAGACTAGGTTATCGGGAGTAGAACGGGATATGGCAACTGCAAGCTGTCAAGGCGTTGCTGTCATTTTGAATCCGTGTGTCCCCCAAGACGAAGAGTATCCTGTTGGCAGTAGGGCGTTCAATACCTTGTTCATGATCGGTACTCCCCCGGGATCATTATTTCTCTCCATAGCGAATGTTGACGCTGGTTGGTAAGGCGGGAGGAGAGGGACGGCCAGACAGGCGCGTCCAAAGAAGCAGGAAGTTTGTACAATCATGCTGGGCGTCCCATCCTGCTGCCGCCAGAAGATGGGCATGATCGTCACTCTCTGGTGGGATGAATGCCTTTCTTGTCTAGTAAGAACTGAGACTTTTCTTGTTGCTGAGGCGATGAAGGATTGTAAAAGAACAGCGCACGGCGGCCCTGCGCTGTCTTTTCCCATTGAGTAAGAAGCTGGATCGCCGACTCTCTTGGATCAGCAATATCGGGCGGTGTGGCTGGCGGCTCGTGTAAAGCATCTGTTACAGTCAAGAAGTGGACATAGAAGGGCTCCAGTGGATAACTGGGTTGGTGCCAGGGAAAATGGTAAAGTACGGAGTGAGAGGCAGAAGAAGCAGCCCAGCAGGTGGTTCGTAGTATGGGTAGTGAATAGATGACCATTAATGCCTGCCCTTTTCTAACTACTCGGGGGCGAAGCCCCCCTATATATACACAAACTGGAGCCAAACTGGTGGGTCTCTGGGCCCCGGAAAGGGGGCCGCACCTTGGCACCTGACAGTTGGGATCGGCTTCGGGTGTCGATCGCTCGAACCAGTGATTGCTGCAGATGAAAAAAATGTTCAGCGAAACATCTCACATCAAACATATGGCTGACAACTTACCAAATCATGGACCGGGGCATGAGTCATGTCACACGCCAGAGTGAACGTAGTGAAACTCCGGCCGGCAGCGGAAGAAAGCGGGTTTATAATAATGAGGACCTCGGGATGAGGAACTACCGGTATTTTTTTCCCCTAGGCCACCAAGCACCCATTCCAAAGTATGCGCAGGCTAATTGTTTCCATGGCTTGTGTCACAGTTAGGCTGATCGCGACAAAAGGTTGCATAGAGTGTGGGAAGTAATAATTGTCTGACTAGAATTGAGCTCCAAGGAGCGGTAGCTAGGAAGCTCTCTATATACTGTGGGCGCGCCGGAATAAGGTTCTTCCGAGGTGCTAGAAGCTTGATAACTAACATAGATACCCCTATTCCACGGCAGCAAGTAATCTGATCCTCTTCTTTTAATGACCTCAACCCCTGAATATAGTGAATACAGTTAAAGCTAACAAGTAACTCGCCCTAAAAGTCCTGAGAATGCTGTAAAAGGTTAAAGAGACATGACATCGCCCACACAGCCTTTCTTACCTACCCTAGCTCTGTCACATATGAACGAGCCTACGTCATTCTCTACACGGTTGTGCAAGCCCGAGTCGCCACTGACCCCTCCGTCAAACCCCCCCTAATATCCCACAGAATTATAGGCACCTTACAGCATAGCCGACAGCTTCTAAACCATCCTACGTTGAAACTACGGTCCGGCTGTTTTGGACAGGATATATATAGGTATATTCACATCTGCCAATGTGCTAACTACCGCTTGCCCAGACTCCGTTCACATTACAAGATCAAGCTGGTGTTTAATAGCTATGAGACGCTGATGTCACATGCTGGAGTATATGGCTATTGAACAGATTGGCCAGATTCACTGACCGGAAGGACCAAAACTTCATGGGGTTGAAGTCGTGATACATCCCTATATACTAGCTGAATAGTGGATCGCTCAGAGACTTTCGGACCTTGACAGTGTGCTGTCCCTTGGCGTTGCAACGCACTATAGAACCTTTTCCAGTATTACCCCGAGTGTATTTAAACTATGGCTGAGAAACATATGATTGATAATCCGGTCTTATGTGTGCGTAAGAACATATACTTATCTTGGGACCCTAGCTGAATAAGCTATTTAACTACGGAAAGGCCATATATCCTTAAGTACCCAATCACCCCTTTTAGTAGATTAACACTAATGCAACCCAAGCGTTATACAATATGATGCTGGTAACCCCCAGGCCCTGACAATGATTTTGCGCATCCCCCTTTTTGGAAGTCGCATCTTCAGTCAATGCAGACCCAGACAGAATCTAGTGAAAATATGTGACTCCTTTCCTATGCTGAGCTTTGTCGCATGTTTGTTGGATTGATCATCTCCCTCCTCCAGTTTCATTTCCAGCTGTAACCGGATGAGGACATATCCCCGTCGCCATCGCTGTACGAAACCACAACCGACTGAGCACAAACTATGGCATTTTGTTGATTGTCATTAGCCTTCGTCGCGATGGTTTCTTGGCTCTCATTCTGGACAGTCTGGGCTAGCGTATCCAAATGATGAGGATGTTTTCTGTCCTTTCGTCGGTTGGAGCCCAATTCGAAGTTCGACGAGGGACCACCGCTTCGTTCGAAATTTTGCCTCTGGTAGCCCTGGCCTTTTGACATCGATGAAAAGACCTGTCGTCCCAGGAACTTGTCGGCCAACGGTCAGAGGACGGGAATGCACGCTGCGGATATAATGGTGCTGCCTTCGACACTGTATCCGCCGTCAGAGCCTTGTGCTAGCATCCTTCACAGGTCCAGGAAATGCACTCACCAAGTCCATACAGTGAGGCCGGCCGTCTCATCTAAGAAGAATCAGAATACGGATCATGGGATCTGATATTCGAGATACAACTTACACGTAGGATCTTTGCTCGCTAGCGAAGGTATACGCGTTGTTTTGTAGATTGCAGTAATGCAAGCGCTGTCTCTGGTTTAAGCAGGGGCCAGTCTGAAAAGAGAGGTATCAGAACACCTACACAGCGCCCAGACCGATGGAAGCGCTTAATGCCAGCTTTTTTTTTTTTGATGCTCAGTTGCAGTCCAAATAGCACGATCGCCGGATATATAGCGAGGTACAAGTCAACGAAAGCAGAATATGCTGTTTCAATGGTTAGGTCGATCATCATCACGGCTGGTGCTTTGATCGGAAAGGGAAGCCTACCTCCAGCGAAGATTGAGTAGCGAACCAGTATATATGATCAATACAGGTCTTTTCGGCAATGGAAAAGTCCCATTGGGATCTGGAGGGAGTGCATTGCCCGAAGAGAATTGCGATGCAGCCCATCAGAACCAAAATACAAGAACCTGACAAAAACCAGAGAAAATTGCGGTGTGTCCTGGATGGGATCAAAAGCCTTACAAGGAGCGCCACAACAGCCAGTTTAGGAATAGAGAATGATAGGACGCCCGGGATGAATCCCACCATCGTCCAAAGAACCGCACCCGAGATCTGGTCGTCTGTCAGAGTCGCTAGATGCTGACCGGTTCCGGAATAAACTGACACGATGGTGCAAGCAATCGTGAGCCAGGCGCAGATCTGTGTTATACGAATGATCAGCTTGAGTCATTAAACAACTTTCAGGTCTCTCAACTCACTGCAGCGAATGAAATCAAGTAGTCATTGAGGTGCAACTTGCCTCTCATCCTGAAACCAACATACAGCCGCGCAAGACCCATGACAGTACTGATCCCAACGACCGCAGTGGTACTAGCTACTACTGATGTGCCCTTGTTCTGAGAAGCTATATCGGGAGGTAGTTCACCGGATGAGCTCATAATGCACTGCTTCAATAGACGTTGCTGGGAACCGCACGTATAAAGATTTTGAGGTTATGAAGCTGATAGGGAAATATGGAAAGTTTGAAATGGCGTGAATCAGGAGGGGAGTACAACTTGAAATATCCCCAATGGAAGAGTCTTCCTGGATAAATATACTCAATGCTAATGAGCAGCCAAGATATCATTTCGTTTGAACTAACTACAATTAAGTTATGGCGATCGTACACTAACCGGAAAGAAACAGGAAAAAAGGTCACATTCAGGGGAATAGTGGGAACTTAAAATAGTCGATCATTAGCTTTCACCGATTTTGTCCAGTTAACACGGTAGAGTATATCAATGAGGTACAGGCACACGCCATGAGCATCGCGTGTTCTCATTATGCGGCGCATCGGTTTCAAAACCAAGTCCTCATTTCAGTCTAACCCTTCGTGGGAAAGCTGATGCAAATGAAAAGACTGGGGTATTTTTGCGGGACTGTAAGTATGAACAGGGATATTATTCACTGGCACCAACAAGTAACAAGGGGAAACCGTCAATAACGGCAAATAAGGAGCTAAGGAGAAGGGATTGGTCCGCGTGGGTGAGACGCAACTCCCCATAGCCAGTCCCCGGCCGAAATAATCTTTTGCTTCCTAGATACCAATCCTCAAATTTTCTACCTCCCGGCGCCTCTTCATTCAATCTTGTCTCTTTGTGAGCTGTCCAACCGTGTTGATTTGGGAACTGGCGGATAAGAAAAGCTCAAGGATGACCTCTCCAAGCAACAACAGTATGCATGTTCCAGATATGGCTACTGCGTTAACACGGTATATAGAGAGCTTCCTAGCCACCGCTCCTCAGAGCTCAATTCTAGTCAGACAATTATTACTTCTCACACTCTATGTTAACTTATCTTCCGATCAGCTTAACTGTGGCATGACCCCTATCCCGGCTGTCAACATCTGGAAAACCTCTGAAGCTAGGGACGGGCCTTGCGCATCAGCCACCTAGGGCGGGAGTAGTTCGGACGCTACGTTCCAATTCCGAGCCTAAGATCTTATGAGACCCTGACATCACACACTGAAGCATATAACTGAAAAAGGTGTTTTAACAGGTTGTATTTTCTCTCAGAAGGTCCTATGAGTAAGTGAGGGTAGCTAAGTATCTTTAAATACACAGAAAAACAGTGGTAGCCAAGAGATAAGGGTACCGGAATTGCCGAGGCAATTTCCACTAACCTGTTAGCTAGCTAAGCTATGGCATTGCTAGGTTCAACAGATTTCTATGGTAAACCTCTGGAGAAATCTAGCATCTGACTAGGCGGCAAATTCGGTTGGTTTGGACTTCGTTACCCTCTTACTGGTACTTTGGGACAAAAGGACCGACGTTAAAAGAACTGGCCGTCCTGCCCAGGCCGACTTTGATTATCCCTGTCGAGAATACTGGACCGTATGCGTACGCGGCGCCTCCATGAGATACGTCGGCAAGCTAACGCGGTATACATAACTCTCAGGGGGACGGCCTCTAAGCTCTCACTTGGTTGAACAGAACCCGCAGACGATTTCTTTAAGCAACCTGAAGTAGTTCCCCGATAAGGCGGTTTGGTTAAGCCGCCGCATCGTAAACTTTGAGACAGACAACAATGGAAAATCCAGGACCCCAAGACGGATGCGCTGCAATGCTGCGGGATCGACGCTAGTAGGGCATCTAAGCTCTGGACAGCCTTCGAGAAGTAAGGGACGAGCCCTGCGCCTCCAGCTTAACTGAATATCCTCAAAAACAACGCAAACTTCGAGCCCAAATTCCCCACCCCGAAGCTCGAGACCAGGAGTGGGGAGGTATGCCGGAGCTCCCTACCTCCGAAGTGGTGGAGTGGGAGGAGTTCGGATGATACGTCCGACAAATGTCTCTCTGGTAATAACGCCCATACCACAAGCCATGACGCCGGAGTCACACCTACCACTCGCTGATCGTCTAAGGGTTCTGACATATGACGAGCTCGTTGCAGTAAAAGCTTTAAAGGCGCTGCTAGAAGACGATGAGCATCGCATGCTGCTCGAAGATAAAATCTGCCCGCACACCCTCCTGGCTGTACTCGTCTTTTTTATTCCTTTCCCTCGCCATGTCTTTTCCTTCTCACCATTTTATTTCCTCTCACCTGCTGCACTGTCGACTGCAACTTCGTCAAATGTAGCTTAATCGATCCGGGGCGAATGGAGAGCGAGCACAAGACTCTTCCCCCTGGGTAACTCGCATCATCAGACTTTTTCCATCCCGACCCTGCCCTGGTACTGGGGTCTGGATAACCGGCCCCGCAAGCGACCGCACACATACGGGTGTGTTGGTACAGATCCAAGACCTGGGCAAGGTCTACTCACTTCATATCAACAAACCGATTGTTCGGGACGGATGCTGCCGTATTCTGTAAAATACCCGTTACAGTAGGATTACAGGAGTTCGCCACTGTCTCTTATCTCATCCGTCAGGGGCCTCTATTTATATAGCGTGCACCTCCCCGCCGGGCTTTGGGACCCGGTAGTCTCCGGAGGACTCGCTCGCTCTCGCCTGAGCGCGCCCAGCACCTTCGCGGCTCGAACCACCCCTGCGTGCTGACGAGGGTGCGAAGGCCGGTCTGGCTCGTCTACCAGCTCCACGGGGAAAGCTGCGGGTAGGGCCGTGCATGCGTGCGTAATGCACCCATCCGCGTGCCAGAGCGCAACAGATACCCGATCCGGCTCGGAAGCCCTTGACGTACCCCGGGGGTGATGTCGTGCCGGTCATGTACTCTTGAGTGACCGGCACGCATTAAGCCGTGTTCTGACCATCATCTTGGTTCGAGTCCTGTCGACAAGCGGGATCCCGGGTGGCGCCCGTTCGCGGCGGCTGCCACTCAAGGCTAACTGACCTCTACTGCCAACCAAACCGCAAGCGGCAAAGACGCTGCCAGCTCCGGGCAGAGCAAGGGCGATTCCGTGTAACTTGCCCATCTACTAGTATGGATTTACGCAACCTATCCGACCATAAGCTCTGGAAGTCGCAGCTCGAGCAATTTTTTCTCTCGAATCTATTCCGCTTGACGGACAAAGTACGACGGCTCGGCTATTTACACCATACACCATTACTTCAACAGCTCCAAAAAGCTGGTATGCCAGCAGCGGGACGAGCCGTTCCTAATTTTAGAGCATTCCCCGCAGCCGGTATGGTCCGAGTTCTTTGCCGTCCCCAAGCTCGACGGCCGGTAACGAGTCCGACTCGGCCCTGATGGCAAGCGGAAGCTGTAGGGGTGGTATGGCAGATGGTAGCTTTCATTCAGAACATGCCAAAGGCTTATAATTAGGTTGGAGCAGATAGTATGAGTGCACAAGTCCACCAATAGAAAGTGTGCATACAATAAAGGGTTTAGTCCTCACGATCAAGGTCTATCTTGCCGCCTTTGGAGCGGGTGGCGGTTACGCTTATACAGCCAATCACAAGAGCTCGCAATATGGCGAGATAAGAGTGACTGACTTGGTTGCTTTCCTTGGACAATAGCCAAGATATTCAGTCTTATCAACATAGGAGGCAATGACGTTAGAGTGAGGTGTTTCATTTAGATGAACCGGAATCCGCAGAGAATTTCCTAGGATGCTGGGAGGAATGCTGTCGTGATAAATCAGCGAATATGCATTCTGCGCATCCGAAGTCGTACGGGCAAGGCATGGCTAATGCCGGACATCGACAGAATCCGCTGCAGAGTTTCGTGCGGGACCTAACGCGGGGAATCGCTATTCGACTTCTAGTCTAGTCGGACTGTTAGCTGTAGCACTTATGGTACGTAGCTTCTTTTCGTCGAAAGTTGGCAAGACCTTGCTAGCAGCATCGACGCTGGATCCAAGCATGGCGGCAGAAGTGAGTGGAAGTAGAGCGATGTTGAACCAAGCCGGAAGCTTCGCTGGCACTCGTGCTACGAGGAGGAATACGAATGCGCACGGCTTCTCACGCTCGGGACATGCTTGAGATCCTGCAGCAGATGGAGGAGGATAAGCTCAAATACTAGGGCTTCAGCTACGGGACAATCCTAGGCGATGTCTTCGCTTCGATGTACCCAGATAAGGTCCAGATAAGGTCGAGAGACTCGTCAGGGATGGTACGAGAGGTGTTGCTGTGATTGCGTATTTGCACATAGATCGATTAACCGCAACAGTTAGGTAATGTGGACTTATCGAGAGTGGCACTGGGATTCCCATATCAATTTCCTCCGTGACACAGATCGCGTCATGGGCGCGTTTTACGAGTATTATCATTCGGCGGGACCTGAAGACTACGCATTCTATGCCGAGAGCCCCGGGGCGGTTGAGCAGAAGCCCCCCTCCCTCCTCGAGGAGATCCGCGAGTATCCAGTCATCGTTCCGGCAAGCGAGTCCGGCCCCGTCATGCCGAAGCTGGTGACCTGGTCAAGTGTGAAACGGCTCATTTCTTCTACGCCGTACCAACCGATCCACTTGTTCAAGAAGTTTGCGCGGGCTCTCAAGGCGCTGGAAGAAGGAGATGGCGTGCCCTTTTATGAACTGGTCGGGGCTGACCAGTCCACACCCCCTATCTGTTCAGTCGAGGCGGTCCCGCCGAGCGTTCCCAAAGTGGAGCCCGCTAATGACGATGCCTTCCCTGCTATCATGTGCGCGGATCGGCCTCGAGCTCTCACGGAATCGGTTGAGGAGTGCGAAGAATTCACGAAGTGCCTGGTTGAGATAAGTTCGGCTGCTGGCGATGTCAATGCTCTGTTTAGGCTTGCCTGTATCGGCAGGACCGTCAGGCCTAAATGGAGATATGGCGGTATGGTTACACGGTCTTACGATTCCCATGGACAATCATGCTCACTAGAACAGGGCCATTCGAGGGCAGCACGAGCCATCCTATACTCTACGTGGCGAACATGGCAGACAACATCTCACCTCTCATCAGCGCTAGGAACAACTCCCAGGGCTTTCGCGGATCGGTGGTTCTTGTGTAGAATTCATACGGCGCAAGTCTTTGACCCACTTACTAGCGGAACTCTATCTGACATCAACAGCATACGACGCTCTCCGCCCCGTCGGCTTGTACTACCGGACGTATAAATGCGTACTTCCAGAACGGCACGCTGCCAGCCCCCGGAACGATATGTGAACCGGATTACTATCCATTTCAGGAGCTGAAGCCACCTCAGCGGGATGAGCTGGCAGCAGCCTCGGACAGCCTATCCAAGTCGAACTGGGGGTTCGAACGGATAGCTCCACTCGGATAAACGTATAGAATTCAAGAAGCAAGTCCCTCTCGCAGGTCATGATAAGGTGTTCAGGTTGGACTGCGGGCACCTGCTAGCAGATAGAGTCCTCAGCGGTTGGCGGGGCCTAATTTAGCGCAACACAAGGACCCGGGCTGCCGGGGCTAGAATCGGCAAAGTAGCTGGCCGTTGTGCTAGGCGTCCTATTATTGGGTCTAGTTACCTATCCGCAGCGCCGGATTCTAGCGGACTTTATTCGGGATCTTGGCGCTACAAGCCGGTGAAGCCATGCCGTCAGCTCCCTAAAATCGGAATACCTTGTGCTTCGTGCACTCCATTATATTTTGTCATTTGCTGTGCAATCCTTGGATACGTAGGGCCACTGTATCCTCATCGCGACGACCAATATTATTTTCAGCATGGAGAGTGAAAGTTTACTATCTTGAACGATTCATAAATCCCGCTCCCAGAGTGATACAGTCCCTAAACTAGAATTTGTGGAGTCGCGACAGCCAAGTCGCGCCCCCACATCGTCTATCTGAAGAATTCACCGTTTTCGGCTCCACGACTTGAGGGACTATTCACGTTATTTTCCGCTGTGGAGAATTATAGGGCCATTGCTTCCTCCCGTGGTTCTGGTCCACGGTAGCACCCAATGCTGCACTCCAGGATGCACCGTGCAGCAGTGCGACAGGTCGGGCGCCTACGCGGTAACATTGGTGGAGGGCATGGCCGGGCTACATGCCGATGGCGGACTACCAACGCAGCCGGGAATACGGCGCAACGGTCATGGACACCGAGACGAGCCGCAGGTGACGGCACCCGGTTGCAACAGCAAGCTCGGTATATTAATACGACAACACATAACTTCAAATCTGATGACAACGACGAATCAGACTCAGGCACATATAGCGAGGCTGAGCATGAACATGCCGTCATCTCGACATTCGATCTCTTCTCCATCGGCATCGGCCCTTCATCATCCCACACCGTGGGGCCCATGCGCGCCGGCAACATCTTTGTGGCCGATATGATCGAGGCCGGCCTACTGCAGAAGGTATGCAAGATGCGCATATCGATCTACGGCAGCCTGGCACTCACGGGTGAGGGCCACATGACACCTTCCGCGCTCCTACTGGGCCTCGAAGGCGCGGATGTCGAGACTGTCGATACGGCCTACGTGCCCGCCCGCTTTGCTGAAATCAAACAGCAGAAGAAACTCTTCTTGGGCCGCGGGAGCGGAGACGGCAAGGGCAAGGAGATCGACTTCGACTACGATCGTGATTTCGTGTGGGAGTGGGGCAAGAAACTTCCCTTGCACAGCAACGGAATGCGATTTAGGGCATTTGATAAAAACGGTGTTCAGCTAGCTACTAATGACCTTTTCAGCGTCGGCGGTGGCTTTGTCGTTAACGGCGCCATGTCAATCGCCTCCTCGGCGACCCCCGCAGGGCAAGCGGGCGAGGACACACCATCGGCTGGAAATGAGACGCATGGAGAAGGGAGTGGTAGACATCCGTCTGACTTGGCAGAAAATCTCTTTTACAAGGAAATCAGGAGATCGGATGCGGCGGGTGATCGTAAGACCGGATCCGAGATCAAGCGTCTTGCTGATGCGACCGATGAGCCGGCGGCTCTTCCCGCAACCGACCCGGACGGGCCGAAAGCCCTCTCTCCCGTGACCTCCGCGACCCCGGACACAAAAACGGTCGAAACTGAAGGCAGCACCCGGCAGCCTCGTTACCCGTTCCGTGACGGCAAGAGCCTGCTAGCCTTGTGTCACAAGTATAACCTGACCATTGCCCAGCTAGTGTACGAGAACGAGAAGAGCCACGGCTACACGGATGACGAGATATGTGAGAAGCTGGTACGTATCTGGGAAGTCATGGATAACAGCATACTACAAGGCGTCCAGGCGCAGAAGGATGATACGCTACCCGGCTCGCTCAAGCTGCACCGACGAGCGCCCGCTCTATACGGGAAGCTGACGAGGGGCCTATACTCTTCCCATACTCAAGGCATCAAGTCGGGAAGTACGCGGTCGCAACTGTCTTCGCCGAGTAACAGCAAAGACAAGCCATCGCCAGCGGGTGCCACCGCGACCGAGCCACAGAAATCCGAGTCCACGGCATTGGGTAGGAAGGAAACCACCAGGAGGGGTCCTCCGCGTATTCACGGCTCCATTTACCATCCGATCCTACCCTCACCCCCTCGACGTACCACCTTCCCAGCCATGGTATGAATTTGCTGGGTTTCCAACGAGTTCCACCTAGCGGCCGAGTTAACCAACAACACAGGATTATTTGGCTGTGTACGCCATAGCAGTGAATGAAACGAATGCCTCGGGTGGACGCATCGTCACCGCACCTACGAACGGCGCGGCGGGCATCATCCCGTCCGTGCTCAAGTACACCGTGGAATTCATTAGCGACGACCCGGAGCGCGACATCCTGACCTTCCTGCTAACGGCCTCGGCAATCGGCATGCTCTACAAGCGGGGGGCCACCATTTCGGCGGCCGAGGGCGGGTGCATGGCGGAAGTCGGGGTGGCGTGTTCGATGGCGGCTGGCGCGTTCGCTGCATGTAGTAAGTAATTTCTGGACTTCGTGTCTTTCCCCCAATACCTAGACCAGGAGCCAAATTTCACAATCAAGAGTGGTGGCAATCTTCAGCTCCCGCCATGTATCATAACTCCAGGGAACTCGCGTCATTAACTGAAAAGGACAATTTCTAACACCCGATGTGCTGCAGTGGGTGCGAGCCCGGAGACCGTCGAGCAGGCGGCCGAGATCGGCATCGAGCATAACCTCGGACTCACGTGTGACCCCATCGGCGGGCTCGTCCAGGCCCCCTGCATCGAGCGCAACGCCCTCGGCGCTATAAAAGCCATCAGCAGCGCCAACCTCGCCCTCAGCGGGACCCCCGGCACCCAGAAGGTCAGCCTCGACGATGCCATCCGCGCCATGCGCTTGACCGCCCAGGGCATGCGCAACGAGTTCAAGGAGACCAGCCTCAGCGGCCTCGCCACCAGCGTCCCGCTGCACATCCCCGTCAGCGTGCCGGACTGCTGATGTGGATGCGGGATTGGGGGTTCCATTCCCTTTCTCCCTTTCGTCTCCCTCGGTCACTGCTGGGCGTGTTTCGGGTTTAGATTTTAGGATTAGTAGCGTCGGCGATTCTAATTCGCTCGCGGGTCTCGCATAGCTGCAGGACGCGTCAACGAGCCTTATTTTATCTAACTGCTTCCCCTATTCCTCGGCGGTCGTATATACGAACTGATTTATCTGTGTGATACCATCTCAATGCGGACCAGGTCCAACCACACCCCTGAACCCGCATACTGGCCATCCGCCAAACGTGGAGGCAAAGGGTCTGGGTTCTACGAGGGCCGCCAATCTGCCGACTAGTGAGGGATGTGCTGTCGTGGCACAAGCCACCGTTGCTGTAGCACGGATATCATATTGGTACATGCTTTTAGTGGGTCATGCGTCATATTCTTTGACCGGGGAACTGAGAAGTTGAAAGTGGAGTGGCTGCGCCCTGGCCAATGTGTTATATACAAATCTCGTTTCTCCCTGGCCACGACATCCTTGTCCTGAAACGTCCACAAGCGCCACATCGCAAGCAAGAATAAATCGAATATACACACCGAGTGTAAGCCCTGAACGAGGGACAAAGCGAACGTGAAATAACCCCTCCGTGAAACTGGCTTAAAGATTAAGACTCGCTCGTCGCCAATCGAGCAGGCCTAAGCAAGGTCACAGGCCCAGATGCCGTTTTCGCACGCGCAGCCAATGTGGGTGTAGGCGGTCGAGGTCAGGAGCTCGGCGTGCCCCGTCTGGCCCTGGTGGTCCCAGCCAGCCCCCATGACGTCGCAGATGCCGTTGAGGCCCGGGAGGTCGGGGATCTCGCAGAGCCAGCCGCCGACGAAGACGTGCTCGAAGTCCTCGGCGCTGCCGGGCGCCAGCACCTGCCCCGAGGTCCCGGGCAGCAGCTGGTGCACCATCTGTCCGTTGCCGTCCACTGCTGTCTTCTGCGCATTGCCCACGAGCGTCCCGTCCTCGCTCAGCGCCGGCAGTCCCAGCTGCGATCGCCAGTGCGTCACCACGTCCATGTAGCCCAGGGCGGTCCCAGCGGCGGCCGCGATGAGAAGGAGCGGTTGGAGCTTTGCGTACATGGTGCTTTTGTTTGTTGTAAGTGGTGATTTCGGGTGTGAAGGGGGTAGTCGTATCTCCTGTGAGATTGTGCTGTAGTAGCGTTATTCGAGCCGGAGGAAGGAAAGGAGCGTATTGACTGGAAACTAAAGGAGTGTGATTGAGGTTGTGACTCTGTGTGGAATAATAGTCAAGGACAGAGAGTAAGCCTGAAAACGGAGACTTTATAGACAATTCAGAGGGCAGAGGGAGGGTCAAGGCAATCCGTTTGCCAAGTCCTAGGACCCTCCTGGAAACATGAAGCTTGATTACATTACATCCAGACCGTTGGGCTGCAATGTACTGGAAACTCGCCCAGTAAGGAACTTCATCTCATGAAGCAAGCTACCTACCTACCTACCTAGGTAGGTGATGTGAGGTATAGTGCCCCTGGCAATTCTGTGGCGTTGTGTAGGTACCAACCGGCCCCAAGCCTTTCTCAGTAGATTACGTATTGCAACATTGTTGGCAACAGCTGTATGGCGAATTAGTATGCGCTGAATGCCGGCTTGAGATATTAATGAAGCGTTGTCAATGCTGGGGATCCCATGAAGTTGCACGAGTCGCGCATGGCTTGCCACGCTGTTATAGGCGGCCAATGGGTAGTAGCTGTTTCAGCCTCCGGCCCTCCAATGCACATGAAATACTCTCGCACCTCGCAGCGATGTGCATATTTAACAATGAGATGGAATTGTACTTTGGGTTCCTTCGTCCGCGGAATAAGTAAACCCAGCGGAGTGTCCAATATCAACCTCGGTCCCAATTTCCATCACCTCGGATGATAAGCCCAAGGTCACTCATGTGAGTCTCCGTAGGAGATAAGCTGAGCTGGGTGAGCATCTGACCATTGCCATTGTTGCATCGTGGTACGGAATTAGATATCTTAGTTGCGAGGACGCACATAACCTCACTCGCGTATCTAGAGAGGATGACGGGCCTATGTTTGATTACCTTCGAGAGGGGCAGATGAGAACGAATGTCTTCCGGTCATCTCCTCTACTTACCCAGTAAGCAGCCACAATCCTACTGCCGACGGAGTTAGATCTCACGTTAAGCTTACCCCTTCGGATCCCCTACCCGTTCAGATCTAATCATTCAGACTGGTCTAGATGCCATCGTAAAATTTAGGTTGCTTCCGAGGAAAGTAGTAGTTCGTGGCGGACGAGGCTGGATCATCCCTGGCTGTTTCTGCTTCGAAACAAACATCCCCCACAACCACCTACCTAGCTAGCTAGATTGCCGCTTACTGCATGATGTACCTGACTAGATCTTACTTAGTTTACCATTGTTTCGGTAAACAGGGGCATACAAAATCGCCAAAAGAAGAACTGAAATCTCCTTCCCCTTGCGGGCATATACCTGTGAATTCTAGGACCGGAAACCGCTTCCTCCACCGTTAGTTTGCTAGTCTAGATCGTACGTACCGTACCCAGGTTAAAAACACCAATCGGCCCCTAGACGAACCACCCCACACACGCAGAATATCCCGCAAAGGAGAAAAGGAAAGAAAAAAGGAAACTGTCACACTTACTAGGGAGCAGCTGCACATCGCTTGAAAGGCTTGAATATTGATAACAAGAAGCTTAAGAACGCCGATCCCACTTGTGGTGTGGGCGATTCACTCCAGGGCTCCGCACAGAATAACCTTTGTTCCGGATGATCCCTGAAGCTATGGGGAGGGCTCTTTTCTGTGACAGAAACAAAAAGAAACATCTGGTCACGGAGAGGCTTGAACTCTCGACTTTCGCATTTACTAGAATCACTTCTTACTAGGAGAAGTATTAGTACGACACTCTGACCAACTGAGTTACGCGACCCCTGGTTCTTGGCATGTTCTTGTTAGATTGATTGATATTTACCGCTATGCTTCTTGGCGTGAACTAACACCCGACACCCTACAGGTCCACTTGATGCCTTTTAGGGTTATGTCTTCAACTACAGCTCATGGGTTGCTTCCTGGGAGAAGAAACAATGATCTCTTCATCATATCATCTCGTTGCGGCATTGTTGGCCAGTGGTTCTTTGACGCGAGTCATGACTGGCTATGCATAATACACTTGCAAAGGGGAGCTGCTTCATACCTTTCCTCCTCAAGTTAGGATACTAGACTAGTGGCCGCCGTTGTCGTGCCTTTCTTAGTGCGTGCGTGTTTTTATTAGCCCAGGACCTTCTGCATCCGAAGTTATTTATGAACCAGACCAGATTAGCTGATGGATAGGAATGCAAGATGCCAACGCCCATCACAATCAACGCCATGCTGAGACCCCTCTAGTCGGTAATCACTGGCTCTTTGAATCCTGACTCTGCGAGTGGATCACGCAGCTGCACAAGGCTCTTATGCGGGGTTTAAGATGTTGATGTAGAATTCTTTATCTACCGTTTCGCAATCTCTCCCTAACATTTCTCACGTGACGTCCTGGAGAATAGACTCCCATGTGAAAGGGTCTCCCGACTAGCACCAGGATGGAGAATAAGGTGGTAGTTTGTACAAACCACGCCGAACTGTGCCGTGCCTGGAAATTCTAGAAGGATGGACCGCTTGTTAGCCATGACTTTATGGCCATGATTTCATAGCCTTAGGGAAGTGCTCCTTAAAACATCGCCGCGGCGAACTGCTAGCCGCAGATATATTTCTTCCTTTGAATCTTTTGGAGTGGTAGCGCTTACTCTTTATGTGAGTGAATCATCCATAAAAATAAAGACGGGCTTCAATACCAGGTAGCGCCATCCGATTTCAGGGACCTTTTATTCAAACAGCCCAAGAAAAGCAGTTAATGGAGGTGGGAAACAAGATGACTGCGAGGCAAAGATCAGGGGGTATAGAAGGAACTAGTTGATAGCGGATTCTGGAATTCCGGTAGGGATTGAGGTGATATTAATGACTAAATTTCTTCATGGGACAGATTCCATGTGCCCGTATGCACGTTAATGCAACTGGGTACCATGGACTCTGTTAAGCTAGGTCAACTGACTAGCATGAACTGCCATCAGACCAGGTACTTATTTGATTGAGATGGTAGGTTTAGATGCCCTTCTATCTCCAGCTCCTAGTTCATATCTATACTCAAAAGTATCGTATAAAAGCCTTTTATGTTCTCGATATCAAAGTGAATACGGCCGTTCTTTCCGGCAGACCACTAGTGGGTGGGCAAAGGGGCAATTGCTAGATATTTTTTTTAAACCAACTCCATCTCCATCTGATCCTTCCCATTGACGTTTGTCTATGTTCAAGAACATCTGCAGTTCGCCATTACCTCGGCAGTAGCTCTGTATCTTGTACTAGGTGAATGGAACTGCTGATTGATTCGTCGAATGTCCCATCACGTGTTAGGACCGGCTCAGTTGCGCGAAGAACGGGGATGGGCGAAATATGGCATCGGTGACGCAAAATCCAAACCTCCAAGTCGGACAACTACAAAAATTGCGGTCTAGTGTAGCTACCTAAGTAGGTACCTCAGACCTCCGGCGCTGCAGCTTGACCTCTGACTCTTGTAACACTCCACAGTCGACCTAACCTCAACTACACTCTACCTAAGCCGATCAACAAGACCTATCATATCGATGCATATACTACTTCAAACACTACCCTTCTGGGGATCTGCTCTGGCAGCCGCAATTGTGGTAAGCCCGGCTTTCCTACAATTCTAGGATTGTGGTATTAACCGGTAACTCTGCTAGCAAACAACACCGCGCGGCATCAGCATCCACAACGTGCTTCCTGAAGGCTACGCTACCATAAACATCACTTGGAAGGGCTTCGAATCCGTCCATGGATTTGAAGGCATCGCTGCAGGGCAGACCTTCGGGGGTTCCATCCAGGTAAACCCATCATAATCGCATGGGTTTGAGCTGGCCCATGCTCACATCGTGATAGGATGTTACACGACAGCTCAAGAAATTCGGTGACCCTGAGCGTGTCTTTCCTTCTATGAAGAGGGGGTGCGACATAGCGGTAGATAAAGAGCCCCCAAGCGATGTATGTTGGCAACGACCACGCCATGTTACAAAGTCTAATGAACATCCCGAGGTCGCTAACAAGTATGCAGAACCGCGAAGTTACATGTCGCTCGGGCGGCGGTGGTCCCGTTAGTCAAAAGACAATCAACGACGGTATCAGCTACCTTAAGAGTTTACCCGACGACCTCCGCTGCGGCAACCAACCCCCAGAGCCAGGCAAGGGAGCTTGTGGGCGCATCAGCTGCAGCTACCACGCTGCGATCTGGTGGTGTAACCACAACACGCACACGGTCAAGTTCAAGTGCAACCTCTTCGCCAAGTACGCCCAGAACCTGGTGGATAAATGTTCATACCCGCTTGGAAAAAGTTATACGGTGCAGGGGCAAGACTATGATCGCGACTTCGCCATTAACACGGTTGTCGGGTGGGATGAGTGCTAGACTATGCACCCATGGTCAGGGATTGTTCTCTTAACCTAAAAGGGGCCGTTCGGTAGCCCTTGTCGAGGTAGGCGAGACTTGCCTAGGCACAGTTGAGCCAAATAGCGAAAACCAATAGCGCTGTTAGGAATCGAACCCAACTCACTACTTGGCTCCACCCATAACTGGCACACTGGCCACTGATTGAAATTAGCGTTGATACATTTCATTCTGCCCATCCGTTGTATGGGGGTTTCCAGGTAAAGGCATGTGAAGCGAAGTATTCCCAAAGACCAATGCGATTCACGATCAGATATAAACTTGGGATCCCAGTTAGGGTTCCCGAACGGATGCTTTTAGGTGGAATGCAAGTACCTAATACTTGTGCGTTAGAGCGACGGCTAAGGTTTATACCCCAGACCTTAAGACTGATACAAGCTCTGCAAACGTCGCTGAGAGTTTTCCTTGTGTTAAGAGTGTGTCGCCTGATGAACATTGTTGGAGGCGCCCTCTAGTGCAGCCGTCCTTATATAACCTAATGTAGGTAGGTTGGGCTTTCCGAAGTGCCACTAGTTGGATTTCAAATCTCGGCTGCTTTGCCTGGCTTCTTTTATCGGTACCTAGCACAGGAGGTCTATAAATCACTTGAGTTCACTGTTAAAGACGCCTTTAACGTGTGCTTCTTACCGTCTATTTATGGTGAAATACGCCGGCGGTGTAATTAAGTATAATGTTTTAAGCAGTAAGTATTTGGGAAGGCAAGAAAATAGAGAGTATCGTGGCACTAACTTACCACCCACCCTTCACTTTTCGTTGTCTACTAACCATTTCGACTCTCTGCCCAGACATAAGGCCGTTGCTGGTCATTATTAAATGTTCACTAGCTACCGGGAATGAGTATTCTTGATACCAGGCAGGATAAGTAGAACCTCCCCTTCCCCCCTTTTTTTTTGCGCCAGATTTGATTAGGGCTGGCCTTGGGGGGTGGGCGAGGTTGGAGAATGAGGGCGAGGGCGAGGGCGAGGGCGAGGGCGCGGCGGGTTCCAAAAGATAAATAGAGCAAGAAAAAAAAAGAGAGACGTTAAAAGTAAGAACATGAAGCAAATTTTTGGTTTGCGGAGGTTGGAATTATATTCCCGATCACTGGCTCGGAATCGAACCCCAGTACCCTTACCATCTGGCCATACCAGACATGAAATTACATACCGTTCCAAACCTCTCGGAAACATGCACCCACTGCGTCAGCGATGCACGGCCCGATTGGTCTTAATAGATCGTGCTCTTTTGGTGCCTTAAGTACTCTCCCCATGTAATCCCACGGCTGCCCCGGTGCCCTCAAGAGCAAAGCCAGCCCCTGAAACTACCGTTGGGTGGATATTTTGCTTGGTAGCCGAGACATGCTCATCCTTTAAAAGGGATTATGATATAGAAAGTTTGCCAATATGCAGGATGCCCAGGACGATAATGGAATAATGCTACGAATGGCGTCCAGAGTAGTTGACTGGTGTGATGTAATCTCTTGTCTATCTATAGTCGGCGTCCGGGTTGTTGGTACTTTCCCTAACTAGGCAGATTTCCCTAATATATCCCGAAGTTCATAGGAGAGGACCTTGAATCTCCTGGCAACCAGCTGCGCGTGGGAAGTGCAAACGTCTTCAACTATTTTCTGTCACCGTCAACTTCCTCAAACATTTCCCTGCTCTTCCTAACCAACGCTTCCCGCACTAACAACATCTCCCAACCGCACGCGCCTTTTCACACACATACATGAAAAATTCCACAAACAACACCCACCGGCGAAGCAACCAAACCCCATCCCATAATGCCCTTGCGGCAACTCGCCATTCGCCTCCCCACCTTCGGTGAGGTGATGGGCGCAATAGGGGGCTTCTTCATCGTCCTGGCGGCCGCCGTCCTCGCGTTCGTCCTCCCGCTCGAGGCGGCCGCCGCGGCGTTCGATCTCGAAAACGGTATCTACACCAAGCGCCAGGACACGATGGAGTGGTGCTGCATCCCCGGCTGCGTGTACTGCCAGAAGACCGACTGCGGCCGTGAGTCGTGCGACTTTCCCGTGAGTGTACCCTCGTCTGTCACCTCAGCATGTCCTTACCGACCTCGCCAGCTGTGAGGAATATCTCGTTTGTTTTCTTTTTCTGCGGGCGGTGCTCTTGTATCTACGAGTTTCGCTAACGGCTATTTTTGGAGACGCGCAGTTCACCGCCTGTTGCGCCGAGGGCCTCCGTCGGGATGTTTATGAGGACTTGTCCGACTTCGAGGTCTTCAACGAGGACGGCATGAAGATCCAGTTCGTTGATTGAGCCATGGGGGCTTTTCCAGGGCTCGGGGACGCACGTGGTGGGAGAGTGAGTGACTGGTGGAGTGTTGGGATAAGGGATTTCGATGCCGTCCGTGGCTTACTCGCGATGAAGCTGAATCGGGAGAGTCATTCATGCGGGAAACCTCTAGTGTCCGCGGAGAAGCCGTCACCTATTTACATAGGTAGCTTGCCTTTGTGGTGTTCTTGTCGTGGAATCTGTTCGTACTTTTAGGAACGTGGACAGAAATAATAAGTTGTCAACCTGCTGATACTGACCGTCTACTGAGCAAACGCGGGTCCATACATAAATGATGGGTAGGTGCAATATATGCCATGTCGCTTCCGTTCCTTGATAGGCCGCCACATATTATCGGAGTACCATGGAAACTCGGGATATCAATAATAGTATTGAGCAGGTCAGTATGTCTGCGATAGCCCACGACAGGGCACATCATCAACTGCTCGACCAACCATTTCGGCAAGAAGTCACCCGTCCACGATCCTCTCTGGAAGTGGATTGTTAGGTGGCCATATAGATGTGTAGCCTTTCAGATGCCACAGGTTGGCAGTCTCCCAGATGATCTCCTCAGCCGCACGTCGACGGGAAGGTCGGGCCTCGGACATAGTGGAGAACATGGAAGACATATGCAGGCAACCCAACACACCCGGTTGCTCAAGCTATCATTTATCTGGGTGGTAGTAGTCACCTTGGATGCTGACTGACCGTCTGCGCTGGGCTGTGTTGTTACCGTGATGCGGGACTCGAGACTAGTGGACACATCGGGGAGAGCAGCAATATTACGAAGGGAGGAGCGGGCAGGGCGCGCATACGAAAAGGACTATAATGATTAACCTATGTACTGATCACGCTCACGGAGCGGTAGTCCAGTGGCTCTAGTTTTCATGGGGGTTTCTGCCATCGCCTTCTTGCCGAAATCTAGGATTTTAATCGTCCTGAGAACGATGGTATATCTGTAGCGGTATACGAATATAAGGCCGGACAGTCGGATTCTGCAAGCGAACTCACACGTAAAACCCTATGGCTTCGTTGATATCCCCATGATATTGGGCGCGAAGAGGGCCTCCGGGTAGTATCACTTCTGTATAGCCAACACGATATAGACCCCCATGTAGGATCTATCTATCCCCACGCAGCCACTACACTAACTGCGATTCTTGCTGGGCCTTCCCGGCCTAAGATGATCGCCCGATGGCGATGCCTCGCTACCCTCCTCGGCGTCCACGTCCTCGACCTTGACGATGTCGCTGTACCTATCGCTATCCCTCTCATCACCACTCAGCGCGGATCCCGCGTCCGAGGCGGCAATCTTGGCGCCGCTCCCGAAAACCTCGCGCATGATCTTCTTACCCTCGTCCATCTCGCCGTTCATGGCGCCGCAGCTCATGCACTTCCAGGTGCCCAGCTCGGCCAGACTCTTAGTCCCGGGCGGCGCCTGGCCGTTGACCAGCCTGCAGCTGTTGCAGATTAGGACGATGCGGTTCTTCGGCAGGGTCTCGTCCTCGCCAAGCATGAGGTCCAGTATGCGGTCGTACCAGCGCGGCGGACCCGGTGGCGTGTCGTATTGTTGTGGGTATGATGAGGAGGGAAGCGGGCCGGCGTTGGGCGCAAATTCTGCAGTGGGCTGCTGCAGGGGGGGTGGGGACGGATAAGGTCGTCCCAGGTGCCCATGGGTTTGCGGTGTGCCGGGTGCTGTGCTAGGTCTCGGAATGTTGGCGGTAGGCGGAGGTAGAACGCTGGTTCGACCTGCGTGAGGACGGAGGCGGAGACTCTGGGATCCCTTATTGTTTGCTCCCTTCTTCTCCTGATCGGCAGCCTCGTCGCCTCCAGTGGGTTGTCTTTTAACCCTGGGCCGCTTTTCTCCACCGTATTTTTCTAAGAGCTCGAGGGTGGAATCGTATTTGGTAGCATCTTTCAGTTTCTGGATGGTCTTTGCCCGCTCGGACTGATGTTCCTTCATGCGAGACTCCAGGGTGTCTATGCGATAGTTGAAGTACGCGGTGGTCACAGTTCGTACTCCATATATGCTGGGCAACATTGGTAAGCACACGGCTCCTTGGCGCACGAGTGGTTGGACAGGTAACGTACAGAACTGGACCGCCAGCCATGCCTGTCCATTCCCAAGGTCCGAGATTCTGCCATCCGACTACCAGAGTCAAGACGATGGCGTAGACTAAATAGGCGAAGCTGAGGTAGAGAGTCCAGATTACTTTGATACGTCGCGAGTTGGACCGTACGCGGTCGAGCTGAGCTTGGGTGTCGGTGATCTTCTTAGAGAGCGTCGACAGGATCCTCTCAAAGGTAGCGGGGGAAGAGTCCTCGCCCTATGGCGGTAAGATATAGTTAGCTCACCATCCTACCAGGACGATATACATCCTGACTTCAGGGAGTTATGCGACGTTCAAGTTACCTTCCAGGGCCAGAGGGATACCATGGTGGCGCGGACGAAATTGGGAAGGTATCACTTGTCACGAGCTCATAGCAGAAGCTTAGAAGGGACGATAGGAGCGGTAGAGAGGGGACCAGTTAAAGGGGAGGGACAGGAAGAGAAGAACGGGTAAAAAGACGGTCGCAAAGCAGAGACCTAATAAAGAGCTCGTAGAAGTCAATAAGTATTAGATAGGAAGAAGAAGAGCCTGAGGATGGTTGAGGCCAAGGAAGATCAGACAAGGCTGCAGAGGAGTGTGTAAAAGTAAAGGTATTAATTAACACATAAGAAATATGGGCTCAAGGACAGTGTGACGACATTTGGCCATCTTTCACATGAACTGCGACGATACGTTTTCGGGGTGGGCGGGTACAGTACCTAGATAACGTATCGAATAATAAAAGTCACACAGCTGCGCATGGACCACAGCCTGACATCGCTAGTGTCTAGGTAGGTAGGTAGGTAATGCTGTGTTATTGGGTAGGTATGTAATGTACCTACATACCTAGTACTATGTATGTGCCACCTAGTCTACCTGCCAGCCAGCACTAGGCTACCTAGCTAATCCAGGCATGCGGCATGCGGCATGCGGCATGCTAGGTCGCATGATGCAAGGCTCCGACGGAGGGACGATCTTAGGAATCAGCGCACACATGTAGACGCTAGTCCAAGCTGAACCCCTAACACCGCTAAGATACTATGTACCCAGTACTAACTAGTACGTACCATACGCGGCTGCAGCATCTGTCTGAATTGGAAGCTAAAGTTCCCGACGTAGTAAATTGGGCACAAAGGTACCTAGGACTTCAGATACAGCTTAACGTTTAGGGTGAGACAGGGCTGCTGCGAAGTCGCAGGACAAGGCTTTTTGGCTTCGACCAACTCTCACCCAACTGTTACAACCTCACCACTGAATGTTCGCCAAATCGCATTCAACACTTTCAACAGTTTCCTTATTGTACATGTTAACGAACTCGTCACCAGGATAAAGGGGGGAATCCATAATCATCGCTCCTCGGCTACATCTACTACATGCGACCTCTCCTCGATTTTCTCGACTCTCAACTACCCAGGTTAACCTAGTGACGAGACCATTCAACCGCACATGTCACGGACTATCAACGAACCACGGCGTTGTTGTTGTTGTTGTTGTTGTTGTTGAAGAACGAATGAGCCGCCATGTTCCAGGTACGCATGCCAGCTTCAAGTCATGATATGCGCAAACTGTCGTTCGGGTGGTGGCTCATACGGTTCTAATATCCAGAGCATAAAAGGCGCAATTGACCGGACAATTGCCCAAGAGCAAGCCCGTCAAAAGGCTCTTGCAGACCGGAGAGGAAGCTCTAGCTCCCCCTCCGCCTCATCCGACCGGCGCTCTGTCTCCGTGTCGAGGACGGACTCAGCCACCAAGCGTAGACCGAAGAAGCCGAGTCAGGATGTCGCTAATGGTGACACCGGCCCCAATCCCGATCCGGCCGTCTTCGAGGCTGCCTTCGTGATTGATGACGACGACGGAGATGCGCCGACACGGTCGAGTACGCCGAAGCCTACACCACCAGAGAAAGATTTCAAGGATGCGAATGATGGTGGTCCAAGAATTAGCGAAGGCGGCAGGAAAGAGGCTAAAGGGGGCCAGAATGGGGAAAAGCCGGCTCAGGAGACCAGGTCTAGTTCCGGGGACAGACCTAAGCACGATGCAAGCAGTGCCCCAGCGGAATTGTCGCCCCAGATCAAAGCAAAGTTACGAAAGCTGGAAAAGCTCGAGTCCACTTATCCAGGTATAACACAGCCACCTCATTCAAGTGAGGGAGTTGGGGGCTGTCATACTAATATCATCTTGTCCTACAGAGCTTCTAAGACATTACCGAGTCGCACATGGACGAGCTATATCCGTCGAGCCCTTCGAACGGGCTTTGCGCGAGAACACACCCTTGACTAGCATCAAAGACCCCGCTACCCTTGTCGAGTATTTAAACCAACTGAATATGAAAGGCGACATGTACATGGAGGAGTTAAAGCGCGTCTCGGCTGAGAAGGACACTTTCAAGAAGAAGGCGGAGGAGGCCGAGAAGGAACTTGCTTCTCTAAAAAATGAAGTTGAGGCTCTGAGAGCTGCTAAGTCCGAGCAAGACACGCCACACACCGACACCCAAGCGGACGCCACGGCGGCTAACAAGGAGGATGACGAGGCGAAGCTATCGACCTCACCTTCTGGGATGAAGTCGCCGGTATCGTCGATCCTAGGCGTATTCTCTCCAAAACAAAAACCGGTTCCGGATGACGATAATAAGGAGGGGAGCCAGGACATGTTCTCCTACGATGACGAAATTCCTCAGCTCCAGGCTGAGGTTGCGTCTAAGTCGGAGGAAATTACCAAACTTCAATCGGAGATGTCGGTATTGAAGGAGGAGTTAGCCGTCGCCAGGGAGAACAGCGTCGGATTGGTCGAGAACCTCGAGAAGGCCACCCGCGAACTCAGCGAATCACGTGACAAGATTGTCCTCCAGGAATCCCTACAGACCCAAGTGGACGCCAGGAATACCGAGATCAAATCACTGACGGAGAAGCTGGAGGAAACACAAGCCAAGTTGCGCGGATTGGAAACCAGCCTCAAGGAGGGAAAGCCGAATGCGGCATCGACAACCAAGCAACACGAATCCCAACTTGCAGCATCTAAGGCCAAGAATTCCGAACTGGATGCTGAGTTGAAGGAGGTCGCCAAGGCCAGATCGGAGCTGGAAGAGAAGATTAGTGATCTCACCCGCGAGATCGATTCTTTGAAGAAGTCCAAGACGGAGGCCGAGGAAAAGGTTAGTCAACTTACCAAGCAGATTCAGTCGGCCCCCCGGCCAGGCTCTTCCACTTCCCAGTCGTTAGAGGTGCCACCAGCTACGCCCGCGACTGGTGCTTCCAAGAAGAAGAACAACAAGAAAAAGAAGAAGGGGGGTGCAGCTGCCGCCGCTGCCACGGAGACTACCCCGAGCGAGACTTCCGAGCAAGCACAACCTCCGCAGCCAGAAAAGCCCGATACTGAGGCGCTCAACGAGGAAATTGCAAAACTGAAGGATGAGATCTCACAGAAGGATACCCAAATTGAACGTCTTTCTAAGCAGAGAAAGACCGAAGAAGACTTACGGGAAGAGATCGAGAGCATGCAGGAGAATCTTATCAACATTGGCCAGGATCACGTCGAAGCGAAGGAGAAGATCAAAGGGTTGGAGTCGGAGAAGGCCACACTCCAGTCTCGTATAGCCGAGCTAGAGGGGGAAATCGCTGCTTTCACTTCAAATGCTGAAACAAGCTCTAAGCTACAAACCGAGTTCGACTACATGAAGAGCGAATTCGATGAGCTCAAAATCAAATCCCAAACCCTACAATCGGACTTGGGAGCCGCGCAGCAGCTAGCCCAGACGCGGTACAAAGACCTCACGGAGCTCCGCGAGATCCTGGCGAAGGCCCAACCTGAGCTCAAGAGTCTGCGCCAGGACTCTGCAGCCCTCAAGACCACTAGGGGCGAATTGGCGGCGAAGCAGAACGAAGTACGGGCACTAGAGAAGAAGGAGAAAGATCTCAAGAACGAGATCACGCGCTCTCAGCGCCTAGCCGCGGACCGCGAGGCGGAGATCCGGCTCCTAAATGACCGGCTGTCAGCCGAGAAGACGTCCCGCGCCCGCGTCGAGGACGAGCGCCGCGTCGCGGGCCGCGACCTCAGACGCGCCGAGGCCGAAAAGGTCGAGCTATCCGCCAAAGCCGAAAAAGCAGAGCGCGAGCTGCAGTCGCTGCGCGAGGAGATCAACGCCCTACAACCCCGAATCAAGGAACTCGAGGCCAGCGTCGAGAATCTCGAGAAAGAGAAGAGGCTCGCCAAGGATGAATCCGACCTCAGAACTCAGCAGTACAACAACGCGCAGGGCCTGCTGGCGAGCATGCGGGACCAGACGGCCGAGCTCAGCCTGCAGCTCCGCGAGGCGCGGTCGCAGGCCGAGGCGCTCGAGGAGGAGCTCGCGGAGACGCAGAGGCACCTGTCGGAGCGCGCGCGCGAGGGCGAGACGATGCGCCGGCTTCTGGCGGACGTCGACGAGCGTGCCGAAGCCAAGGTCCGCGAGATGCGGACCCGCCTCGAGGCCGCCGTGGAGGAGCGCGACCGCGCCGAGGACGAGGCGGCGACGGCGGCGCGGCGGCGCGCGCGCGAGGCCGAGGACCTCAAGTCCAAGCTGCGCGAGCTCGAGCGCGAGGTGCGGGAGCTCGCCCGCGAGCGCGACGACCTGGCGACGCGCGAGCAGGAGCACCGCCGGCGCCGCGAGGAGCTCGAGGAGCTCCAGCACAAGGCGGACGGCGAGACGGGCGACCTGCAAGCCGCCGTCAAGAACCTCCGCGATGCCCTCGACAACAGCGAGGCCCAGGTCCGTGACGCCGAGGCCCGCAACGCCGACCTCAAGCGCGTCCTCGAAGAGAGCCGCGCCCGGTACGAGGGCGTCCGGAAGGAGCTCCGGGGCGTGCAGGCGCGGCTGACGGGTAGCAGCGAAAAAACGGCGGCCAGCGGTGGCGGGAGTATCCGGAGCAGCGTCGAGAGCGCGAGGAGCGGTGTCAACGGACACGGTAGTGGTTCAGGTGGCGCGAGTAGTCCGGGGGTCGATACAATGTACCTCAAGACCATCCTGCTGCAGTTCCTCGAGGTCAAGGACGAGAAGGTGCGCTCGCAGCTCGTGCCGGTCTTGGGAAAGCTGTTGAAGTTTGATCAGTGAGTTTTTCTCTTCCCTCCTTTCCCCCTCACTCGGCGCCATCCTGCGCTCTTCTTCGCCTTTGACCCTGTCGCTCCTGCACTCACGCCTTCCCTTCTCGTTTTCTTGCTGGTCTGGCCCCTCTCCCCTCTACCTGTGCCGTACGCAGTTATATTCCGGCATTTTCAATTTGATATTAAGCACAGGTTTCGTGGTCGTTCCGGGCGTCTCTATGCCGGCGTGTATGCGTATAAATGAACGACTACTAACACGACGCGACAAACAGGAACGATCAACAGAAATGGATGACAGCCGTGCAGCACATGTCCAGGCCCGGGCGGTAGCAGGGCAGGCGATTCATGCGAAGTAGCGACTGACCGACTAGGTGACTGGTCCGTTGCTTAGCGGCTCGTCTACATCGGGAGGGATCAGGAGGGTGGGCGGATGTATAAAATAGAGCACCTGCACTTGAGGATCCGACCGTTCGCCCCGTCATTACTTGTACTAGCGTAGTGCGCAGTAACGATGCCGTGACGTTCTTGTCCTGGCCTGGTCTTATCAGTCCTCGTATTCGTCACTGCCCAGCACAGCGCGCGGGGGGAAGCGGCAAGGCCAAGATAGGTAGATCATGCACGGTGTAATACGATATGGAGAGTACTTCATACTATGCTACCGGTATCGCCGGGGCTATTCGTTTACTGCTCATCGTAGAACTCGTTTCGATGCCTGCTGTATTCTCCGGATATTGGGTACTACATATGTGGGTTGGGAGGGGTTAAACTGCGTACTAAGCAGCTATGTCTCCCGTGCAGTGGGGATGAGAGAAGGCCCTGACATAGTCACTAGCGTGGGCATGTCTAACTTGTTTGCTATGGGATACCCCTATAAGAAGAGAGGGTCCCTAAAGGAAATATTCCGGTATCTTGTCATTTCTGACGCGCAGGGAAGGGGCTGGAGGAGATCTTGAGGCATGATTGGTGCCAGGGCAGAAATCGTGGCATCTAGCTAGTCATCTCTCTTTTCTTAGTCTCCCGCCCCATACAAGATATTCCAAGACACGCTCTAGAAGTCACCGGGAACCTCTTAAACAAGTGTGATAAGAGTATACATATAACAACAAGCTCTTTCGAAACGAAGGCTACGTCCCGCAGCGGGCATGGTAATAACGGTGAGTAGGCGAACGAGGACGATTACAACCCTTGAGGGACACAGCCTATGAAAATGCGACTCACGGAGGTGGGAACACGCATGAAAAGGGTGTCTACCGTGCGGCTAACGACCCGGAATAGGAGGACGGCGCCGCTGAGGACCTCATGGGCCGGTGGTTCCACTACCCTTTAACTTATTCAGCGTCAGCTAACCCAGCTTCCGGAGCGCCGCACTCGGTAGACGAGCCGTTTGCCCAAGATTTTAGCGCTGGCTATGGCGATTAGAGCCAACAGGATTTTAACAGACATATCCTTATAGTAACATAAGTTTGCGGAAGCTCGCAGTAAATGCAATATTCAGCCTCTTAGAGCTATAGTATGTATATAGTGGTTAAATGGTAATGGCTGGTCATTCTCACCATCCACCGATAATAACCACGAAGTACAATACCAGACTCGGTCTCTAAGGGTTACCCAAGCGGCCCTTGAATGCATTAACATCTTGAGCCGTGTCGCACAATGACATTAACATTATCATTATGGAATCTCTCGCCACTGACGAGCCATGCCAGAATATAGGGGCGTGCACAGTCGTTAACGATCACTTGACCTGCATTCGCGATATCGCTAAAGGAACCAAGGGTGTACGGAAAGGGATTCGAATTATGGTTTGAAATACAAACTCGAGATGGAATGTGGCAGGAGGTACGTCGTTACACCACCAGATTGTGTCATTGTTTTCGCAAGAAACCTTCCCACAGTTTCCAGGGCCAGGGCCGTTCGTAGCAGGGCCAGGAACATCTCTCAGATATTTTATACCCAACCTGATGTATATGAGATCCGCCTCAGTGAAACCTTTGCAGACAGTATGGTTACGCCTTTCCAACCCGGATTCGGGGGTTTCGGGAGTATCGAAAGTTTCAGTCCCAGAAACATTGAAAGTGGCGATCTCGGCATCGTATTCGGGGTACAATTCGAGAAGTTGGTCATAGACCTGCTGAACTGTGCCGTTCAGGATCACAGGATCTTGCCCTGGGCGAACTGGAACCTCCCATTCGAGTTCTGTAACACCATAACCCTCGATGGGGGTATGAGACCCTGCATCACACACAGAAGCATATAACTGAAGAAAAGGTGTATTAAAGGTTGCCTCACCTCTCGAATGTCCTAGCTAGAAGGTAAGAGTAACGAACCCTCCTTTTATACACGTAAATATAGCTGTAGCTGAGAGAAAAGGATACCGGGGTGTGACGGCTAGGCGGTTTAACCAACTATTAAACCTTAAGTCGACGGGTTTATGTTGGCAGGAGTATCGTGGAAATCTGAGTAATGGATATAATAACGTATCACGTTTCGTAATGCCAAGGGTGCCTTAGGTAATAATGTTATATTGCAAGCTGAAGCTATTTAGATTATGGAATTAATAAACGTATATATTTTTTTTTTTAGCTGGATTACTACCAGTAAGTTAGTAATCCGGCTTATTAATTTACTATTAATAAGTTGGTAATCCGGCTTACTGGCTTACCACCAGTAAGTTGGTAATTTATTACGTAACCTGATCCATATAGTTTTTTTGGCCTTTTCCGTTACGACCGTTCCTGGAGGCCGTAACTTATTAAATCGTAATACGATTTCCCTTTTCCTAAAATTTTATCCCTAAGATTTTTTTGTCCTGATAAGTTTTTTCCATATACCTTTAACATATTTTCCGGTATATCCAAATATTATTTTCGCAAATCCAAATAACGACTTGCCTTGATTAATTTAATTAAATTCGAAAATTTTAATGCAATATTTTATTTTTTTTATTTTATTCGGCAGCTTAATTACCAAATAATAAATAAGGTTTTTCGTTATAAAGAATATATTTATCGAAATTATTCGTATAACGAAATAAAATTTTTTTATTTTTATAATTAATCATTATATCGCAAAATCGAAAAAATTAATAAAAAAAATTAACGGCCGAAAAATCTTTATTCAAAATTTTTATGTACTTTTTTTGCATACGTTATTAATATTAATATTATTAATTTTAAGATATAAAACTTATTAATTATATTTTTTAATCCTTAAATAATTTTAACGATTTTACGTAATTAAAATCGGAATCCGTAATTAAGGTTTAGGTTTTAAGAAAAATGGACGTTATTAATTAAAATGCAATAAATTAAGGGCTTTCCTTTATAAATCTTATAAATTGGGATATTATTATTTCGGGTAATTCCGCCGTTATTAATAAAATTTTTTCAATAGGTATTAAATGCTAATAAGACTTTTAGCGGGTTTTTAGGTATTTTCAGAATTTGGGTATTTTTTTTATTTAATTAGGTATTAAATAAATTTATTTTATTTTCGTATATCGAAATTTTTTTTTACCTTATATATTTGTTCGTTTTTTATTTCCATATCGTTTTATATCGTATATACTTTAATTATATTTACTGTTAATTTAAATAAGGAAATATAAAAAATTAAATAAAATTTAATTTTTGGTAAAAGTTTTAATAAATAATTATTTTTTAAGATTTTTTTGGCGATTTTATATAAATTAATATATTTAAAATCGAATTTTTTATTAAATCGTTTTATTTAAATATTTTTTATAACGAAAAAAATTATTTTTCCTTTTTCGAAAATTAGTTTTTTTTAATTTTTTTAATTATAATATTTATTTATTTAATTTCGTACCAATTTTAATTTTAATTTTATTTTTTAATATAATTATCGTAATTATTTTAACGTAAGGATTATTTCAATATTAATTAAACTATTATTATGTACTTTTTTATAAATTTTTAGAATAAAATCAAAATTTGTATTCGTAAATATTATGTTAATATTTTCGTAATAATTAATATTATAAGTTAATTATATAATTATTAATTTTTTAACTTAATTATTTTATTCGTAATTAATGTAATATTATAAATAAGTTTTTAAGGTTTAATTTATTCGTTTTATTTATTTATTTATTTAAGGTTTAAACGTATTAAATAATATGTAATTTAGGTTGATTTATATTATAAAATTTTGCTAAAATTTAAATATAAATATTAATCCTTTATTTAATATAATTTTTATTAATAATTTATATATATTAAAAATATGTTTAAAAAATATATGTTAATTATTCGGCGCTTATATCTTTATAATATAATAAGAAATAAAAGATTTTCGTAAATCGGTTAATTATTACGAAAATGTTATCGTAATATATTTCCGTAATTGGATTTTTTGATATAAAAAACTTAATAATAAAGTTAAATATAACTAAATATTATAATTATTTTATAACTAATAATAATTATAATTTTTTATATGGTTTATGTCGTCGAACCTTTATTTTGGCGCAAATATCGTATTGCCGTATAGTTTTTTTATACTGTTAATTTTATTTTGGAAAAAAGATATATATGTTAAAATTGCTTTAAGGTTTTATAGATTTCTGGATATTTATATAACTAATATTCGTATATTTTTCGTATTAGATTTTTCCGGTATTTTTTTAAAATTTATTTTTTATTTATTTTTTAGTTTGTTAGAAAATTATCGTTATATTATTATAATTTGTCGTAAACGTAAATATCTCTTTATAATAATATTAAAAATTATGTAACTAATTTTAACTAATTTTTTTTCGAAATTTAATCGTTTACTTAAAGTATTTATTTTGCCATTTTTTAATCTTTTTTATAAATAATAACAAAGTTAAAGTTCGTTAATTTTTTTGTATATTTTAATTATTGTTTTATAAATTCCTTAATCGTAATAAATTGGATAAAAATTTAATAATCCGTACAAATCTTAATTTGGTATAAGTTTCCCTTTAGGAAATATTTAAATTTCCGAAATGCCATAATAATAGCCATAAATTCTTTATTTGGAATACCGTAATTAAGTTCGGCTCCTTTTAATTTATACGAAAAAAATATAATAAAATATAATTTGTTTTAATTATTTCGTTATCCGATTATTACGTTTAACGCGTAATCCGAAATATCGGTTTTTAATTTAACGGGGCGGTTTAAATCGTATATAATTAATATTAGTTTATTGGTAATTATATCCTTAATATTCTAAAATGCTTTTTCCGTATTTGGCGTTTATTTGAATTTTTTTTTCGTAAAATTCGTTAAAAATCTAATTATTTTATTAAAATTTCGAATAAACTTTTTATAATAATTGGCGAATTTAAAAAATATTTATATTTCTTTAATTATTATTAACGTTTATTATTTTATAATTATAACGATTTTTTTGGAATTTATCTTAATATATCTTAGGATAATAATATATTTTAAATATTTTACTTTTTATGTATAAAAATAATTCTTTTTTATATTAATAAGTAACTTTACGTTTTATAAATTTTAAAGAATTTTATGAACGTATTTTACGTATATTTTTTTATTTTTAAAAAGATAAAAATGTTATCGAAATAATAAACGACGAAAATATCGAAATATTTTCGTAACATATAATTTATTATCCGTTAAAAAGTTACTAATACGTTCTTAAATCCCATTAATATAATTAAATATTTAAATAATCCGTATTTCGTCCTAAAAATTGTTTTTTATTTATATTTTTTTTTAATTTTAATAGAGTTATATTTATTTTTAAAATCGAATATTATAAATTATTTAATTCCGTAAAATCGGTTTTTTATTTCCGTAATTAAAGGTAATAATATTTAATTTTTAATAATAATGTTATTTAATTGCCGATAATTAATTACAAATCGTAATTTTTTATTTTTTTAAGTACGAAAAATATTAGATATTCTGCCGGTGATTTCAAAAGTCGAATTTATTTTTTTTATAACCGATCTTTCAGGTATTTTTTGAAAATATGTAATTCGTTTCCATTAAAATTATAAATAAAGTAAAACTTTGTCGAAATTCTTTTTTTAAAAGTTATTTTATAATCTTATTCGTTATATTTTAATAATTTTATATTAAGCTCCTTTTTAAAAAGTAATTCGTATTTGTAATATTATGATAACATATTAATTAAATCTTTTAATTTTTTAAATTATTATTTTTATTATTTTAAATTATTATTTAAATACCTTAATTTCGTTTTAATAATAATAACGATACGTCGTATTTTTCTTTAATATTTGTTTTTTTTCTTCTGTTTTGTTTTTTTAAGTAATAAGGTATTTATCGTATCCTTATACCTATATTCGTCGCCATTATCGATCGAATATTAAAATCTTAATTTTTTTTTATCTATTAATAAAATATAAGGCAAACTTTACCTGGCCAATCCCGCCATTAATTAAGATTCCGTATTAACGTATCCATAGTAATTTTAAAATTATATTATAATTTCCGAATAAAACAATATCGAAATTAACCGTTTGATATTATTCTTAAATAAAAATCTCGAAATAATTAATTTCGCATATAATTTTTCCGTTATCGTAAGCGAATTCTTAATTTTCGGCATTTGTCGCTATATAAGATTTTAATTTATATCTTTATGGCAATTTAAATTTATTAACTATATCCGGTACAATATAATTTCCGCCCAAAGCTCTATAATTTACTATTACGGTATACTAATACGTTCCGATTTATATATCCAAAGTAATAAAGTTATTAATGTTTCCTATCGTCGCATTTAAAGTCTTTCTTAAGAATTCCTTTTAATTCCTTTAGGTTTCGTCATCCTGCGGCTTTTTTACAGGTAACCTTTTTTTTTAACTCTTATTCGAATCTGTCGAACCTTATTTGTATCTTTATATATAACGCGTCAAACTGCTATATCTATCGTTATTATCGGCGTACTATTTCTTTAAATTATATTAATTATTTTTAATTCTTTTGCAATTTCTTTTCCTATCGAATAAATTATTTTCTTATATTTATAATTGTATCCCATTATATGTTATTTTGGTTGTCGTTTTAGAAATTTCCTATAAATTAACGTATTTTTTCCTTAGTAACCTTTTTTTTTAAAAAAATCTATAATAAATATTAATTAAAAATTAAAATCCGTAATAACTTTTTAATAATGCTTTTTTATTATACGCTAAATTAATTTCTTTTCCGTTTGGTAATTATATTATCTATAATAATAAAAAGGGTTTTTTATAGGCATTATTTTTTTAAGCTAATTCTTTATTTCGATCAATTACTGGATATTTTTAAGGGCTATAATCAAAATTGTTAATATTATTATTTATTATTCTTATTATGTCCGGTACGGTTTGGAAAATGCAATTTTTCGTAATACATACCGATAATTCATATATAAATATATTATTTTTATTTCTTGTAATCGGGATATTCTCGTCGCCGACAATATATAGCATGTATTTTACCGTATCGATCGGGTATTCCGGGGCAGAATTTTTTTATTTAATCCCGGTATTCGTATAATTATCTTTATAACGTTTCTTACTGTATTCGTAATACTTATTAAGTTAATTTTCTGCTTTTTTATATTTTTTATCGAATTCTTTATTATAATAATCCTTATTGGACCTTTTGCCTAAGGCCTAATACGTACTTAACTTAAATTATATTAATAACTTTGCTATCGTTTCTTTGGTTATTTTTAGATTATTTTTCCGGTATAAGGGTTTAATTATTTTGCCGTAATTATTTGGGCTTTTTATATTTATAAGCTTTATGTCCTATTTTGCCATAATTAAAACATTTAATCTGGCTTTAATTTTGCCTGTAAATAACGCCGAATTCTATAAATTCTAATGCCGTTTTATAAAAAGTAAAAGGTATATTTTTTCTCTTAATTAAATTTGTTATATTCCGAACGTAAGATATATTATTTCTTTTTTTCCTATCGTTTTTTAAATTATTAATTATTAATCTTAATTATCTTTATAACATACCGGTTTAAAATAACTAATCGTTTAATTCAAATAATTTTATCTTTTATATTATCCTTTAGCCATTTATAAAATATATCGATAAAAATATCGGTTTTATCGTTTTTTTATCCCGCCTTAACCGCAAAAGTTTTGAAAATTACAACGTACTTGAACACAAATCCTTTTTATCGAAATTATAAAAATTATTAAGCCGTTAATTATTTTTTATCCGGATTGCCGAAATTATTACGTATTTTATTTTCGAAATTAGTATAAATTAAAAAAATTTAATTAATAATTCTTTTTTTATTTTTCTTAGTTTTAGGAAATTTCTTATAATAGATTTAAATTAATTAACCGCATTTTTTATTAAATATGTTTTTATTATTAGGATTATATCCGCTAAGTTATTAAGGTTTAAAAAATAAAGGTAAATTCGTACTTAAGTTAAAAAAATCTAAAGGTTATTTTTTTTATCGTAAGGTTCTGGTTTTTTCGGCTTTATACAAACGAAAAAAAGTTAAGTAAATAACATAACCTTAAGTTATCGAATTTTTTTTAATTCCCGAATTCGAACTTAAAATTATTAAATAAGGGTTTCCTAAATGCTAGTCGATATTTTAACAGTATTAAATATTATTCAGAATTTAACGGTATTATTAAATAAAAGTTTACAACATATAATAGCTAAACGGTTTAATTAATTATTAAACCTTAAGTTAACGGATTTATATTAATAGAAATATTATAGGAATTTAAATAATAAATATAATAATATATTACGTTTCGTAATACCAAAAGTACTTTAAGTAACGATATTATATTATAAGCTAAAATTATTTAAATTATGGAATTAATAAATATATATATATATATATATTTTAGTTAAATTATTACCAATAAGTTGGTAATCCGGTTTATTAGCTTACTACCAGTAAATTAGTGATCCGGCTTACTGGCTTACCACCAGTGAGTTGGTAATCCATCACGTAACCTGACCCACATAATTTTCTTGGCCTTCTCCGTTACGACCGTTCCTGGAGGCCGTGGCTTGTCAGGTCGTAATACGGGGGTGCATAAAGTAGCCTTGTTTCAGTAGATGATCAAATTAAGCCAAGGCTTAGCTATTTGATCGACTTCAGCTGGGTTTAACACACCCCCCCAGCTGTTAGGAACTACAGCTAAAGCTTTCATAACTCTAAAGAATTTCCTAAAAAGGAAATACCGTGGTAATTAGGACAAAAATAAGGAAAATAAAAAGTCGGGAAGGTGCGTTATAAAGCATTCTTTACGACGCATTTCCGAAGCTTTTAATGGGATTCGAACCCATGCCTTTAGGTATTAGGACCTGATATTATACCGCTAAATTACAGAAGCTTTGTTAGAAAACTTCCTTACTAATCTTACCTTTAAAGTCGTTTAAGGATAAAGATGTAAAAACGGTAAGGGAAAGAGCGATAGGAAGAAAACGGGGGCAACAATTTTCGGTTATTAGATGACGCCTGGAATAAATTAATACTTCTTAGGCTTCTTTTAGCCTTAAAATAACATCTCGAAAGTTTAATAACTTAACGAACTTTTGATGCTGTTAAAACTTTAAGAGCTTAATTAACTTATTTGCTACCATAATATTAATGGGTATTTATTCGATCTTTATTTTTCCTGCTGTGTAAATTTCGCGAAACCAATAATTACGGACGTTAACGTACTTCAATTTCGTAATTAGGCGTATGGTTTTTTCAGTAACTAACCGTATCGTCTATTTATTATTTACCTGAATAACTAAATCCTCACCTAGCTTTAGCCCAATAACCTTAAATAACGTTAGCATAAAAAAGGTTTCCTTAACGGTTTATAATAAAGCTAATAATTTAACTTCCGTATTTAAGATAATAATTATATTCTGCTTATTAGCCTTTTATACGATAAGACCACCGAAAAATAACAGCACAAATCCTTAGGAGCTTTTCCGATTAGGGTTATTCGCGAAAAACGCGTTATTTGCGCATAAGAACGATCGTACATTAAGATCCTTAGCACCTCCGAATTCCAGGGTTAAAATATGTATGGAATAAACGTAAAAAATAATTTCATTAATAACGTTAAAATACGTAAAGTTTAGATTTTTGTAATAACAAAATAAATAAAAAATAACTTCAACTAAATTTAAGCGAATGGCGATAGTTCTGTATAATAAGTTTCCGACCTTTTCGAAATATAACTTCCTAAACGTTATTAACGTTTCGCCTTAATATTTCTTAAAATCTTTTTATTTAAAAACCTTAAAATAACGTTTTTCGAACTTAAATAATTTAAAGCATATATATAATTTCTTTCAATAAGTATTTTATAATAACCACAATTTTTTAATTACGCGATTTTGCAAAATACATATTTTAAAGAATTACTGTAAATCCTTTAAATCGTTAATATGGAAACGTTATATCAATTTCGTAAAAATTTTTTAATACGTATTATATTGCGAATTCTGTATATTATGGCTATATTATTAATATAAAAAAATAACGTTAACTAATTATTAGTTATAATATATAGGTTATCCGGAACAAACCTTAATCCCAATTCCTTTAATCCTGCCGTTAAGTTCTATTGCCATAGGAATAATAATCGCCTTAAGCTGTACAGGGCTTTCCGAAGCTTTAAACAAAAGCCCGAACGTACAAATCCCTATGGAAAACGTACGTATATTAACTTATCAAGGTCGCTATATAAAAACGCGTTAACGGCGTTAAGCTAACGAAACTTAAAGTTAAATCGGATTGCAACAGCCATAAGCATACGGAAAAACCTTTCTACTAACATAAAAATATAGGCGTTAAAGTCCTTATGGGGCTTGTTATGGCTGCACCATACCATCACGCCACCAGGGCAAAAGATCGGTGGAATGATCGCAATTGTGGCGACCATCCTGGTGCTTACAGCTGTCTATATGTACTCGTACCCTCAGTACATGTTGGAAGACGTTACGGGGGACCAGGCCGTAACAGGGCTAAAGGTCGTTACGGACAATTATCCTAACTTTGAACTTTTGGAATACCCCGTACTTGTTAAATTTATATATAAATATTTATATTAGCAGAAGGATACCGTTAGGATTTACGTTTTGAATCACTTTTTGTAATGGGATACCTGTAATTAATTGTTTTACCCGATATATTTAATCTTATTTTTTTTTGCGTAACCGCCTTTTAATTTTTAACGTATTTATATTATATAGCTTTTTGCCAATTTTTAAGAGCAACGGAAAAGCTAATACGATATAAGCGATTATGTTTAATTATAATCGAAAAAATAACGTTAAAAACGGTTAAATACGTATTACGTTTTTCGAATGCCAATTTGTGACTAATATTGGCCGAAAATGGCTTTTTCCTTTTTCCGTTTCGCGTTCCAGAATCGATAATAATTATCTAATCCAGGAAATTTAACTCCGTACGTCGTTGCCGTAATTAAGAAAAACCTGGTAATACATTTTGGGCTTTATCCGGTAATAATACGTAATATTACTAAAAATTTTCTTCGAAAGTTAAAATAATTTCCGGTATAGGCAAATAAAACTGTTCAACCTTACGTTCCAAATCGTCCGTTTTATTAGTAATACCTAAAGCGTTTTTTTAAAGTTATTGTTAATTGCCGAATTAAAGAAATTTTTATTCGAAATAACTTTATAAGGATTATTAGGTTTTATCTTTTTAATTTCCTGTAAAATTTTTTAATTAAGGGAATTTGTAATTATTACGATAATATCGTAAATAATTTTTTTAAGTTTATTTTGCTTTATTAAATTATCCATTTTTCTAACGATATTTATTTTTAAGGAATCGTTATTAAAAATAGCTTTAAACGTCCTTAGGAAAATTATTGCTATAAGTAAAATAAGGATATTATCGATTTGGTCGTTTAATTCCGCGATTTCGAACGAAGATTTTTTTTATTCGCCTTAATACTTTTTCGTTTCGTCGAAAGTGACATCTCTAACGGTAATAACGCGTTATTGCGAAAAAATCCATACCCAATATATGTTATTAATTACGTATCCCACGAAGTAACCGATATACGCTTTGGGATCCATTTTTTTCAGGCGTTTTGCATCCCGACGAGCTGCTTCCGTAAACGCATAAGCCCTTAATTCAAAAAGCACGATATTCGCTACGTTCGCCTTTAGACCTTTTTCGGAAATAAGTATTTTATTCTTTTTGGCTAACTATTCGTTAAAGACCTAAATAAGGGTTTTCCAACTTAAGGCTTAGATAAATATGCGATTAATAATATATATAACTACTTTTATAATTTCCGGTCATAAATTAAAAAAAAGGTATTGCTAATAATTAAATAACGTACTTTCGTAATAATTACGCATTTAACGCGTTTTTAAACGTTTACGGGCTTTTTAATATATGGAGGTAAGGGCTTATAAAATATATCTATATCGAAAAGCCATTTTCGAAATTTGTTCCCGAAGGAAGTTTTTTTATTTAGTACGATCGTCTTAATTTTAATATAAAACTATTTTTTAAGGAAAATTATTACGTTTATTAAGGCAATTAAAGCATATTTTTTCCGCTTTAAAATATAGTTAATCTTAGTCTTAATAATTAGACAAGTAATAATTAACGTTTTCGTACGCCCGTTAAAGGCGTTACTAAATTCGAAAAAATTAACGTATATCGTATTAAAAGGTTTACTTTCCTTAACTGGCTGCCGTTATAATATTTTCTTCCGTATTTTAACGACTTAACAATTTTTATATTAAATCGTTAAAAATAAATAGATTTTCGTTTCGGTAATTATTTATATTATTTTTTCGAAGGTACGTAGGCCTAAATATACAAATCTTTAATGCCATACCATAGCATCTCTCTTTAAAGGCTTTAAAAAAGCCTGGAATTATTACCATAAAGCTTTTGCTATAGGATTAACTTAGAAAGCAGAAATTCCTAAATCAGGGGCTCCGGAACGAAATCCTCGTTTTCGCTCTTAAGGATAACCTTATCCTCTAGGTTATTTTCGTCCTCCGGGACGGTGACAGTAAGTTTTTTAGTTATTGCAAAGGCTGTTGGAGCAATATCGTCGTCGTCGTTCTCCGGCGTTACTTTAACGTAATGTATAATAAGCTGGCGTTCGATTTAACTGACTTTAACCATTTTCGTACTTAACGTCTTGTAATATATAACGTTGGTTTCGTAATTTCAATAAATCCCAACCTATTAAAATAATTTGTACGAAATTAAGTTAGTATACATCTTAAGGATATATAAATAATTCTTTAAAAAAAGGTATTAGATTTTTCTGACGGTATGGTAAATATGATTTTTCGTATACTTTTACCTACGATACCGAGATATTTTCCTCCGGTTAAAAGTTTTCCGCTAACTTTCGGTAAATGTAAATCCAAAAAATTAACCTTACAATGTCCCATATAAAAGTTAAAATAAGTATTTAACAAAATAAACCTTTTTAGGCTATATCCGGTAATAATACCGTTAGCCTATGGGCTTATAGGAAATTCTGCCACGAAAAGCATTAAAGCTAATTAAAAAACTTATAACTTATTTTCTTTTTATAAATTCTTAATCTTTTTTTCTGTCAAAAGGGAACTTTCGAAATATATTCATTTATTTTCTTCTTAATTTCAGGAACTTCATTTTACTTATTGGGTTTAACGTTTTCGTTAATATAAAGGTAATCCTTAAAAAAGTATTTCTTTTCATAGTAACATTTTGGCATAGGGCGGTTATTGCCATTACCGCCGCCGTTATTCCGGCTATTATTATTCCGGTTATTATTATTTCGGTTATTTAAAGGTGTACCCGTTTAATTAGAAATCTTTTTATTTAGGGTAATACCAAACGTGTCACGACCTGACAAGCTCAGGCCTACGGAAACGGTCGCAACAAGAATAACACGACCCACCTTGCAAGTTACGTAATTAAAAGTGATCACTAACGGATTAATAATCACTTCAGAACAATTACGATCAAAAATAATTATGATTACCACACCAGGAATGATCGGTGGTGATCGCCAGTAAAAAACAAAAAGAATATATACGTTCGTTATTTCCATAATTTAAATAACTTTAATTTATAATACTTATTAATACCAAATATTTGCGATATAATTACGTTATCCAGGACGCTTTAATATTACAAGATGTAATACGTTATTGTATTTATTGTTCAAATTCCCATAATACTTTTGCTAACATAAACCCGTACAACTAAGATTTAATAATTGGTTAAACTGCATAACCGTTATATGTTGCAAGCTTTTATTTAGTAATACCGTTAGACTTTGAGCAATACCGCCGATACTATGTTTACCAGCAAACAGCCCGAACAGCCCACTTACCAGGTCCCTGAGGACCCTAATATTAGAATGGAATCCGAGGAAAAAAAAAAGCAGCCTCGCCTTTCTCGAAAGGAAATTCTTCGACGCCTGGATGCTATAAACGAACGCATCCTTCAGCTTAAACAGGACAAAAATGATTTCACCACGTCTTTCTAAGCCGCCCATAAAAAGCTTAAGGAGAAAAAAAAGGCACCCGAAACTGGAAAACCCTTTCGGCCGAATTAGGTTATTTAGCTGAATTCTACCAAGGAACCAGGAAAAATCCTTAAACCCCCCAAGCCAGAACCCTTTAACAGAATTTCGACTAAGCTATAATTATTTTTAACCTAATACCAAGCATACTTTGGGTATTTTCCCATTCGACTTATTATACTTACTTCATAAGTTAAGTTCGCGGTTGGACGACTTACCGGAAATACGGCTATTTGGTTTAAGCCCGCCATAAAAAAGCACGTCACCTTGCCAATCGAAAAACGAAACCCGGAAATAATACAAGTTTATAACGACTACAAATAATTCGAACAGGTATTAACGAAAGCATTCGGAATAATAAACGAAAAAACAAAAGCTAAGATGCAGATTTAGCAGTTATGACAAAAAGGACCAGCATCTAGTTACGGCAGCACGTTTATTCAGCTGGCATCTAAGCTAAATTAAAAACAAAAAGTATTAATGGCCAAGTTTTTCAATAACTTAAAAAAAGAAATATAAAAAGAATTTTTTAAGTTCGATCGGCTTAATTATTTGTTAAATTACATCGCTATAACAATCAAGATTAATAATCGACAATATACTTAACGTACGAAAGGCACCAAGGGAAAGCATAATAACAAACCCCGATATATGGCTAATACCAGCGTTCTTTAACGCAACAACATTTTCCATAACACTAAACCAGGCCCTATGGAACTGGAAGCCACCCATAAAAAGGACTAGAGCCAGATTAAATGCTATAATTGCGGAAAAAAAGGGCATAAGGCCTATAAATACTCCTTACCCAAAAAACCACGAAGAAATAATTGGAAACCTATACCCAAAGGATAATCCAAAAGGAATCAAAAAAAAAAAAGTAAACTTATTAACATAATTCGACTTAAGTATATACCAGGCCCCCCGTAGCAAAAAATACAATAAGGGATGCAAAAAGCCAGAAACCTGGCTTAGCAAGCAATTAAGGAAAAACGGAACATTTTTAAAGGATAACTAGAAAAACACTAGGGCTGGACGGAAAAAATTTGTCCTGGAACCCCTAATCGATACGGCAAAATATATATTATTCGTTGCAAACGACAAAACTGCCCTGCCCATAAAAAGTGGAAACGATATATCCATAACAGAATTACCCGAATATATTATAAAGGATTCGACTTTCCTAATAAAACGGAAAATAACAAAAATAACGAACAATAATATCGATACCTTCGATCTATAACCTCTAAAAATGATTTTCTTTAATTGGCTGCAGTAAAAAATTAGCCAGAAGGGAAATGGTATCCGTAGGAAAATCCCTTTTGTTATTATAAGTAATATGACTACTAAATGGAAAAAAAGTTGATTTAATATACTATGGAAAAGTATTACCAGAGGGCTATTACGGACCTTTATTTTCAACTAACATTTACTACAGATCCCGATAAACGATAAACTTTAAAAGAAAAAATCCAACGATTTATACGAGACTTTCAGTAAGAAGGAAATAAGGCTTAATGGGAAACCATACGCCATATTAAGGAATAATTTACCCAGTAAGGAAAAAAAATCCAACAAAATCAGGAACAATTGATATAATTCGAAGGCACAGTACGCCGACAAGAACGATAAATACAGCAGCTTAACGCGCTATATAAAGAAATACAGACAAAGCTCGATAGATTCGAAAAGGAATTAAAAGAAAAAGGTTACCTATAAAAAAGCCGTAAGATGACAAAACCTAGAGGAATTAGGAAAAACTCCTAAGAAGGGCTTTAAACGCGACGATAGGAGCTATTAATAACCTTATTACCCTGGATATACGAATCGGAACGTACTGGTATACCGCAATGGTGGACTACGGAGCTATGTACGGGAATTATATCGTACCGGACGTGGTTAACGAATTTAAACTACTATGGAGATATAAGTTAAAACCTTATATAGCAATAAACGCTAAAAGTTAGGATTTCGCTTACGATAACGGAAAAATCTTACGCGAAATTAATTATTTCGAGATCTTTATCCAAGGACGATACCAGATAGTTAATTTCGACGTTGTTCCGTTTGGGAATTACGACATAATCTTAGGATTATTATGGATACGCCAGTACGGAATTTTAATTAACGGAAAAACTGGCCAAGTAAAATTCCTTTTACCCTTTATTAATAAACAAAAAAAATAAGATCTTAATATTCGATCGAAAATAGCGACGAATATAGGCATAAAGATACGACAAATACCTTATTACCTAAAAGGATAAAATATAAGAAAAAAAACGGATATTAAAGAAAAATACGACGTATCGTTATTACTATTAAAGCAAAATTAAGATAATTAAATAATAATTTAAAATAATAGCCCCAAAAGTTAAAAAATTTAACCAATATATTACCATAATATTACAGATACGAACAGTTTTTCAAAAAAGAACTTAATACGAAATTATCAGAATATAACGAATAGGATCATAAAATAATTCTTAAGGAAGGATCTTCGACAAAGTTTTACCTTATTTATAACTTTAGTAAAAACGAATTACATACTTTTAAAGAATACCTGGAAGATCGGCTATAAAAAAGATGGATTCGACTTTCGAAATTACCAGCAAGATATCTAATATTCTTCGTACCTAAAAAAAACGGAAAACTACGACTTATAATTAACTACCGGCAATTGAACGATATTACTGTTAAAGATCGAATACCGTTACCCCTAATTACTAAGATAAAAAACCGCTTCCATAAAGCTAAATAGTTTATAGCACTCGATTTCAAAAATGGATATAACCTTATCAAAATCAAGAAAAAATACGAATAAAAAACAGCTTTCAGAATAAAATACGGATTATTTAAATACTTGGTTACGCCAATAGGATTTACGAATGTACCAATAACCTTTTAACGGATAGTAAATTATGTACTACGAAAATACCTCGACGTTTTTGTTATATGCTACCTCGATAATATTCTTATCTTCTCCGAAACGGAAAAGATATACGCAAAATACGTTTACCAAGTTTTTTAAGCTTTATAAAACGCCAAACTGTTAATTAACGCAAAAAAAAACCAGTTCCATAAACAGGAAGTAAAATATTTAGGATATATTATTACCCCAGAATATATTAGGATGGATTTAAAGAAAATTGCTACAGTAACAAAATAGCAGACGTTAACGATAATTAAAAAAATATAGGTATTTTTTGGATTCGCCAATTATTATAGGAAATTTATTCGAAATTTTAGCAGGATAACTATACCTCTAATTAACCTTACCAAGAAAAAAAAAGAATTTATATGGACGTTAAAGGCGGAAAAAGCGTTCCAAAAAATTAAGGATGCGATTACCAATAAGCCAATATTAATTATGTACGATCTAATACGTTCCGTTAAATTAAAAACCGATATTTCGGATTACGTATTAGGCGCAGTAATTGGATAGCGAAATAATTAAGGCAAATTACACCCTATTATATTTTTCTCGTATAAACTAAAAAGAGCCGAGCTTAATTACGGCATACCAGATAAGGAGTTTATGGCTATCGTTATAGTATTTCGAAAATTCAGGTATTTCCTAAAAGGAAATTTTTATTAGGTTAAGGTTTATACGGATTATCAAAATTTTACCCGTTTTATTATAACCAAAGAATTTATAGGACGATAATTTCGTTATGCGGAAAAACTGGCGAACTTTGATTTCGTTATCGTTTACAAAAAGGGCTTAAAAAACGGCAAAGCCAATATTTTAAGTAAACGACCAAACTTTAAAAAAAAATTGGTTAAAATTAATTATATAATTTTCGATATTATTATAAAAGGATATTTACGCCCATAACGAATTGTAACGATTCGGGCAGTACTTTTGGATATGTATTAAAAGATCTAATAATATAACGATAATTTCCTAAAAGATTAAAGAACGGATAAAATATAGGTCCTAAAAAAGTATTAAATGGATTTAGTACGAAATATATACGAATATCAGCTATATAAACATTTAAGAATCCACAAAACCTTAAAACGATTTTAACGTATATATTTTTTTCCTAAAATAAAAACGATAATTCAGAAAGTACGACGACAGTGTGACTTTTACAGTAAGGCTAAGGCATAACGATATAAGCCTTATAGAAAGTTATAACTATTATTAATCTTAAAGAAATTATGGGATTCGATTATTATAGATTTTATTATTAAACTTCCCTTATCCAAAAATCTAGCAATAAAAATATATTACGATAATATTTTCGTTATCGTTAATCGATTTATAAAGTTTTCTTACTTTTTACTTTACTATAAGGATATTAACGTAAAGCAAATAACGTATATTTTTTTTAAAAATATTTTTAACATATACGGATTATTAATGGAAATTATTTCAGATAAAGGATTAACTTTTACGTCTAAATTTTGGCAAAGCCTTATAACATAAATAAACCTGAATTATAAATTATTTAACGTATTTAAACCCTAGATAAATAAATAAATAAAACGATTAAATTAAATATTAGAAATATATTTACGATATTATATTAATTACGAACAAAACGATTAAGTTAAAAAATTGCTTATTGCTTAATTGGTTTATAACATTAGTTATTACGAAAATATTAAGATAATATTATTTAACGCGAATTTCGGTTTTATTCCAAAAGTTTATAAAGAAATATGCGACGACGGTCCAGTTAATATCAAAATAATCTTTACGACGGAATAATTACGACAGTTACATCAAGAAATAAAAACGGAATTAGAATTCGTACGGAACCAGATAAGCAAATATTATAACGAAAAAAGGTTAAAGGGACCAACTTTCGAAAAAGGGGAAATGGTTTATTTCGCCACCAAAAATATTTAAATAAAAAAACCCAGCAAAAAACTCGATTTCAAGTATATCGGTTTATACAAAATTAGCAAAAAAATCTTAGAAAATAATTACCAGTTGGAACTTTTACCAAAAGTTAAATTCCACTTAATTTTTTATGTTTCTTTATTCGAATTAACAGCAAAGATAATTAAGGTATAAACGGCATAAGACGACGTAAAAATAAAAGACGAAACGGCATACGAAATAAAGAAAATTCTCGATATGCGGAAATAAAACGGATTTACCCAGTACTTAATTAAATGGAAAAAACATCCAGATTCCGAGAACACCTGGGAGCTTACTAAGAATCTTATTGGCACCTAGCGCCTATTAAAAAATTTTTATTAACGACGGCGGGGTCGTTAAGATTCCAGAAATCCTTTATGATAAGCCAATCGGATAAGCCAAAACCAGATAAGTCGAGGGGAATAACGGCCTGCGCTGATGCAACTGCGGCGGCTTCAGCGGCGGCCTGTTCCTTTTTTCGTTTTTGCTTTTTTAACTCGTTTAAGGATTGAAAATTACGTTATACCATTTTAATACTTTTGGAACGAATTAAAGATTTTTATTTGCGTAACCGAATAAGCCGCGCCAGGGCCTTATTTATTTCCTTTTGATAACGACGCTGGATTTTAAATTAGCAACGTTATAACTCGAATAAACGTTTTTCTGCTAAAGTCTCCTTACGTTTAAGACATTAATGTTTGCGGCGGATGTTTTGGAAAAAAAATAACGGAACGCCGGTCCTATCGTAAGATCGGCCACGGGCCATATATTCCTTATAGCGAAAAATATTTTCTATTATTTCGTATTTTAAATTTTTCGAAAAATACCAAGAATAAGGCATAACTTCGAAACCAAACTTTTCAAAAGTTTTTATTAGGTTAGTACGACGAACAGTAAAAGGGCGAGGCCTACGACGAGTTTTAGAAATACGAAAAGCCATGGTAAGGAAATGAGGAGCTTATTAGGAAAAAAATTTTGAAGGCAAGATTTTTGGGAAAGGGGAGATCGTATTACGATTTAATAAGCTTAGGCCTACGGAAACGGTCGTAATAAGGATGATACGACTTATTTTGCAAGTTATGTAATTAGAAATAATTATTAACGGATTAATGATCATTTTAGAACAATTACGATCAAAAACAATCATAATTACCATATCAGGAGTAATTGGTGGTAATCGCCAGTAAAGAACAAAAAGGATATATACGTTCGTTATTTTTATAATTTAAATAGCTTTAGTTTATAATACTTATTAATATTAAGTATTTGCGATATAACTGCGTTACCCAGGACGCTTTGGTATTACGAGACGTGATACGTTACTATATCCATTGCTCAGATTCCCACGATACTCCTGCCAACATAAACCCGTACGACTAAGGTTTAATAGTTGGTTAAACCGCATAGCCGTCACAAAACGCTTCCCGTAATAACTATTTTACGGTAACGCCTTAAGCCTTCCGCAGCCGCATATGGTTTCGGAACCGCTTTACGAACTTCTGTACAGGTGGAAACTTAACAGGATCCTTACTTTTAAACATGGTTTCCTTTACTTTAACCCTTTAGATAACAGAGAAATCGGGTAAATAAATATTAACAGCCTTTAAGAAAGTAAGGTGGCCGTAATAACTTACGACGGCTGATATCTGAAATTCCGCGGCTTTAATATATACTTTCCAATATGTAAATAACTAAATATTTATCTAGATCCTATTAGTTTTTAACGTTTATTTGTATCGAACGTCGATTTCGTAAATTCGAACGTTATTATTAAGCTTAAACTTATCTTTTAAAGTAATTAACTTTTTTAAAACGTAATTTTTTTTCTAATATACTTAATGATAATTAAGGTAAACGGATTAATTTAGGAACATACTAATTTTAACGAATACCTTTTTTTAAATAATATATAAGGATTATTTCTTATTATATACCTTTAGCGCCCTTTCGAACTTCGAATAATTCGGGCCATCCAGGACATATTCGTTAATTATTTTATTTTGGAAATAATAAAGCTTAAGAAAAATCGGTATCGTTAGCAAAAGTAATACTTGGGTTATGTTAGGATTAATATATACCTATAATATGCTAACTTTCGTACTAACGTAAAACTCGAAAATATCATATTTTTTAAAAGTTCCTTTCTTAAATAAATACCTAAAAGCGCATCCTGAAAAAAAACTTATTAAGGTTTGTTAATTAGGTAATTATGGTTTTAGAAATAATGCAAAAAGTAAGCGGGCTAAGATAATTAAAAACGTAATAATTAAATAATAAATATCCTTGGTAACGGAATAATAGGTATATCACAGAAGCGATAACGAGGTTCCAAATAGTTTCAATAAAATGTATATAACAAGTGTATCAAAGCGCGGCTAGAAAAAAGTGCGGACCGGGCTCATAATTATGAGACCCTGCATTACATATAGAAGCATATAACTGAAGAAAAGGTGTATTAAAGGTTGCCTTACCTTTCGAATGTCCTAGTTAGAAGGTGAAAGTAACGAACCCTCCTTTTATATACGTAAATATAGCTGTAGCTGAGAGAAACGGATACCGGGGGTGCATAAAGTAGCCTTGTTTCAGTAGGTGATCAAACTAAGCCAAGGCTTAGTTATTTGATCGACTTCAGCTGGGTCTGACAGGGGGCTTCGAGGGCGCGAGTCTGGAACTATAAGTAAGGGGATCTTGTACTTGGCTAGATTATTGCTACATACCCCGACCGCCAGTGAAGCGACTAATGCCACGTACCAGCCTACGCGAGACATCTTCGAAACTCGTTGGAACTCCGGAGTGAAACTGGATAATGAACCAGAAACGGTTGCTGCTGTTGGAAATGATGCGCTGGCGATGTAGGAGGAGGATATGTGAGCTATATTAAATCAAGCAAGTTATGAGGGTGAGGAGGAAGCCCCCTTTTTATATTTGATTCTGGCTCGTTAAATGCTCCGCAATGGACTTTTACGAACTGAGACTTACCCGCCTGCTCGCGTCGTCTTTGACATCCTGAAGGAAACCACTGCAAGAACAAGGGCTCATGGCTGTTGGGTCTAAAAGCGTTAGGCGCCACGCCTGAGTATAAAGCTGTTAGGTCCCCCATGCATACGAAGGCCCTGAAATAGCCCCCTTTTCTCGCAGCTTATACGAATTGCGCATTTGCGTATCGTGAGATGCGACCATCCTCGGTTCCTGGGCAAGAAGCGAGTTTCCCTTGCCGAATTTCCTGTGACGCTTGAAAGCAATTTGGGAACTGCAATGCTGAACCTTACGACTGCTATGACTTTCGACATATTCACCAGAAGAAGAAGAAAGATGCAAACACAGTTGGAAATCAGCTCATTAGCATTGAAAGCTGTCATATACGCGGAATTACGTATAGTCTTTCTTGCCAAAATCCCTCCAGGCCCCAAGTTATAGCGACGGGCCCGGGGCCCTCTAGGAATCCGGATCCGGAAAAGTGGGTCTACCCCTATACGCTTCCGGAATAAAAAATCCTTTTCTTCCATACGTTTTCATACTGATTAATAATGGAATGATACGCTTAATAATCCATTTATTCGTGTATATATATAGCCCTGAATTTTCCAGTTGTTGTTGGGAATTTAGAGCTTAGACACATCAACAAATTCAACACCCTTTCTCATAGGCCCACATCAAATTGCAGGGGATAAGAAGTGCGGTCATCCTATGGAGTTGCTTGACAGTTATACAGGCGCTGATTAGGCCGTGATTCGTAGCTCTCCTTGAGCGATAAAGACGTCGTTGGTCCATCCAACCTCGTAAAGATTGTATAACGTTATACATAGTGAAGAACATATAGAGAAACTATGGCTGGCAAAGGAGGGTAAGGGGCGTGTTGGCAGCTGTATAGGGCTGAAAAGAAGGGGGCGGGGGTTGCCAAGACAAGTTCGAAGTTGTAGCGAATATATCGATCGGACTTTCAAGCCATATATCTTTAACGAATAGCTAACTCATGCTTTGCCAAGATTGAGACCTGGAGAACATTTCAGTAGAAGAAGGCATTGTGCCTCAGCTGGCGTTAGAGGGGCTTAATCAGCAGCATTTCTCATAACTTGGTCTCTAGTATAGGTGACGAGCGGACTTTTAAGTGGGTAAAGTCAGCTGCTGACAGGTCTACAAGTATCTACGTTGGCCGGAACTCGATCATTGAGTTGAACAATGGCGATGGTGCAAAACACGACGGCGTCATCAAATTGACGAGATAGAAGACACATCACACTTATAGTCATAGTTATCATGTTTTGCGAAGGACTTGCCAGAATGCTGGGACTTTGTTATCCTGTTCATCGAAACGTATCAACCACCCACGGATTGATAATACTTGCTGTCATAAATATCGTGCTTTGCATTCCAAATCATTGGGTTCCGTAGCCAATAAAGCATTTGCATGCAACACGGGCCATCACGCTGCTAACCTGTAGCAATATATGTCCATACGAACTACTGCGCGGTGCGCATATCGGTCGAAAGACAACCGCCGATATGTGCAAAAGGATCGACTTGCATAGATTATACAGCCAAGGTGTAATACGGAATGATGCGAATAAAGGCCGAGTACAATAACGGGCAGCCTGGTTTGCTTATGCTGTCATGACCAACACAACGCTGACAGTATCGGGCCTTTAGGGATCCCTGCTTTGGACTGCTTTGGCAGGATTTGGACGGCATGGAACCCATGGCCAAGCACAAATCCTCCTGCCTTATGCAAAGGCAGGCTTAGAGTATGGGCCTTTTTTTGGAGCATGCGCCGCGCTGTGGGGTGGCTATCCTATTTAGCCTAAATTGTACCAGGGAGCTGGCATGGACGGGCACCGAAGGGCCGGTGTAACTCGTCATTCAGGTATGAGGCAGGCCATAGCAGGCAACGTCGAGATAGAAAAAGAGTGGAAAGCGCTTTTTCGTATGTACCGAGCAATTTATGTTACGTTGCGGCTCTCTAGATACTGCCAAGGCACACATGGCTAAACAGCTAGGTATAGCCAAACAGCTAGGTACTCTGTGATGACAGTAATTGAAACGTTTGCAGCGATCTCATAGATGTTCGGTTTTGCACGCTACACGTCGATACGAGTGGTTAGCATGTGTTGACTTGTGCGTTGTTGAATGACTCTGCCGTGGGACATTGGCACAATTTTGCTTGTGCCTTGATGCCTCAAGTTGATACAGGGGCGAAGTTGGAAGGCCTTTCTCTTTGTTTTCTGCCGTAACTAATTTACCTAAAACTATTTATCAGCCGAAGGAGCGCGTGAGGATTCATATATTGCCATAAAACACTCTGTACCATCGGACCTGCTCTTAATCGTTAGATCAAACCCAGGAGTGTTAGCCTTTAGAGACAGGTCAGCTGAACGATCCGTTCTTCGAATGCTGGTTATTACGAAAATTATACCACCCTCTTCCATCTGGCAACCGTTGAGTTTGGTAAAAGACAGGTGGTATTCTCCGTTACTGTGCCCAATAGGGGATCAATCCGAGGAACGCTCCAGAAGGCTGCAATACCACCTATCAGTCTATATGGCCAATCCTGGCTTGGCAGTACCATTGTTGGTACTGATCTAGATATCGTGATCTGTCACTGGGGAAACGTCTGTCAATAGCGGCATTCGTTAACCAGGTGAGCGGGGTATTTAGAGCCGCAGCTGGATCTAGGGCATCTCTTGCGTTATCTTTGAGAGAATGAAACACATGCGGCTGATTCCATTCAGCAACCCCATTCCATCGCCTAAGCTGAGAACACTAGATAACACGCGGGTTCCTCGAAGGTCCTGTGAGGCTGCTCACTGATAGCTTAGGCTTGTCACTTCAGCACAGAGATGCGGAGGCCGTACCCATACTCGGAATCGGTTCGTCAAGCTAGTATCAGCACGGCGGACAGTCATCCACGGCCCGGCCGACGGATGTAAAGCCGGACGTAACCTTAGTCTGCCCGAGAGGCGCAACTTTGGACACGACAAGGCTACAGAGTAATGTAATAATGTATTGAATCAGTTCCCCAACCAGGCTTGAATGCAAGAACAGTCCAATCACACCGCTGTACTAAACCTATATCTAGATACGGTTATGTTACCTCCGAAGTGGATAAGTTTAGCGGCGAAGTCTCCCTTGATTCCGGCTTGGCGGGCATGACCCCCCCCCACCCGTTCCGACTCAGAAGTATTATGATTGGTGTGCTTGAATCCATACTGGGACTTTGTTCCGACCCGCCGTTTCCGCTCGCTTAACGGGATATGGTTCGTACAAAGGTGGAATAACCTTCGATGAGGGTCGTCGCTTGGCATCTTTCTGACGCCTGTCAGTCCAACGTTACTCAGTCGCCCCTAACCTGGAAACCTGTCAGCTTCGTGATTCAAACAAGGTTGCAGAACGGGAGTTCCCCATGGGCGGTAATAAAGCCAAGATAACCATCCTCAAATGGAGCCCCAACCGATGGAACATCGGGAACGTGGCCCCGCAAGTGTACCCCAGATCATTCTATCATCCAATGACTGGCAGTGTCATGTGACAGGGATCGGTCCTTTAATGGCATATTCACCCCAGAATTGGCTTTGTCATTGACCCTGTGATGAGGTATATTACCCGGCGCGCGCTCGTTCGTATTCCACCTCGTGGCCGATAGAGGAGGCTACGGTTGAAAAACCTCGAGTCTCGACATCTTCAGACTTGCTTGTCTGCTCTTCTACCTACTCCTGTGTTCCTCCTCTCCGTCCAGGAATACCGGGCAAAGCGACAGAGGGGCGACCAAAGGCACGAAAACATTAGTCAATATGGGTGGCGCGGGCATAGCGGATGGGGGCTCTGACCCTATCGTCACTCGCCTCGTCAAGGAAGATAAAGTTCCCTGGTACTCGAAGCCCAACTTGCGATACCTCTACTTCATGCTGTTCCCGACATGCATGGGCATCGAGTTGACTTCCGGCTTCGATTCCCAAATGATCAATGCCCTCCAAATTCTGGAACAATGGCAAATATGTAAGCCAGTCTGTGATACCCCGAGGTGGGACAAAAACCTAACAGGGGTATCATGAACAGTTTTCGGCAACCCCCAGGGCGGGCTGAAGGGAATCATCGCCGCTGCTTACTCTCTCGGTGCCATCTGTTCGCTTCCGTTCATTGGTATCGTCAACGATAAATTCGGACGACGTGTGTCGATTTTCGGCGGCTCTTGTATTATGGTCGCTGGAGCACTTATCCAAGGATTTTCCGTGCACGGTATGTTCCCATCTCAGTTGAATTCGGTCGCTCACTAACATAACCCCCGACAGTTGGGATGTACATTTGCGCGCGGTTTTTGCTCGGATTCGGCATTCCGACTTGCATTGTGTCTGCATCCTCATTGATCGGTGAACTGTCATACCCCAAGGAACGCCCGGTCATGACGTCCCTTTTTAACGTCTCCTACTTCGTCGGACAAATTCTCGCCGCTGCGATCTGCTTCGGCACGAACAGCATTACGAACGACTATGGTTGGAAGATCCCCTCCTGGCTGCAGATGTGTCCTTCATTATTCCAGGTCGGTTTAATCTTGTGAGTTCTTGACGAAAAGGCCCTCCTGCTTTTCGTTTGACTAACCACCGAGAAAAGCTTCGTCCCAGAGAGTCCCCGATGGCTCATCACCAAGGATCGGTCCGACGAGGCGTTCGACATCCTGGCCAAGTATCATGCCGAGGGTGACCGCGAGTCCGAGTTCGTAAAGGCCGAGTTCGCCCAGATGAAGACGACGATCGAGCTTGAGATGCAGCTTTCCAACATTTCCTGGATGGACTTGTTCAAGACGTCTGGTATGCGCCGGCGTGCCATAGTCAGTTGCATGCTTGGTCTTTTTACGCAGTGGTCCGGCAATACGCTCATCTCCTACTACCTAAGCGACCTCCTGAATATGATCGGCCGTACAGAGTCGACTTTCAAGCAGAGTATTAACCTGGCTATTGCGTTCTGGAACTTGATATGCGGTACTATTGCCTCAATGGCGGTCCTCCGCTTCAAGCGCCGTCACATGTACCTGGCATGCACCTGCGCCCTGTTGACTGTGTACGTCTTCTGGACGATTTGCATGCAACAGGCCATGAAAGGTATGGATGCGGGTGTGCCTAACACTGCTGCCAATGGTGGAGTTCTGTTCTTCATCTTCGCCTACGCGCCTGCCTATAACATCGGCTACAATGCCCTGACCTACAGTACGTCTGCGTACCACCCCCACGATATGCTACGTAGCTCACTAACCGACTTTGCAGCTTACATGGTTGAGATCTGGCCTTTTGCCGAGCGTTCCCACGGCATCGCGTTCTTCCAGCTCTTTGGCCGTCTCGCCGGCTTCTTCACCACGTTCGTCAACCCCATTGGCCTCGAAAATGCCGGCTGGAAGTACCTCATCTCGTATTGCTGCTTCCTGGCCTACGAGATTGCCTTCGTGTGGTTCATGTTCCCCGAGACTTACGGCCGCACCCTGGAAGAACTGGCATTCTGTAAGTCCCCTCTCGGGTCCGTTGTTTGTCGAGCCGAATTCGCTAACGCGCGGCCCCAGTGTTCGAGGACAAGGCTCTTGCCGACCAAGCTGTCAGTGCCGTCGAGAAGGTGGTTGGTCATCGTCACGAGGAGAATGCCTCGAGAAAGTCCGCAGATGTCGAGGTCAAGAGACTTGACATCTAGAGTGGATAACCCCGTGATCGGGCCATCCCGACACGGCCGCTTTCTACGTAACCGCTTAACTTGGGCCATTCATTGCAATGTTATATATAGTTGATAGTATGAAGCTTGTGATATACTGATGCGACATTTGTCACATTTACTAGGGAGTAGATATACAGCTCTTGAGGGTATATTGACTTGTAGGAAGCTAGGAAGTGGTGATCCCACTTGTTGTGGGTGATTCACTGATATAGGGCTTCGGAAAGGAACAACAATCACCCGAAGACCTTAGCTAGGGGTGCCCTTTTCCATGACAACATTCTATTTGTTCGCTGACAAAGGTGCGACGACACCACACTTGACAGGATGGAGTCTCAGCTAGTCTTTCATGGTACATTGATTCACTCACAATGCCTGGATGACCTTGTTATCTTAGAAAATGCTGTTCTCATCCTCGAAGCCGACGGTCGCATCGCTGCCATACGTGAAGACGTGCCTCGCGGGGAAGTACCCGAGCTTCTCCGCACTCTCAAGATAGGTGGTGATGATCATGCCAATGTCCGATATCTCCGTCGAACGGAGTTCCTGATCCCCGGGTTTGTCGACACTCACAACCATGCCCCGCAATACGCTCAGGTAAGTGAGTTCCTTGTTAATGGCGTCTGCCTCGACGACCTTGATCCCAACACCTGCATTCGAGCGGGCATATCCTAGCGGCTACTCGTCAGGATGACTTCCATCCAAGATCCGGTCGGGCGGGGGTTCCCCACGCTAATTTTAACCGGCGCTTATCATAGCGTGGCCTGGGCCAGAGCATGCATATTCTCGACTGGCTCGAGAAGGTGACGTTCCCGAACGAGGCTCGGTTCGGCGACCCCGAATACGCCAGGCGCGTCTATTCGAGATGCGTCGACGGCTTCCTGATGCAGGGAATCACGACCGTCTCGTACTATGGCTCGATGCACGCGGAGGCAACTATGATCCTCGCGGACCTGTGCCTCGAGAAGGGCCAGCGCGCCTTCATCGGCAAGTGCAACATGAACCGCAACGCGCCCGACTACTACCGCGACAAGTCGGTCGAGTCGTCGCTGCAGGACACAGAGGCATGCATAACGTACATCCGCGGCATCGACCCGGAGGGCCGACTGCTGAAGCACGTCCTCACGCCGCGGTTCGCCATCTCTTGCGGGGACGCGCTTCTGGCCGGCTTGGGCGAGATCGCGAAGCACAACGGTGACCTGCCGATCCAGACGCACATGAACGAGGCCGCGACCGAGATCGAGTTCACGAAGACGCTCTTTCCCGGCTTCGAGAACGAGGTCGATCTCTATGCTCATTTCGGCCTGCTTACGAAGAGATCGATCCTGGCGCACTGTTGCTACATGAGCGAGTACGAGATGGAGCGCCTCAAGGAGCTCGGGTGCGGTGTCGCGCACTGCCCGGTCTCGAACATGACCGTTGGTGGCGGGTTCATGGCGGCCCCCGTGAGGGAGTTCCTGCGCCGCGGCATCAAGGTCGGTCTCGGAACGGACAGCGGCGGCGGCTTCTCGAGCAGCATCCTGGACGCCATGAGGCAGGCCCTCATCGCGTCGAATGCTAGAGAAGTCATAAGCCAGGGTCGAGATAAGGGGTTGACGATCCCTGAGGTGTTCTACCTCGCCACCTTGGGCGGTGCTAAGGTTTGCTGCTTGGAGGACAGGATCGGAAGCTTCGAGGTGGGTAAGGAGTTTGACGCACTGCTTATCAATGCAGACACCGATGGCGTCATGACGATGGCGGAGGAGGAGGACTCTGTACGGACGATTTTTGACAAGTTCATCATGACTGGCGACGATCGCAATATCGACGAAGTCTATGTTCGGGGCCGCTTAGTGAAGGGCGGCATATAGTGAGCTATTAGTCTAGATGTACGCTTGCTTACGCTGCAAATGCCTCGTGGCTTGATGGGATTCGCCGTTTTCCGTACAGTTCCGTGAGATGAATAGGTGACCGTCATAAGGAGCACTCCCTCGCTACTCGAGATAGGGGCATCCTATGTGCTCAAGCATGGTTTACACGGGTCCGCCGATACTGTTGGTGGTGAATGGAAATTGAGGGGAAAGTTTTGCAGGGAGTCTGGAAATAGGGGGTTAGAATAGGGTAGGACGGCCCAACACCTCCGTATACTCTCCAGGCTCCCTAGGCCGTCACTTAGCACGGGATTTACGGTAATTGGACCTCTCTTTAACATTCAGCCCCCAGGGATATTTTGAGTTTGGGTTGAGACTATGGGGATGTAACCAAATGGTCGGCTTGTAATGGGCAGATAAATGTTACTTATCTGCATCTACAGTGTTTACTGGGGATGCTTGACCTACGCTTGCGGATCGAGAGAATATTGCAGTTCCAGGGCATTTTCTGATCTCGATTGCGGTTTGTAACTTCATGACACCGCACCCTGTAGGATCACCTGCCACGTCTCCAACATGATCCGCGTCAAATACAGTTCATGGTTCATGTTCTTTCACTGAGTAGTTGATGTTTACAGCAATGGTAACACATCGGTCAATTGGACAATCCCGTGGTGGAGGGTTAGAAAAACCTGCCGTAGAGGCCGAGCTGTGTACTCGTGAGAAGTTTCTAGATTTTTGGACGTGGTGGAGATTTTGAAGCACTTATTAATCGTAGCAAGCATGCTCCTAATAGGTCAAGACTCAGGGAGCCCTTGATTCAGCTTGTCCAATAATGGCTCGATTTTGGCTGTCTCGTACAGGGTGATGAGTTCCCGTGTTGATCACCGCCTGGTGGAGGTTCTAAGACCTTTCCAACTTGGACCCATGTACCCTGACGTTCTCCAGACGGAAAGGAAGGATTAGGGTTTGCAATGGGTACCCAATGGGTACCCACGGACTACCCACGACCGTGGGTGGATAACCGTGAGTAATCTGGGCATTTTTTTTTAAAAAAAATACTCACGACTACCCATCTACGAGCTAACCATCTACAGGTATCTATTAAGTAAAAATTATAATAATATTAAAATATAACAAATTAAAATTTTTATATGCTGTAAAAATAAAATAATTATTAAATAGGTATTAATTTGCATAATAATTACCTTCTTTTAAAAATTAAATAAATATATATATAAAAAGACTATTTATCAATATTTTAAAAACCAATTAAAAAGACTTTCAAAATATATATTAATATTATTATTAATTTTATTTTATTTTAAAGCCGAACGAAGAATACTTTTTTAAAATTTAGTATATTATCGTATTATTTTAAAATTAAGCCGACTTAGAAAAATAAAACGATTAAAACTTATAAAGTTTACAAATACTATAACTAAATCTTTTTAATATTGTGGTAAATATAAGTTAAAAATACAAAAATATTTTTAAAAAATAATGAAAATAATACAATTTATATTTCGAACTAAGGAGATACAATATATTAATATAAGTATTTAACACGTTATTAAAATAAATAAATAATTAATTTACAAGAATATATAAAATTAAAAAGGAAATTTAAATTTATTTGTTATCCGCAAAAATAAAGTTTAATAGAATTAATTAAGGTTCTTTTTTCGTTATTTGCTACTTAAAAATAAATATCGGCAAAATAATAAAAATGATAAAAAATGAAAATAATTTAAATACTTTATATTTTTTCGTGATAAATAAAATTAAAAATGTTTAATTTAATTTCGGATATTAAATTTTTATTAGATAAATAATTAAACTTTTATTTAGTTTTATAATAGAAAGATTATAAAATATTTTCAAAAATTTTAATTTAATAAACATAAATATAATACAATTAATGATATAAATGAAATTAATACTAAATATACGTATTGCTTTACCTATTAATTTATTTATCGATTATTATGATTTAACGAAAATATTATTATTTTTTATATTTTTAAAAAGTATTTTTCGTTCGCTATATATTACAATTACGTTAATAATTATATGGATAAAGTATTTTATATATATAAATACCAAATTAAAATACAAATTAAATTTAAATTTACGGCCAAATATATAAAAAATATTAATAAAATATATAAAAGAATTAATTAAAAATGTGAAGAAAATCATAATTTTTTTAATTTTTTTAACATTTATACTCGAACGTTTAATATATTAGAATAAATATTAATAACTTAAAATATTTTTCGGTTAAAATATATATTATATTTTTAGTTATTAATGTTAATGTATTTTCGTATTTACGAAATAAAAACAATAATAAACCATATTATTTTATTATAATAAGGTGATTTGTTTATTTTCTAAAACTTTTTATCGAAAACAATTTCAGATTTCTCTTAGTAATAGACTTTTATAAAGAATTATAATTTAAATTCAGAAATATATAAAATAATTCATCCGAATTATTTATAATCGTTTTTATTTTATTGAATATATTATTAAATTAATATTTTATTAACTTGTAAATAATTTAAACGATATATTTTATAAATAATTAAAAATTCTAAATGCAAACATTAATAAGCTATGAAAACGGAATTTAAAATACATTACTTACGTTATTTATAATATTTTTTTAAAACTTTATTTTAAATAAAAAATTTGAAATTGAAATATTTTATATTTCAAATTATTTTGTTGTAATAAAGTTTTACTAATAAAATTTACAAAGTATCTTTTACAGTTTGTCTTAGAATGTTTATAAAAAGTTTTTATAACGATTTTGCCAGTTTATAATATATTTATTATTTAAAAAAACGTTATTAAATTTATAACATTTACGAATACGATTTTTTATTATTTGTTTTAGAAATTCTTATTATATTAAATATAATGTGATATCGATTCATATAAAACTTAATATGTATTATATAGACCAAAAATATATTTATATCTTAAGTTAATATTTATATTATAAATAATAATTTTTGATATGTTATAATTTTAAATTGAAATTAATTATAAATATTAAAACTATTAAAACTATTAAAACTATTATAATAATATAAAGATAATTCAAAATCTGAAAAAGTAATATATATACCTTATCATATAATAAAAGCACATTAAAACGATAATTTGGTACTTTATAAAATAATTAAAAAAAACTTAAATAAAAAATATATATAATTACTTTATTTAACTGAAATCCCGTTTAAATTTCGAGTAAATCTTTTAAATAAATAAATACGTTATATTTATCATATAATATGGAAAATTGGTTTTAGATTTATTTGATTAAATAGAAATCTTTTAAATATATAATAAAGTTTCTTATATAAATCGTATAAAAATATATATTAGTAAACAATTTAATTAATTAATTAATTATTTTTTATAAAATTTTTCAGGCAAATTATTAAATTTTAAAATCCTTTTCTAGTCATATATTAAATAAGATTTCCCGGTATATAAGTTTAAAGACATATTAGGAAATTAACGAAATATATAATATTAAAAATCGTATTAATTCATATATTAATTTTAAAATTTATAACCTATTTTTTAATTTAGAATGACAACATCGAATTTATATTTTAATCTTTCTTTTATTTCATAACGGTAAATATGTTGTTTAGAGATTTGTTTTTATTTAATAAAAATAGTTAACGGTTATTATTAGAATAATCTAGTCGTTTTAATAATTCGAATTGTCGAAATAATTTTTTTTTTAAAAAAGAATAAAACTATTATTAGTAATAATAATAATAATCGTAATAATAATAATAATAATAATAATAATAATAATAATAATAATAATAATAATAATAATAATAATAATAGTAAAAAATAACGAATAAATTTACAAAACAGTCAAAACGCATATTAGTATAATTAACCAAGGCTTTTTTATAATATAGTTTAATACGCAATATGATAGAAATATTGTTTTATTTATCAAAAAAAATATTTTCGTTATATATGATGCGACAAAAATTAAAACAAATAACAGTAATAAACTTTTAAAATGTATTCCGAAAATCCGAAATAAAATAAACGTTAAATATATAATTTAACTAATATATAATCTCGTTATAGCATTTTGGGTATATATCTTATTTAAATTTTATCTTTAAAATTTTGCCCGTATTAACTTTTTATTGCTAACGCATTAGTTTTCTCTTTTAATATATTAATTATATATAATTATATTTAATAAAATATTTTTCACACCTAATATAATAAAATGTTAATACTTTTTAACGATTTCTTTAATTAAATTATAATCGATGAAAAAATTATAAATTATAAAAATCGATCAATTCGATCTGTGCGCCTATCTAATTCCTACTAAAATATAGACTTTTTACATCGAATATAATAATATAATGAAATTAAATAAAATTAAGTTAAAACCATATCTAAATAGATTTTTAGTTAATTTAACTGTTTTTAAAATAATACGTTAAGTTTTATAATAAATGCTAAAATTATTGTCACTAAAATGCTACTTTATATATTATTATATAGAATTCGAAATCTTACTTTAGAAAAGATAATTATTCCTAAAATTTTAGTTTCTACTCGTAGATAATGTAATTAAAATAATATTTAACGATAAAAATAAACCATTTATACATCAATTTACACATAAATATTCGCCTGTTACTTTTTACAATTATATCTGTAATTTGTTATAATACAGTGAAAATGGTATGTTTAGGTGAGAAATAGACCAGTGTAAGAATCCATTTAGTCCCTAAGTGTAGTTCTTTTCGAAAAAGCTGTCGAAATGAAAAGTTAATTACGAAAATTAAACAATAACTTATAATATAAAAATAAAAACGAAAACAAAAATAAACGCGAATACATATTTAAAAAATAATCTAATATCGAAAACATAGAGGAATTTAGAGATAATAACGTATTTAATAAAATAGATTACGATAAGAAGTTATAAGAAATTCAAAAACGAATTTAATTATAAAAGAGAAAAGAATATTAACAAAGAAAATAATAATAAGTTACGTAATAAATACGCCAAAACTTAAATCCTTAATTTAGTCAAGATTTAATTTATGATTCAAAAATAATATATTAAAAATATGGGAAATATTTTTATGATTTAGTATTTTAATATATTATATTTATAAAATAAAAATTATCGAAACATTTAAAACATATTTTATATAGTAACAGTAATTTTAAAACAAAATTGGGTTTAACAACAGTACAAATAAGACATCATTGTTTTAAAAGTTTTTCGTTCATTATTAAAAGCTTTAATACTAAAAAGATTAGTTTTAAACCGTAATTTTAAAAATAAACAAATTAATAATAATTTGATAATTTTATTAAAGAACTCAGATATATCTGAAATTAATTATAAATAATTATGGTTTTAACTTATTAAAATAATTATATAAATAATCTATTATGCGAAAAGATTTATCCGATAAAAGAAAAATCAAATTGTCATAAATTCTATTATAAGTAAAGTTTTTTAATACGTATGATTTATTTTATTAATTATTATATAAATCATAATTTTATTATATCTTTTTATTGTTATCGGAATCTTATTTTAAAACAATTTCTATATAATTAAAATATAAGCCAATTGATATTTACTTTTTAATATTATCGAACATTTCGAATTTATTAATTAAGTTCAGCATTTATACATTATGTATAAATTTTTAAATTTTTGTAGATTTAAATATAAATAAGAAAAGTACATAAATAAAATAATATAATCGGAATTACACAATGTTTTCTCCGAATTTTACAATTTAGTAATTAGTAATATTTTAATTTTCTTTAACTTAAAATAGATTTTCTAAAAATAGATATTTATTTTATCAATAAAAGCTAGATATTTAAATATATTTAAATTAATATTTACTTATAAAAGGATAGAAAAAATTGAATATTGAAATATTATATGAAATGCTAAAAGGATGTAGATATTATATAAAAATCTAAATTATCATAATAGATAATAGAAGAAATTTTGATATAAAGTATCTTAAAAAGTAAATTAAAAAATATATAGAAATAGAAATAAATAAAGGAGGTGGATTATTTTTATTATTTTTTTCTATTTTCATAAAATATTTATAAATATCTTTTTAAACGTACAAAAATTATAAATAACGTAAATATAAAAAATCCAAAAGATTTAAAAATAAACTACTACTAAAAAACAAATAATAAAAATTAAATAAATTAACTTTAATACAGTTAATTATATTGTAATAAAAAAAGGTTAACTTTTATTATTTTATTAATTATATTATATTAATTTTCGTGCGAAATTTTATTTTCATTTTTCAATTAATATACATTAAATAATTTAAGATATATTTTAATTAAAATATTAAATCTTACTAGCGATTTAAACCTATATAGATTATGTTTTAAATTTCTTTTTAAATATTTAAAACTTATTATGACTTATTTAAAATCTAAAACCTTATTAAAATCCTATAATAGACACATTTATCGAAGCTTATTAATTAAAATTTATAATTCAAAATTATAGACATTATAACAAATTACTTAATTTCTAAACTATGGAAATTACTTAGGATATTATCGACTATCTAATCGATGCTCATAAATTATTTTTTTATTCATAAATCTTTTTAGCAATTCAAAAAGTTCGAATTATAGTTATATTTTTAAAAAATTTGAAACAGTAAAAAGCATTTTCTCTAATATGAAATATATTTATAAAATTACGGTTTTGCTAATAATTTATAACTTTGCTTTACAAAACTATATTATATTATTTAAAAATATTTTTAATTTTATTAAATTTATATCGATAAACGTTTTAAAAATAATCAATATTATTTTATTTTTGTTATATTTTTATTATATTTATTAAATTCAAAAATAAAACTTTAATTCGACCAATCAAAAACATTTTTAAGTTAATTATTTATAAATAAACTTTTTTTTGATAAAATGATCTGTTGTTATAAACCTACTTATAAAGTTTATTACGAAAAATATAGAAATAATTAAATACAATTATTTTATTAATAACGTATTAATTAAAATCTATAGAAAATCATAATCGATAGTTTTAAATCTTTTCAAAAATTATTTATTATTTTTTATTATTTTTTCGGTAATATCTAAATTCGTAATAAACTATATATTCCTATGTAATTATTGAATTTCGATAATAATTGATCTTAAAAATAAATAGCTAATTATTCATTTAAATACATAAACTATATAAACTTTCGATATAAAGATTTATACATTAATTAATACGTAAATTGTTTTTTAATTGAATTATTTTTATATTTAAACATAAAATAAAAATAATTTTCTTTAAATCAATTATATTTGTTTATAACTTTTTTTATATGCGAGCTATTATTATGTTGATAAAGAAACGTAAAAATAAATCAATTTTATTTATTGTATTATCGTTTTAAATTAATATAATTATATTTTGAATTAATTGTTAAAGTAGTTTATTTTCAAAATAGAAAAAAAAGTGTATTATTTAGTATATGATAGAATTATATCGAAAATAACAAATTTAGTTGAATTACAAAATATTTGTAAAAAAAAGATTGAAAACACTTTATATATAAACTTTTCAAAAGAACAAAAATTTAACGCTCTTTATTTTATTCTTATGATTAATAAAATTAATAATTTCTAATTCGTTTTTTAAACGGTTATATTTTAAATCGATAATGGAAATATATAAAATACAATTAATTTTGTATCAAAATAAAACATTTATGATAAAACTTTTGCGCAATAGAAACATAGCCTAATAATATTTTTAAGTAATTTAAGCGCCAGACAATAAAGACAAATTAAAAATATTCTAATTAAATTTATAAATATGCGAAAATGTTTTTGTATCAAAATTCTAAATAATTATAATAATCGGTTCGAAAATATATATTTATATAAGCTAAATATATTGTAACTTTTATAATTTATGTATTATTAAATAATATAAATAATTCAATTGAATTCGTTATAATATAGTCGAATTTATAATTTTTTTAAAGTATATTTTATTTATAAAATTCTTTTTATATAATTTATTTTACAAATCTTAATTTAATTAACGTACTATATAAGTGAGTTAGACGTGCAAATAAGTCGAATATTTTCTTTTAACAATTTTACTATCTTACTTCAATTATTTATTTTTTAATAATTACGATATGAAACGGTTTATAAAAAATCTAAAATAAACTTAGCCGTTTAGGCTAAGAAAAATAACCCGAAAATTAGTTATAGAAAATTTGGTTCTATTTGTAATATCCCATATTCCACCTTAGAAACGCGTTATAAGGATATACGCGCCCGAGCCGACATTATTCCTTTTTTATAAAAATTAGCCCTGATCGGAAAACAATCGATTATTGAAAAAGTCCTTAACCTAAATACGCGAACGTTTCTTATTCATCTTTAGTAAGTTAAAGATATGGCGAATTTGCTGCTTACATAATACGTTACGATACGCGTTAAGATTAATTAGGTATTTAATTTTATTAAACGAAAAAAAGTTAAAACGCGTTTAATTCGAATAATAAATTATTAAAAAATCTTAGACAAAATCAAGAAATATTTCGAAAATAATTTAAGTTTATCCGAGTTATAATTGCAAAATATAATATTATAATGAGAATATTTCTAACTTTAACGAAACGAGATTTTTAATAGAACTTCTTATAATAATAAACATAGTTATTATTAACGTTAAAAAACATAAAAAGTTTAAATAAGATTAATAAAAAAATTGAAAATAGTTTATAATAATATAAGTCGTTAACTTTCAAGATTACGTTTTATCTTTATTTATTATCTTTATTAGAAAAACCCACCTTTTTTGCTAGTTCGTCGATAACTTATTTTTATTTAAATAGAGGTTTGCTATAAGCAAAAACGACTAGATAATAAATAAACTAAGTTTAAAATGGAATAAATATTTCGACAAAAATATTTAAACAGGTATTAAAAATTGGAAACGTTTTTTTTGCTTTCGATGATTACAAAAATTATTTTTTGATCAAATTCGAAAATTATTACGCGAATAACAATATTATTACGTTTTGTATATTTACTTATTTTTTTTTATCGATTTTAACTTTTTGAGGTATTTTGTTTTTCCGTATTAAAACGCGTTTATTTGTTATATATCGAAAATCTTATACGGCGATACGTTGCTTATATCGCTAAGGAGGATTATATCGCCGGTTTTTGTAACGCGTTTAAAGCTGTTATGACCACCGATAATATTAAATCCGGATTCGTAAAAGCGGGATTTGTTTTATTCGATCCCAATTACGTTTTTTCCTAGCTAGAAGTTTTAGTTGTACCTATATCGACCGTTTCGCCGCTTACCTTTGTTAATTTCGTTAATTCTTTTACCAGCGAAAGCCTTTAGGAATGTTATTAAAGCGATTTGACGGGGACGTAATTTATAAAAAAAGATTAAGAATTATTAAGATAATTCGTTAATAAAGATAGTTAAATCGGCTAATCTTTTAATAAAAAGTAACTTAATATATTTGTACAAAAATTTTTTTTTGCGAAAGAAAAATAGTTATTTTCGCGAAACGAATTACGTCTTTAGTAAATGTCGAAAAAATTAAATCCCTATGTTTTCAAAAAAGAAAAATACTTACTATAAGAGAGGTATAAGTTTTTATAGCTACGAAAGGAGGTAATGATAAACAATCGTAATTAGTAACGGCTAAAGATAATTATCGTAAAAGGGTTTAAGCGAAGAAACGGAAGTATAGCGTTTACAGTAAGCTCGAACATAATGCGCGTATTTGTAAGAAAGCTATAGATACGGTTAGCAATGAAAAATCCGATTAGTTTGAATAAATTTATTGCGTTATAGTTGTTTTATTTGAATTTGTTATCGCGAAGTGCTAAAAAGTGTCTAGCTTATTTGTATATCTAGCTTATTTATATAGTACGCTATTTCTTTTATTTTATGTTAATTTATTATTAAACCTTTTTTATTTTATAAAATTAAATTTATTTTCAATTTTATTTTTAAACTTTTAAGTATTATTCATTATATACATTTTATTATATATATATATATATATAAGCTTTTTATATTAAAAATAAAGCGTTTTTAAAATGGAATTCAGTTTGTATATAAATTATGAAAAATATCGTAATATTATTATTTTGCTTTATTTGTATTTTATATAATATATTGCAAATTTTTATAGGATTATATATTAATCGTATTACATTTTATTATTAAGTTTAATGAAACAATTTCGATTTTAATAATATTTTTTACATCTAATAAATAGTTTTTTCGTTATAACGTATATAGAAATTGGTCAATTAATATATATATTATATATTTTATTTAATATAATTTTAAATTATTTATAATTTTAAGAACTAAAACTGTTCAAAATAATTATTTCGTTAAAGACAGGAATATAATTTACAATTAGAATCTATATTAAATTAATTATTTAAAAATATTTATAGATATAACCGGTATAATTAAAAAATCTATATACTAAAATCTTAATAATAAATATTTTAAATTTTGTTAATTAATTTATGAATCTAAATACTTTTTTTAAAATATTACGTTTCGAATAACCTAAAAATACCTTTAAAAAGATTTAACTATTTAAAATTAAGAGTTTTATTTTAACGTTTTATTTACGAAATTATTTTAAGTTTATTTAATACAACAAAATTTCAATTTTTACGATTAATTAATAAGGTTGTATAAAAATAATTAAATATATTTTTATTATATTTTACTAATATATCTATGTTATTAATATATCTATATTAACAATATATATATTAATTTAGGTATTGATTCGAAATTATTTATCATTTATATTATATTTATAATAAATATATTATTTTAATAATCGAAAATATAAATCTTATTTATTATATTATTAAAATAATAATACCGATCGATTTTTTAAAATTTTTCGTATACAGCGGCCTAATTTCCGAGCTTTATTTATTTGTAAAAACCGTAAAAATTCGTATATAACGAAAATAAAAACAAAAAACTTGATAAATCCGAATCTAAAAGAATAATTAGAAAAGCAAAATAATAATAAAATAAAATCTCTTTTATTAACTAAACCGAAAATCATACATTTTTAAAGTTATATATAAACATTAATTAAAATAATTATTAAATTAACATTCAAATAAAACTAATTAGTTATTTTTTTTAGTATTAAGAATAATAATTTTAAATTATTTTAATTTCTAAAAAATAATTTAAGAAACAATAAATAGGTTAATTAATATAATATTATTTTTATTATTAAAAATTAAACGAAAATGAAATAATTAAAGATTTTATTTGTACTATTAATATATAAATTCATATAATTGTATATTACGATTAATTATATAAAAATAATGATTTAGTTTAAATATATCAATTAAACGTTTTAATTTAAAATTTTATATTAAAAATATTTATTAAATATAATCTTAAATTACGTAAATTTCGTATTTTCCTAACATATAATTTATAATTTATTTATATATTAAATATATAATTTTGAATATAAATATATATAGATAATTAATTATTTTATATTTTATGTATTTACGAGGAATTAATCCGTAAGTAATTTTATTTTATCTACGTATCTTTGTTAATAACTTACGTAAATTTTTACCCATCTACTGATACCTCTTGGAGGAAATTTTAGCTTAGATGGGTGAGTAGTGCAAACCCTAGAGAGGATCCATCCAACATCTTTCAGTCTGATCCACTCCGGCCGTTTGACCTAATTAAAACCTAATTGGGTGGCCAGTTACGAACCACGATATCATAGAACATACCTATATGACTTGCGCAGTTGCCGATTTGTCAAAACCAGAACTTCGGGGCCATTGTGGAGCGCCTGTCTCGGGCTGGACGGCATGGCCCGCGACTCAGAACCCGACACCGCCGGCTATTGATGATGTGCATATCAGCCCAACTTCGTGCCACTTCGTGCCACTTGCGGCTCGCTGCGACCGTCTATTTTTATCTGAACACCGTATTGAATGAGCTGTCATGCGGCTGAGTGGGAAAGCATGCGCTATAGTCTAGACGCATCAATCTAGGATTTGTAATAAGTACTCAATGGGTACCCACGGATTACCTACGACCGTGGTTAACTACTTACGGGTGGTTAATTACGGTCGTAAACAACGTAAATAGTTTTTATTAATATATATACGTAAATAATTAATTTTCGATAACGTATTAATCGATATATTAATCGGTAAATAACTTTATAATTTATATATATTATAAATAAAAAACTTGTATATTATAAAATTAAAATATTATTATATATAACCGTATAAAATATTAAATATATTTAATAAGTGAAAATAAATATTAATTAATTAATATTATTTATGGATTACTTAAGATTACTTATTCGTAGGTAGTATTTTCTTGGCAAGAGTGGCTCGTGGATAGAAAATTTAGCGTGGGTGGGTGGGTAGTGCAAACCCTACACCTATCCGCGTACGAAACGCAAGACCTCGTTTGACCAGGAAAGCTGTGCAGCCAGCCAATTTTTTTTTTCAGTGGCGATGGGGATAACTCAGCAACACCCACTACACGAAGCGAGGACAACTGAGGACTTGCTAGTACCTCTGTAATGTCGAGGGCTGACTGGATTTAGCTGGGCAACGCTATTTGTTAGGGCTCCTTTAGAAGGTTCGAATGACGTCGGGCGTCCTCAACCCCGCTATGGCCCATAAAAAATACGAGGTCTTGGCGGGTTGAGAACCATAGTATCGGCTGCCGATTTGCTTACTTTTACGAGATCACGTAAACTGAGTCTCTCCAACGGCCGGACCGACGTCGCTCACACCACACCTTTCCGATATCGTGTGGAAGGTCACACGGGGGATTTCATTCTACGAGGACCTACAGTTGAGTTTGGGTAGTTGATTGAATATATAAGGGTGATCGGCTCTCCCCAAAAGGTCTTTCCGGGAAAGCAAGCCATCAAGCACAAAAACACCATCCAGAGACTCCCAACATTCCTATAAGCATATTACTACTAATAGTCGACTTCGCCCAGGGACCGACCGACGTCAACGGCCACGCACTCCTTTAGCTCTAGCTCTAGCATCATATCATTAGCAACAACCATGCAAAACATCATCACCGCTCTCACGGCGCTCCTGCCGTTGGCAGCAGCCGCCCCCTCCAATCTCGCCGCCCGTGATGACAACGCGGGCTGCACATCCAAGTCGTTCAACGACTTCCAGTGGACTATCGAAGACTTCGACTTCCACAGCAGCTACCTGTTCACGACGCCGGCTCACCAAAACTCATGGGGCTACGTGAACTTCAACGTGACGAACCCGGCCTTGAATTACAAGGCGTCGTGCAAGGCTGCCAGCAGCCAGCTGTCGGAATTCTTCTACGGCACCATGGTCTATGACTGCACCACCACCGACAATACGTCGGCGGAGACCACCTTCTCTTTCAGCCGCCCCAGCGGACAACTGGATCTCAACCAGACCTGGACCTGCTCCGATGAGGATCCGCAGTACCCGTAAGGAAACCTTAGACCCTTATTTAGTTGTCCTTGACCCCGGGATACTAACTGAGATACAGTATTACGATCCATGCTTATGGATGCCTGGACCTGACGTTGGACTGCAAGGACGAGAAGTGGCAGAATCCCGACTGGCAGATGGGAGAGATATACTCCAGCCGGACAGTCACTTGCGATTTGGTCACGGAGCCTATGAAGCCCTATAGAATGGAGGCAATTGCATAGGCTGCACGGCACCAGACATCACGCAATGATTCACCCTATAGACGAACGACGACCCGTTATGAAGTGCACGACGAAAGGTATAGACTGTAATGCTAATACAACCATGACTTGAAGCGAAATCTCCTGAGTCATAAGCCACGTGAATAAAAGTGCCATGGACAAGCTGAAGCTGGATTAATCCCAATACAACACCACGAATGCCCTTTTCATCCAACTTCCCTTGTCCACAAGTTTAGTTTATTCCAAGTCTACGGATTAGGTTGGATACAGGCATATAGATGGACGTAGCCGCATGAAAGGATGCGCTTTAATATAACGAAGACCTTATGAAGGTAGCGAAGGGAGAATCCATTATTTTCTCTAGAGCAATCGACAGAATAGATACTTCGACAGCAAATGTCTGAAAGCTACATGTAGTTGTCACCGACATTCTACGATTCCACACGGTCGTTCCTATCACTTCCGATATAAGTCATTTAATCGTAGCGATATACTAGAGGTAAGAGCTCACAGCAACCCATAAATGGAAAGAAAGACGCACCCAAGCAGGGCGATCGCTGAGGGCGCAACTGGCATATGAGCCATAGACCTCATAACCTCCGAGAGCTATCCCACGCCAGTCAGTCATTCAACTCTGGCTTTATCTGGCATGCTTCATCTATATCTCACAGCTTAACCGACAGCGACTCTCTCAGGGGTGCCGCTGTCCGGTACAACGCCCATAATGGAGCTAGCCAGACCCGACGCAAGTATCGGCCGTCGCGCTACTCCCCAGTGAGCGTCACAAAGCGGCATCTCGCGGCGCCCGACCACGATCTGGGGGGGCACTAGCAGCGTCGTGCCCACCATGCCCGAACAGACCTGCATGAGCTGGACGGCGAGGATCTCAGCGACTCCGTTCTCGCCGCCCCGCAGCCGCAGCATGGTGCCGTACCGCACCATCCGTACGGCGGCACTCAGCACGCAGATCCATTTGTACCGCCTCGTCGCGACCACCGCCGCACCGCGAGGCACTGAATGATGCCGCTGACGAAGGTGAAGAACGCACGCCGCGCGCGGCCAGCTCCTTGGCCGCCGTCGCCCCCGCAGAGATGTAGGTGCTCGTCGCAGTGAACCCAACGCTGTCCGGGAGACGAGGGGGAGGTAGGGCGCGATTGTCCGGCTGGAGACGCAGGCGAGGGCACCATTGGGTGCTTCGCTAGATGGTCCCTAAAAGGCGCAGGGTGATGATCAGCTCCGCGCTGACCGCGAGGGGGGTTTCAATCTACCATGTTGGCCCCCTGCGAGGGAGCTATCGCGGCTAGGGTTAGTGGACTTCGGAGTAATGCGAGCCCCCAACTAAACAGCAACACGCCTCAAGGGTCGACCGGGAAGCAGAATTCGTGCAACGACACCCCGCTTTCGGTGGGAGTCCTTCCATCTGGGCTTTGTCCTGGTAGTACAGCAGCGTCGTGATGATAAAGCCGGCAGAGAACGGTATGAGAATGGCCAGCATGCCTCCCCCCCAGCGCCACCTGATGCCTTCGGGGGCCATCACCGTCTCCGGGGCGAGCGCGGAGGTCTAAGGTGTGATCAGTAACGGCCGGAACGAAGGCCCCCCATCTCGCCATCGTGATGTCAGTGGTGGCGATGTCGATGAGCAGGTTGGTGCCGGATTGCCCGACGAAATACAGGCCGCTGTCGGCGGCGTAAGTGCCGAAGTTCTTCGATCCTGCCATCAGCACGTACGGCAGGCAGTAGAATGAGATCGTCGGCGGCGTACGTCGATCCCCGCCCCGTGACGTTGGACAGCTTGACTAGCCGGGGCTTCACGACGGCGAACACGACTGCATCGGCTGTGCTGAGGGCGGCTAGGCGGGATAGCGCATCTAATTCCGAGTGCGCGTAGTTCTTGAAGAGTACATGGCCATGTTATCAATCTCACCGTACTGCGGTTTCGGAACGCTTCACTTGCGAGGGGCTTTTACTAAACCATCATGCCTAAGTGTGGCCTAGGATGTGATTAGCTCGGAACATATTTAGCCTTGGATAGGGGATTGGAAGAACCTTTGCCAAAGACATAGGAATGTGCTCGAGAAAAAGTAGGTTGACGGTAATAGCCCCGTTCTACACCAATATGGAAAAGGGGGGTGGGGTGGCGCGTAGCCTTTACTGTCATACCGGAGGTCGGGTTTAAAATAACAATACGTTGGTGGTTCTGTTACATGGGAATTTATGAGTACCCGATAGTTATGAGCCGGCAACTGGTTACCCCGTATCGCCCGAAAGTCTTCGGCTTGATCGAACGGTCGGAAAGATCTACCCCTTTATTGCGTTTTGCCATTTTTCAGTATTCCAATAATAATGTACATGGCCGCACCGGTAAAGCAAAGAGCGGCTTAAAATGAAAGCAATGATTGGGTTGGGCTAGTACACAACCAAACAAGTTCAAGTGTGTTCGCTGCCTCCGCTGAGGGGAAGAGTAGATGCACAACACACCGGGTAGAAGCAATATATAAAACCATCTAGCTCCCGCATCTCGGAATCTATGACGCCAAGCCTAATAATTCACAAGATATTTCGACATAACTCTAATAACTCAGCCCTCACGAAGAATAAGAAAGCAAAGAAAATGACATACAACGTGGCATAAAACCATGCAAAGTTGGCTACTCTGCCTAGCCGTATGTGGGTATTATCATGCCAGCCTGGCGGTGCCAGTCGTATATCTACCATTGTCCAACAAGCCAATCTTCTCGCAAATGTCGACCAGTTTGGGGAACTTACCGCCAAGAACAGGATAGCTTGGCCCCTTACCGCTGATATCAGCTATGAACCTTATCTTACAGAACATGAACTCTCAGCCCAGCTTCAAATCTGGATCTACGGCTAGTTGACTAATCCTGAGGCGGTAGAATTGTGGCAGGGGTTCAGGGACTCAGTCATCGACACGAACCTTCTTCCTAGGATTGACAAAGATCGTCTGTATTGGCCGAGGAAGTTTTATGGTCGACGGCGACTCCCGCCGGAACAGCCCTACGATCCGGAAGGAAACTCCGGGGAAGAGATGAACTTCAGATGCTGTACTCAATACGCAGCTGCTCTTTGGTTTGACCGAGGGTTTGCGATGGGTACCCGATGGGTATCCATTCACTACCCACAACGTAAAGTAATACGCCATAAAAGCCTAATACTTCCGGTTACCTAGATATAACTATTATATAAGCAGGCTATTATTATCTACAGCCCTTTATTACTTATATATGATTGAAAATATCATCCGTGGGTACTGGTGGGCAGCATGGGTGGGTTGTTAGTGCAAACTCTAGTTTGCCCGGATCATAGGTGAGTCCACTTGGCTTCGAGACAACTTTGTGTACATTCACGACCCCGAGTTGTTCTTGGAGACCAAGACCTTGAACTCGGTCGGAATAGGAGTTCACAATCCCATGGCGCAGGGGGCGACGCTGCGAGAAACCATACCACCTTGGTCCATTTCTGCGGGCGTCGCCTATAAGTTAAACACTCTTTTCCCATACCACCCTCGTTACGCCTCATTTATTAACTCCCATTTGAAGAATTTAACGAAAAATAATAAACATATGAATTTTTATTATAAAAATATATAACTTTATAACAAATAAAATAATATTACATAGGGTACTTAAATGTAAAATTATAAAATATATAATATAATATATTAATAAACATTTAAAGAATTTATTTATTAAATATTTATATGCTAAAGAATAAATTTAAGACATTAGAAATATAAAAAACTAATTTTCTTAAATATTAAAATAATATAAATAAAATATTATATATGTATATAAATTGTAATATTATAATATTAATAATAATTTTAATATAAGATAAGCAAAATGTGACGGCTGGGCGGTTTAACCAATTATTAAACCTTAGTCGTACGGGTTTATATTAGCAGGAATATTGTGGGAATCTAAGCAATAAATACAGTAATCGTATTACGTTTCGTAATTTCAAAAATACCTTTAAGTAACGATATTATATTATAAGCTAAAACTATCTAAACTATGGAAATAATAAATATATATATTTTAATTTTTCCGATCTGTCGAACCCGGCTTTATAAGTTTTTCGATCGATCCTGTCGAACCTGGCTTTATGGGCTTTATAATCGATCTTATTAAACCTGGCTTTATAGGCTTTATAATCGATCCTATTGAGCCATTACGTAATTCGACTTACATAGCTTAATCATTTTCCTATTGCGACCGTTTTCCGAGGCCGTAACCTATCAAGTTATAATACGATTTTCCCTCTTCATAATCTTCGTCCCGAAAATTTTCTTTTTTTTTGTAAATTCTTCCTTCGCCATTATGGCGGGCCGTATTAAAAAATTAATTAACCGAAAAAAGAAAAAACAAAATAACTTGTTCAAATTAATTACTTTTCGAATTATAAACATACTTATATATTCTTATTATATTCGTTATAAGTTATTTTTTTATCGTATTTTTTCGTCGGATTCCTCTCGGTACGAAAAATACGTAATATGGAACCAAAGCCTTTATAACGTTAACGATTTTTTTACTTCTCAATTTGAAAAATCTATTTCTGTTACGACCCAACAAGCTCCGGTCTTAAGAAACGGTCAGGCAGGAGCATACGGGCCACCTCCCGGATTACGTAACGGTAATCACTGCCAAACCAGTGATCATTAATAATCAAAGGTGATCCTAAATAATCGTAATTACCACTAACGGCGTAATCACAAATAATTAAGCCAAAAAGGAAAAAAAATATACGCTTATTAATTTCATAATTTAAATAACTTTAGTTTACAATATAACATCGTTACCTAAAGCACTTTTGGCATTACGAAACGTAATACGTTATTATATTTATTGCTTAAATTTCCACGATACTTCTGTTAACATAAAACCGTCGACTTAGGGTTTAATAATTGGTTAAACCGTTTAGCCGTTATACGTTATAAGTTTTTATTTAGTAATACCATTAGACTCTAAGTAATATTTAACATTATCAAAATATTAACTAGTACTTAAGAAACTTTTACTTAGTAGCTTTAGGCTTAAATTCGGGAGCTAAAGAAAAAAGTTCGACAATTTAAAGCTACGCTTACCTAATCCTTTTTCGTCCGTATAAAGTTAAGGAAACCAGAACCTTACGATAAAAAAGGCAACCCTTAGATTTTTCTAATTTAAGCACGAATTTATTTTCGTTTTTTAGACCTTAGCGACTTAGCGGATATGGTCCTAGCAGTAAAAATATGCTTAATAGGAAATACGGTTAATTAGTTTGAACCCATTATGAAAAACTTTTTAAAAATAAGAAAAGCAAATAAGGAAAATTTTATTAACGAAATTTTTTTAACTTATATTAATTTCGAAAATAAAATGCGCGATAATTTCGGCAATTCAGATAAAAAACGATTAACGGTTTAACAATTCTTATAATTCCAACAAAAAGAATTTACGTCCAAGTACGCCGTAACCTTTAAAAGTTTTACGGCTAAGGCAGAATAAGGAAATAATAAAACCGATATCTTTATTAACATATTTTATAAAGGGCTAAAAAATGATATAAAAAATAAAATTATTCGGATTAAACAATTAATTACCTTAAATCGGTATATCGTAAAGGTAATTAAGATTAATAATCGACAGTTTGAAAAACGATAGAAAAAAAAAGATAATATGCCCTTTATTCGGAATATAATAAGTTTAACTAAAAAAAAAACGAAACGCATTTTTTACTATTTACGGAACGGCATTAAAACTTATAGAATTCGGCGTTACTTATAGATAAAATTAAAGCCAAATTAAATGTTTTAATTATGACAAAATAGGATAAAAGGTTTATAAATGTAAAAAACCCAAAAAGTTACGGTAAGATAATTAAATCCTTGTACCGGAAAAATAATTCAAAAATAATTAAGGAAACGATAGCAAAATTATTAATATAATTTAAGCCAAGTACGTATTAGGCCTTAAATAAAAGGTTTAATAAGGATTATTACGATAAGAAATCCGACGAAAAATGCGAAAAGCCAAAAAGCTGGTTTAACAGATAATATGAGCATAATAAAAGATATTATAAAGATGGTTATACAAATACCAAGACTGGATAGAGGAAATCTGTTTCGGAATTCCCGATCGATATGGCAAAATGCATACCATATATTGTCGACGACGAGAATATCCCGATTACGAAAAATAAAAATAATATATTTACGTACGAATTATTTGCATATATTATAAGGGATTCGATTTTCCAAACCGTACTGGGTATAATAAAAATAATAAGTAATAATATCAATAATTTCGAACCATAAACCCAGGAAATATTTAGTAATTGGCTGAAATAAAAGGCTGGCCGGAAAAAAATAATGCCCGTAAAAAAACCCTTTTTGTTATTATAAATAATATAATTATTAAACAGAAAAGGAGTTAATTTAGCGTACGGTAAAAAAACATTATTAAAAAGTTATTACGGACCTTTATTTTTAATTAATATTTATTATAAATGCTTACGAAAAAAAGGTTATTGAAAAAAGATATATTAATTTATAAAAAATCTTTAAAATAATAACTAAAACGACGTATAATGGGATATAATCGTAAATATAAGAAAACAATTTATTTAATAAAAAAAGGAAATACAAAAAAAACAGAAATAATTAATACGGCTCGAAAGAACAGTACGCCGACAGCAATAATAAATATAATAACTTAACCTATTAAACGAAGAAATATAAATAAGGTTCGATAAATTTAAATAGGAATTAATAGAAAAAGATTATTTATAAAAAAACCGCAGGAAAATAAAACCTAAAGAAATTAAAGGGAATTCCTAAAAAGGGTTTTAAACGTGACAATAAAAAATGTTAACGACCTTATTATCTTGGAAATATAAATCGAAACGTATTAATATATCGTAATAATAAATTACGAAGTTTTGGGCGGAAATTATATTATATTGGATATAATTAATAAGTTTAAATTATCATGGAGATATAAATTAAAATCTTATATAATAATAAATGCCGAAAATTAGAAATTTATTTATAATAACGGAAAAGTTATACGCAAAATTAATTATTTCGAGATTTTTGTTAAAAGACGATACCAGATAATTAATTTCGATATCGTTTTATTCGGGAATTACGATATAATTTTAAGATTATTATAAATATGCCAATACGAAATTTTGATTAATAAAGGAATTAGCTAAGTAAAATTCGTTTTATTTCTTATTAATAAATAAAAAATGTGAAAATTAAGATTTTAATATTTAATTAATAATAACGACAAATATAAACATAAAAATACGACAGATACTTTATTATTTAAAAGAATAAAATATAAAAAAATAGGTATTAAAAAATACAACAAATCGTTATTATTATTAAAACGAAATTAAAGTAAATACCGATTTGGAATAATAAAAATAACAGCTTTAAAAATTAAGAAATTTGATTAATATATTATTATAATATTATAGATACAAATAATTTTTCAAAAAGGAACTTAATACGAAATTATTAGAATATAGCGAATAAAATTATAAGATAATTTTTAAAAAAGGATTTTTGACAAGGTTTTACCTTATTTATAACTTTAATAAAAACGAATTACGTATTTTCAGAAAATATTTGGAAAATCGGTTACAAAAAGGATAAATTTGATCTTTGAAATTATTAATAAGATACCTTATATTTTTCGTATTAAAAGAAAATGGAAAATTACAATTTGTAATTAATTATCGGCAATTAAACGATATTATTATTAAGGATCGAATATTATTACTTTTAATTACGGAAATAAAAGACCGATTTTACGAAGCCATATAATTTATAATATTCGAATTTAAAAATAAATATAACCTTATTAGAATTAAAAAAGGATACGAATAAAAAACAGCTTTTAAAACGAAATATGGATTATTTAAATATTTAGTTATACTAATAAGATTTACGAACGTACTAGTAATTTTTTAACAAATAATTAATTACGTATTACGAGAATATCTCGATATTTTCGTCGTTTACTATCTCGACGATATTCTTATTTTTTCGGAAACAAAAGAAATATACGTAAAATATATTTATAAACTTTTTTAAATTTTATAAGATATAAGGGTATTTATTAATGCAGAAAAAAGTTAATTTCATATATAGGAAATAAAATATCTGGAATATATTATTACCCTAGGACATATCGAAATAAACCTTAAGAAAATCGCTATAATTACAAAATAACAAACGTTAACGACGGTCAAAAAATTATAAGCATTTTTTGGATTTGTCAATTATTACAAGAAATTTATTTGAAATTTTAATAAAATAACTATATTTTTAATAAATCTTATAAAGAAAATAAAAAAACTTAAATAAACGCCAAATACGGAAAAAATATTTTAAGATATTAAAAATATAATTATTAACGAACTAATACTAATTATATATAATTTAAACCGCTCCGTTAAACTAAAAACCGATACTTCGGATTATACGTTAAACGTAATAATCGAATAATAAAATAATTAAGATAAATTATATATTATTTTATTTTTTTCGTACAAATTAAAAAGAACCGAATTTAATTACGGCATTTCAAAGAAAAAATTTATAATTATTATTATGGTATTTCGGAAATTTAAATACTTTTTAAAAGGAAACTTATACCAAATTAAGGTTTATATGGATTATTAAAATTTTACCCGATTTACCACGATTAAAAAATTTATAGGACAATAATTTCGTTACGCGGAAAAATTAACGAATTTCAACTTTGTTATCATCTACAAAAAAAATCAAAAAACGGCAGAACAAATATTTTAAATAAACGACCAGATCTTAAAAAGAAATTAATTAAAATTAACCATATAATTTTTAATACTATTACAAAAAAATATTTACGCCCATAATAAATTACGACAATTTGGGCAATATTTTTCGATATATATTAAAGAATTTAACAATATAACGATAACCTCCTAAAAAACCAAAAAATAAATAAAATGCATGTTCCAGAAAAATATCAGAAAAATCTGGTACAAAAAATATACGAATATCAATTATACGGGTATCCAGGGATTTACAAAACCTTAAAACGATTTTAACGTATATATTCCTTTTTTAAAATAAAATTAACGGTACAGAAAATTATATAGCAATATAATATTTACGCTAAAACAAAGATTCGACGACACAAACCATACGGAAAATTACAGCCATTACCAATCCCAAAACGACCATAATATTTAGTTACATTTAACTTCATTACTAAATTTCCTATATCAAAAAATTTAATTACGGGAATATATTACGACAGCATTTTCGTAATCGTCGATCGATTTACGAAATTTTCTTATTTTTTACTATATTATAAGGATACAAACGACGAACAATTAACATATATTTTCTTTAAACACATTTTCAGCATATACGAATTATTAATGGAAATTATATTAAATAAAGGATTAATATTTGCATTAAAATTTTAATAAGGCCTTATAACATAAATCGGCCTAAATCATAAATTATCTAACGTATTTATACCTTAAACGGATAAACAAATAAAACGAATAAATTAAACTTTAAAAATTTACTTACGATATTACATTAATTACGAACAAAATAATTAGGTTAAAAAGTTACCGATTACTTAATTAACTTATAATATTAGCTATTACGAAAACATTAAAACGATATTTGCAAACGCAAATTTCGGTTTTATTTTAAAAGTTTACATAAAAACGCGTAACGACGGTTCAATTAATATCAAAATAATCCTTACGTTAAAATAATTATGATAACTGCATCAAAAAATAAAAATAAAACTGGAATTCGTACGAAATTAAATAAACAAATATTACAAACAAAAAAGGTTAAAAGGATTAACTTTCGAAAAAGGGGAAATGGTTTTCCTCGCCATAAAAAACATTTAAATAAAACGACCTAATAAAAAACTCGATTTCAAGTATATCGGCCTATATAAAATCGCCAAGAAAATCTCAGAAAATAATTACCAATTAGAATTTCTACCAAAAATCAAACTTTATCTAATTTTTTTACGTTTCTTTATTCGAATTAGCAGCAAATACGATCAAAGTACATACGGCATAAGACGAAATAAAAATAAAAGATAAAATAATAGATAAAATGGAGAAAATTTTCGATATGCGAAAATAAAACGGATTTACTTAATACCTAACCAAATAGAAAAAACACCTAAATTTCGAAAATACCTGGGAACCTGCCAAAAACCTTATTAACGCCTAACGCCTGTTAAAAAACTTTCACCAGCAATAACGGGCGCGTCTTAATTAACGGTCGACCAATTAATAGCCGGGATATCGGGCTAATCGATTACGGCCTGCGCTAACGTAATAACCGTAATAACGGCCTCTAATTGCTCTTATTCCTCTAACTTATCCAACGATTAAAACCTAAATTATATTATGGTAACGCTCTTTAAACGAACTAGCGCCTTTTATTTACGTAAACGAATAAAACGAAAAAAAGCTTTATTTATCTTTTCTTAATATCTGCGTTAAACTTCGAGGTAAAGCCGCTAAAGCTTTAATAATCGCTTTTCGGCAAACGTTTTTTCGCGTTCCAAATATTAATATTTACGACGAATGTTTTGCAAAAAAAAAAAATGGATATACCGGTACTATTACAGGATCAACCCCGGTTAACATATTCCTTATACATTAAAACGTTTTTCATTATTTTATACTTTATGTTTTTCGAAAAACAATAAAAATAAAGCATAATTTCGTAACCAAATTCGTTAAAGGCTTTTACGAAGTCAGTACGACGAACGGTAGAAGAACGGGGAATACGACGAATTTTGGAAATACGAAACGATATAATTAAAAACAAAGAAAAAGGATATTTATTAAACGAAAAAAAAGAAAAAAAGAAATTTTAAGGATAAGATTTGGGAAAGGGGGAGATCGTATTACGATCTAACAAATTCCGGTTTCAAGAAACGGTTAGGTAAAAGTATATAGGCCACCTTTCGGATTACGTAACGGTGATTATTGCCAAGCCAATAATTATTAATAATTAAAGGTAATCCCAAGTAATCTTAATTATTATTAACGGCGTAATTACGAATAATTAAGCCAAAAAGGAAAAAAAATATATATTTATTAATTCTATAATTTAAATAACTTCAGTTTGTAATACAATATCGTTACCCAAGGCATCCTTGGCATTACGAGACGTAATACGTTACTACATTTATTGCTTAAATTCCCACGATACTTCTGCCAACATAAAACCGTCGACTTAGAGTTTAATAGTTGGTTAAACCGCCTAGCCGTCACAATTTCTCACTATTTCAAAGTTAAAACGGAACTTGAAAAAATTAAAAAGGAAATAAAATAAACGTAAGTTAAAGTTCGCCGTTTTCGAAAACAAAAGAAATTATAGACCAACCGTATAATTGTAACGAACCTGTCATACATCCACCTGGAGGTATGAGCAGTATCCGAAAAGGGTCTTGATTTGCAGGTAACAATAAGGCGAGGAATGATTCAGTGGTCTGTTCGTTAAAGAGATTTAAAGACTCTTCCCTCAATTAGAGAACGGTGCAGTTGCCTCTTGATTAAAAGCTTAAATTAATAGCTAAAGAACGAAAAACTAAGTAGGTGGCTATCTACATAAGAAACCTAAAGTTTTATACCTCCTCCTATTCTACTGGTGTGATACTGATCTCTTGGATCTGTTAGATCACCCAGATCACAACGATCTGTATGATCTAATAAATCAGTTAGATTACTCCAAGTCACGTAACTTAGAGTGTGGAGCTTTTCCTTTTTCTGCAGCCCTGGGGCCTCCAGAACGGGTCTATTCGGGGATCCGTAACAAAAGAGGCAGGAAAATAATACATATCTTATTTTAAAGACATATCCATATAAATTCCTCGGTAATATAATTGTTATGGCCGTCGATTACCAATAGCCTTTATTTGTCCGAGTTTTCGGGCTTAATATAAGGGATAATAATTTCGCGAAATTACTTTAAGCCGATTTCGGTATTCGTCCAACCGTTTTTTAAAGTAATAAAATATTAACTTTCGTATATTTTATCGCCCAAATTAAAAAACCATTATTATTATATGTTCACGCTGTTAAAGATTACGAAAAATAATAACGAACGTCCGTTAATATTAATATACGCCATTATAATAATTTACTTTTTTTTGGACGTATTCTTTAAAAGGATACGCTTTTTAATGGTTTTTCCCAAAACGAAAAAGTTTTTACCTATACCTTTTATTATTCCGATTTCATTTACGTTATATCGGTTTTTTCATTTAATAACCTTAACCTCCGGTAAAGCGAAACGTTCGAATAAGATATTAATAAAAACCGGGAAAACGTTATTTAGATATTTATAATCGATTACCGTACTCTTAAAAGTTTTGATTTTAGGATGGCGACATAAAAATCGGGCTATTCAACCTTTTTCTAGGTATTCATGGTTACCGTTATTAATTAAGAGGCGCTATACGTATAAACGAAATCGCGAATAAGGTAACGCATAGCCTAACTAACTTTATACGATAACCTAATAAGCTAAAGCTTTTTCCTAAACTCGTAATAACTTTTAACGAACTTTATTAATCTTTTATTTTGTTGGCATACCTTAAATACGGCATAATATATATCGTCTGTTAACCTGGTAACCCTTGGAAACTGAATATAAAGATTTCCTACGTTTTATTTGTTTAATCGTTCACGTTGCGCGGAATTAAGCCGAAAGCTGCATATCGTTCGAAAGCGCAGATTTTGGCAAATAAAAAGGTAATTTTTTCAATTTTTAAAAGTGTTATTAAGAAGCTTTTTATAGGGAAAGAAATCAGTAAGTGGATTAACGCGCAACGCGGTTGTGGGGTGGCGCGTTGAGGGGATGGGGCGTTGGTGGGGGGGTCGCCTTACACCAGTAAGCTGGACACACAAGTGAGCTGGACACTTTTTGGCATCTTGTCAGATATAAGGGACATCAGTTATGTATGTATTGATCACTGGTTGCAAATGCTCTAGAACGCGCACTGCACTTTTAAGGTGATCTAATCCCGGAATATATATGTTCCGATAAGAGGGAATCTTCCGTATATGGGGTGCTAAAGCACCTTCTGCTAGCTGATACACCCCCTTAACACCTTAAAGCATTTACGGTGTTAATTGTTATAACTTCTAGAGCCATAACTGTCCATTCCACCTTTCCTCCGGCGATTAAATTTTCTTAATCAGCTAATTCTTTTTCTGAAATCTTTCGCAAGGCGTCCTTCCATTAATCGAAGGCTTCCGTAATATTTATTAGTTTTAGTTATTTTTTAAAGTGCTTAAAAGGTTCGCGTAATAGGGTTTTTGTTAAACCGTTAATTAATATGTTATCCGTAAACGTATAATTTATTTGGATTAAATCTTTTTTTGAGATTTATCGTAATTAATAATTATATATATTTATATGCCGTAATTTCGTTATTAATAAGGTAATATTAACGTTAATAAGCCGTATAATGTATTAATTATCGCACCATATATTTAATAGTTTTATATTTAAGGTAATTATTAATTTATTAATTAATTAAAAATTAAATATAATTTTTTTATAACCTATATAAAAAATAATAATTCCGTTTTTATTATAAAAATAATTACTGTATTTTATTTATTCGTTTGCTATTTTATTATTTTTCTAAATAATTTTATAACGTAAGTTTAGAAATTATTTCAATTAATCGTATTATCCGTAAAAAAAGCATTGTTTTAAATATTTAATAAATCTTTATTTCCGAAATATAATATTAATATTTTGGTTCCGATTACGTATAATATAATTCGGTTAATAATTTTATAATATATGTCGTTAAGATTTAAGTTAAATTAAGCAAATCGGGATATTACAAAAAATATATCAGATTTCGTATTAATTATTACGAAAAAAATGAAACCGATTTTTTTCTGGTATTTATTAACAAAACCTAAATAAATTAAATAAATATTCGGTAATAACTTAATATTAATTATAAGTATTTCTGGGAAATTATTTAAAAATTTTTTAGGGATTAAGTTAATTAATTTATTTATAAAATAGGATTAAAATAACCAGATTTTTTTATTAAATTTATTTTTAATTATTTCGATACCGAAAAACCATTATAAATTTTTACCCTTTATTAAGATATACCGTTTTTATATTTATTAAATTAATTAATTAACGAAATCGTAATTTTCTTTCGTAATATAGTATAATAATATTATTTACAAAAAAAATAAATACCTTCTAACGAATAAAATAATAAGGTTCGTAAAAAACGGAATTAAATCCCAATTTTTTAAATATTTTAATAAAGTTTTTTTGTTATAATAAAAATAATTCCGTTAATCTATATAATATTTTCTTATTTAGGAAAATTTTATTACGTTATAAGTATTTTAAAGGCATTTTTATATATATTACGTAAAATAAATTAATATTTATACAGGCGTTTATAATATTATACTGCTTAAGTTTTAAATCGAATTTAACTATAATAATAACTAAAATTCAAAACGATTTTTTAATAAGAATAATTACGTATATATCGTTACAGGCGGTTTTATATTATTAATCGCTTTGTATGATAAAATAGGCCTTATATTTTTAAAGCTAGTTATGTTTATTAACCTTATAAACGTATATTTATATATATCTTAAAACTTATTTTTTTAGCAAAAAATTAATTAACGGTTTTTTAAGATCATATTTCCTTATAATTTTTAAATAAACCTTTTCGGCGTTACAGAATATTTCCTTTACCGGATATATATTTAATTTTTTATGGCCTTACGGCGGTAACAATAAATTATATTTATGCATCCGGTTTTATAACCTAAATATTTTCTTATATATTAAGGTATTATTATTTTTCCGATTAAAATAACGCGTATTTCGGGTAATTAATTTCCTTAAATTTCTGTAACTTACCGGCCGGTTATCGTACATATTTAAAAAAGAAGCTAAATATCTTATATTAAATACGATTTCCCATATTTTGTATTTGTTTCGGATAATACTTTTTTAATACGGAATATATACGGAGCTTACGTTTATAACTTATAAGGTGTTTTCGTTTTTTATCGTTACTTTAGGTTAAATAATATAAAGGAAACCTAGGGCTATTTTTACTTTTTTCGTTAACGTAATAATCGTAATAATTATTAAAATAAACGTTAATAACGGTAATAGTTTAAGAAACAGAAATAATTCGAATATAACGGTCGTATAAGAATAATTAGTCCTTTGCAAATAAGTTTGTTTTTCCTTATTCCGTACGTATTTTACGTTAATACCATTTTGGAATTATTTTTTTTATTTAACCGGTAATTAAATTATCCTATTTAAAATTTTTTTTATATATAAATATAATAATTATCGTTTTAAACAGGTATTTCTATTTATCCGAATAATTTTTATAACTTTTTTCTATAATATATAAAGAATTGTCTTTTAAATTTTTAATATTACTTAAAAAAATATTTTTCTTATTAAATTATATATTTCAAATAATAATAATTTTATTAATTAATAAGTTTTAAATTTTGTAAATATTCGTAAATCGGTAATTAACAAAATAATTAATTTATGTTTTAAAATTTAGTTTTTAAAATTTTTATTTTTTCTTTATAGCGGTAATTGTTATAACGTAAGCTATATAGCCGTATATTCGTAAGTAAACTTATTAAAGTTTTCGATTAAATTTTATAACGCCGTTTTTATACGTTAAGTAAATATAATAAATCTCGTATAGGCTTTATTAAAAAATGTATATTTGGGAATACGGTTATATAGGTATACTGCCGTTTTAAAAATATATACGATTAGGAACGAAAATAATTTAACGTTATTTCGTATCGTAATCGCTTTTTTTTAATTATACCTTTTAAATACTTTATACCCCCGTTTTAATCTTTAATATATAATATTAATAATTTAAATTTGATATTAAAAAAAGTAATTAAAATAAATTTCGAAATTAACAAGTTTTTTAAAATTTCGTTATTATATTTAATTATTTATAAAATAACCTTATTTTACTTATTTAAAACTTTTAAAAGGTATCGAAATATTATAATTAATATATTTTGCTTTCGGTTTTTAATGTAAATATCCTAATTAAAACCTAAATATTTATCGATAATAAATATAATGTATTTATATTTTTCAAAGTTTTTTTCAAAATTTATAAAGTTAATAATAATTTTTTGTTTTAATCGGAATGTTCCCTTTTTTAGTTCGCGGCATATTAACTTTTTAGCCTTCGCTTTATTATATACTTGGTATTCGATTATTATAAAACTTTTTAGGCGGATTTATTTCGTATAGTATTGTAATTAAACGATTATTTCGAGTTTTAGGTATTTTAATTTTAATTGCCATATAATACCGTTACCGATTTGTAATAATTTCGTTGTTTACGAATTAATGCTTTATTTATAAGTTATTAAAATTATATAAATAATTATTATGTTAATATTTTCGATAATACATTTATTAAATTTATTTATTAACATAATTATTACTTAATTATATTTATTTCGAGTAAAATTATTAATATTTTGGTTATTTTATTAATAACTTTTTTTTCGGAATTGCCGGAAAAATACCAGATTATATGTAAAGCTTTTGTAATATGTTACGTTGTACAAACGTAACGCTTTTATACCGCTAAAGTTTCGAAAAATATATTAATTTTTCCGTACCCCTTAATCGGGATAAAGTTATTACTTACGTATATCCCGTTATTTTATACGGCAAATTTAAAATTTAGGAATTTATTAATTAAGTTAAAAATATATATCGTAAATTTTAAATCTAAAATAATTAAATTTTTTAAAAATAAGATAAAATATTTATGGTATTATATTAATTAATAATTAGGAAATATGTTAATATTTGTTGTATCCCTTTTAAAAGTTAATTTTTTTTTGTATAATAAGTATTTTTATAATTTTCGATAAGTAGTCGATTTTTTCCTTTAGAAATTAATCGGCAGAAATTCGTTCTTAAATATATATTATTACCTTATCGTTAAAACAGATATCTTTTAGGGCTTTTTTAAAATATACATAATAACAATTAAATAATGTATAATAATTAGTTAAGTACGTTTTATAATAGGTATTTTATATGTTTAATTTTTAACGCTTTCGCTTATTACCGTTTCGATCCATATAAGAACCTTCACGGTTATCTCGTTTCGGCCTATGGCTTAGGATTTTTCCTCGCGGTTAAAGGTTAATATCTTTAGGATTTTCCTAATTAAAATCGTTCTAATTAAGGGAGTTTAGAGGTATTCCGTAAAGCGTTAAAAACGTTACCTTAATATTTCGTAATATAAATATGGAATAGGCCATAATTTAATAATTCAAAAAATTAGCTACCGCTTTTTGGAAATTAATCGTACTGTTATCGATTTCGGTTTTTTTTATTATTTGGAAAATAATAATCTATGTTTTAATTATAAGGGTTAATTTTATATATAAGTCGTTAACTTATATAATTGTCGTTTTCGTTTCTAGAACATTATGTCGTTATCTTAAGGCTATAAAATTTTGCCATTTTACGATTTATTCGTTTAATTTTTTATTAAATTTCGAAATTTGTTTTAACGTTTCGCGATATTTTCGTTAGGTATTAATTAAGAACTTATTATCGTATACCTTACCTGATTTGCTTAGGTTAATATATCACTTTCGTAAGTTCTTTCCTAAAAAAAGGTTGGTTTTTTTAATCGTTAAAAATACCGATTTTAAGACCTATTTCGTAAGATCGTTAATGTTCTTACGGAAAATATTATATTTCTGATTTTTGTAAATATATGCCGTAAAATCCTAATTGTAAACTTATTTACTTTCGGTCGTTATTTTAAGGGTATTCGTTAGATAACTAGTATAATCGATTTTTTTGGTAGTTTTTCCGGAAAATGTAAATATAAACGAACAACCGCTTAGGGTATTAATTTA
>QJNS01000262.1:0-107519 GCA_004154925.1 Monosporascus cannonballus
CCCCCCCCCCGCCCCGCGCGCGCCGAGGGCACGTGGGCTTACAAGCAGCAGGGTTGATCCGGGCAGCGGAGATCACGCCGCACTTCAGAGCACCCTCTCTCTTCTTGGGCACACTCTGGGCCCATGAGGCTGCATATTGGTGAAGGAAGGTGTAGCCCTGGATGACTAATGCCATGATGCCGTAGACGTGTTTCCGGAAGCGTAGAAATGGTTATATTGCCAATACTAGAGAATATAGAATTCGGAGAGCCTAGTGTGGGAACAGGATGGATGTGAGGTACATGATAGATGATCGAATCGGGGGACCTGAAGATCTGATTTTCAAGATATATTCACCCTGCCCGGGATACCAGCCTACCTACACTACATCATCAACTCGATTACCGCACGGTAGCGTCATAAGTGCGTGACTGTTCCTGTGGAACGGGCAGTCCCAAGAATGCATTGGCTCGTACGCCACATCCCATTAAAGTATTAACTACAACAAGAAAGCCCGAAGAGGTTTCGGCACATTCATTGAACTTCCCATCTAGGTGAATATAAATAATTTCGGAAAGGAGTGGAAAGGGAAGGGCGTCTGTCACCGAAAGCCCCACGTTATATACATATGCGCCGCTCATCCTATTGAGGTTAGGGTGAGGGAATGGGTACCAGTGGGTGACCCACGAAGACCCATGGGTCCTGATGAGTACCCATCCACTACCCATCTGATTTGGTGGGTACCCGCGGGTACTCACTGGATTTGCCAAGGACCCATTAGATATCTATTAGGTCTTGTTAAGGACCTACGGGTACCCAGTAAGTAAAAAATTTATACATAAAGCAAATCGCTTTAATAATTTGAAATAATCTGAAATAATCCGGTAAAGGTAATAATATTAAAAAATTTATAATTAAATTATATAAAACCTTTTAAACTAAGCTTAAATTTCGTTTAAAATTTTATTATTATTATTATTTTACGTATTATCTAAATTCTTACTATTTTGCGCGTTTTTTTAATACGTTTAAAACTTTAGTTATAAGCTTTATTTAACGAAACGCTAGATTTTTTACTGGGAACTGTATTTTTTATTTACGGTCTTATTAAATTTTAATAATAACTTAAAATATTTTTAACTAATTATATATCTTTTTATTAAATAGTGATTTATTTGACGTAAATAACGTATAAATTAATTATTATAAAAAATAAATTATTTTAAAATTATTTTATATATTATTTACCTTTAAATAATTTGATTAATATAATTTTTGCTGTTTTTTGCATAACGCTTATAGCAAAATTTTAAAATCGTTATTAGCTTTTAAACTATTACGAAATTTCCTTTATTAAACGTTAAAAAGGCGTTTTTTTAAATAATAACATAATATTTATTTAATATTGTCGGATTTTACGCAGAACGGCGGCTATATATATTAATATTATTTTAAGATTGTTTCATTTTTTTAAAAAATGTATTATTAAACAAAATGTATCGTTTTTGCCTTTTAAAAAAACCGAACCTTTAAGTATTGTTTTCCCAGCCGAGCGCTTAGGCATTATTTTCTTAGCCGAAAGTTATTTTGTAATGTGAAGAATTCTTTTCTTAATATCAAATAATTTTTTTAATTTTAAAAATAATTAGTAAGCAATTTACTTAATACGCGTTATTTTGGCCATTACTATAACTATTAAATTATTAATAAATAATTATTTCAAAATTATTTTAACAAAACCTTATTAATATAATTAAATTTGTTATTATAATAACATAAAATTATTAATTATAATAGCGGTATAATAATTAATAAATATTTCGCAAATTTTTAATTAAGTATAAATATAAGTATTTTTTTGAGAAAATAAAATATATAAAGTAATATAAGGTAATTAAAAAAAGTTTTTATAATTTATTTAAGTACTTTACTTTAAAAAGTTTTATTTTTTTATTATAACAAAAATAATATATATAATATTATTATTTTATGATTATGTTTTTAATTTTAATTTATATAAATAAATAATAAATAAAAAAGAAAAAAAGAATAACTTTATATTAAATTTAATTTGCCTTTAAAAGTTGCGAATATGTTAATTATGTTACTTATTGCCTTAATTTAATAATTACAGACCTAGTTTGCTATAATTATAACGATAAATCTAAGCTATTCCGGAAAAACGGCCGGTTTTAAATAAGTATTAAAATTTAATTTTTCGAAATCTTGTTCCCTTATCTTTTAATAACGCCTTTATTTTTGACATTAATTAGCCTTTTTTTTTCTGCGAAATTAATTTTAAATGCAGTTTTTTTATGCTAAAATTCGCTTACCCTAATAATTTAACCAATATATGGAAATTCCCGGATTAACTAATTTTCGTTTTCGTTATTTTCGGTTTTATCCGGATTTTTTGAATTATTATTTAATACTTCGTAAAGTTCATCTAATAGTAGATTATATTAATCCGGCAACTTCTTTAAATTTTCGATAAACGAAATTTAAAATATTTTCTATATTTTTTCCTTACGTTTTTCGGATCGTTTTTGGGCATAAGCAGAATCGTTATTATCGTACGTAATATTATTATCTAAATTAAATACTTTAATTCGGATATAAAATAATATAATAAAAATTAATTTAAATTCTTGCAGTAATATTAATTAACAGTTAAAATAATACTTTAACCGAACAAAATTCTAAATACGCTTTATTAATACGGAAAAATATTGAATATATAATAAATTACGTACAAAATAAGCAAAACCGAAAAATATATTATTAATTTGCCTTAGTAAAGGGATTAGCGTAATGTTAATCTCGTAGCTCCTATATATATAACTAGCTGCTCCCACGTATTTTCTTAGTTATTCTCTAGATTTCTCAATAAACCTATTGTGGTCCATATCCTTAGCTACTACGTATGCAGCCCCTTATACTAATGGTTTAAAGCCGTTACCGTAAAATAATATTATGGTTCGAAAATGTTCATTTAAAAAACCCCGGGTAAGTAAATGCTAAAATACGAAGTAATTAATTAAAAAAATCCAATTAAAATTAAGCCTTTTAAACAATGCTAGGTTTTATTTATAGTAAGTAAAGATTATTTTAAAATTATTATTCTTAAAAGAAAAGAGGAAAAAAGCTGAAAATAAAAAAAGTCCAGTAAAAACCTATTAATAAAAAGTTATATAATAATTATTTCAAAATTATTTTAAATTATATATATATTATAATTATATTAAAGACTTTGTTATTAGCAACTAGGTCCGTTTAATCTATTTTCTTACGGCATATATTATTTTGTAAGTGTTTTTTATAGAGTTTTTTTCTTTTTTTTAGGAAAAATAAACTATATAAAGTAATATCTATATTGCTACCATTTAATCTTGGACTGCCCAGTTATCCGTTAATAAATTTGTATAAAGTTTTTTCAGTATTCCGAGTTACGGTTTATTTTATTAAATATATCAATAGCTTCGTTTAATAAGTTTTCGTTATTTTTGCTATTAACGTTTTTTTAAAACTATAATTACCGCTAAAACCAAACCATCTAATCCTCGTATTAACGCTTTCGATATTCGTAATATTCTCGGTTAACAATAAGAAAATCGGCTTTCCGTCGTATTTGGAATTAAGATCGGCTCAAATAATTTAGCGTAATAAAACGGTTTCTTTAGTTAGATAAACTCGGTAAATTAAGTTATTTTTCGTTCGGTGGTTATTGGCTAAATTGTAAATAACTAAGTTTCGAACTTGGTTTTCGGGTATTTTATTCCAGATTCGAATTTATTTTAATTAGCCTTTAATTTTGATAATTTTTATCGTCGCCTTTTAATAAATAATTTTCGTTAAATATTTCGTTATTATCTTAATTATTAATAACAAAATCCTTTATATTATTATCTTAATTAAGGTTATTATTTTATAAAAAAGTATTTTGCAATAATTTATTATTATCGAACTTATTATTGTTAAAGTCAAAATTTTCGAAAATTTACAATATTATTTCAGTATTATAGCAAATTCGATTAAAGCTATAGTAAAAAAATTTTTTACAATAAACAGATAATTAGCGAAAATGAAAAAAAAATAATTGAAATTACGTAAATAATTAGCGATATAAGGTCTTAAAATTACGTATTAACTTTTTCAAACGTCGTTTATTTTTTTCTTTTTATTAAACTCTTATAATACAGTTATTTGCTTTATTTATTCTAATTCGAACCTAATACTATTAAAATAATATAATTGGAAAATTACCCGTTTTAAGTAATGCTTTAAATCCTTTACGAATTGACGATATTTAAAGCAAATTTAATCAAAATTCTAATAATTTAATTCTTAATTTTTCCTCGTTAGTTAAATTTACTAAATATATGCTTATTCGATATATAATACAACATAAACCAATATTATTAATTGGCTTTGTTTTTAAATTCGCCAAAAAAACGCTAAATAAGCCGATAAAACTTTAACTAAAAGCATTTACGCGCAAAGTTCGGCGTTATAAATAGAAGCTTAATAATAAATATATAACTCGGATTATTTCATAATTATTTTATTATTAATATTTTTCAATAAATACACTCTGCAAAATTTGAAAATACCAAAAAATATTTATTTAATTTTCGAGAAAATATTATTTTAACGTATCGTTCGCGAAATACTTGTAAATGTATTATTTTAATTTATACGGATAAAGGCGTTTATTTTGGAAATATTACAAAAAGTTGTAAAACAATTTTCGTTTTTTTATTTTAAAGTAATAATTTTTGCGTTTTTATAATAAACGAAGAACGTTTTAAGTAAAAGATATTTATATTATTCGGAAGATTTATTTATATTAGAATATAATTATTTTGAACCTGGCTGTTAAAGTTTTTAAAAATTTAAAAAAATAATATATATTTTATAAATTATTTTAAATAATTGTTTTATTTATTTTAAAATTTTATTTAAAAACGAGTTAAAAAGGTAATTCGTATTATTTAATTAGATAAATGTTATTTTAAATTTTATAGGTGCAAAATTCCTTATCGATAAACTTTTAAATTTCGTATATCCTATATAAATTTCTATTTAGTTAAAATTTTGTATTTATTAAAAAATTTTCACTTTTTTTTATTTAATTACTTAATTCCTTTTATTTTAAGCTTAATTAAATCCTATTGCTTTATTTTATTATAATACGTTATTTTTAATTATCGTTACTTAATTTCTGAAATAATCTTAAAATAATCGTATTTAGGATTTTTAATTTTTAATTTTGTAATACCTTTTTTATTTAAATATCGGAAATCCGACGAATTATTATTTTAAAATCCGTATATTAAAAAGGCTTAAACGCGAAAAGTTAATATTTTGGTAGAACAAAATAATATCGAAAAAGTTCGTTATAATTTAAAGCAATAAATTAAGCGCAAATTAAATAATTAAAAACGTTTAAATTTATATATAATTCTTAAAAAACAAACGGCGCAAAATATAATTATTAAGTAAGAAATTAATACTTATTAATAAGTATTATTTTATAATTATTTTAATATTTTATTAATTATTAATAACCGAGCAAAATAATAATATTTTAATTAAATTATAACAAAATAGGTTAAGGCCAAATATATATTTATAATACTAAATAATAATAATAAAACATATATTAATATTAATAATAAAATGGCCGAAATATTTTATTATAGCGATAATACTGTTAACGATATTTCTTATAGATTTATCGTTAATTACCTAAATAACTTAATATTTTAATTACTAAAAAGTTTTATTTTACTTTAAATTTAAAATATTATATAAAGATTTAATAAATAATTTTTTACCTTAATTATTTCTTAATTATTTTATTAATATTTTTAATACTTATTACCGGTTTAAGGCGGAAATATTTTATTAAATATTTGTATAGAAAATAATAACAAACTTCTATATATACGTTATGTAAAAATTGCCGAATTTATTACTAATAGAATTACAGATTTCCTAATATAATTTCGTTATATATTTTAATTACTTTCGACAAATAACGTTTTTATAAATCAAAATAATTTTAACGTTAATATTAAGGCTGAAAATATTAAGAAAATTATTTTTGTATTTCGTCCGGTAAATTTCGATTATTTTGAATTATTTTATTATTTAATTTTTTTAATATAACTTTAAGCTATTTAATACTTAATATTCAAAATAATATAATATTGTAAACGATTTGTACTTTAAATTATATTAATATAAAAACAACCTTTAAATATTTTTAAAAGTTATAAATTCTTATTTATAAAAATATTTCAACTTAAGGTATAATTTTCGACAATTATTTAATATACCTTTTATTTACGAAAAGGGCCTTTTGTTATATTATTTAACCCGTTATAGATTTTACGATATTTCTATTTAAAAAAATATTTTCGTTAAACATTACAAAAAAAAATTTTTTTTGTGAAAAGTTGCCGCGATTTTCGATTTAAATAAATTCGAAATTAAAGAAAAAAATTGTCCGTTTAGCTGCGTTAAAACTTAACGTTATAAATAAATATATTAAATAATTATTTTAAAATAATTTTAAATTAATTTAAATAAATTTTAAAACGTATATATACGGATATCCGATTTATTTAAGATTATACGGTATTTTATTATTAAAGGTTACCGGCTTTATAATCTAGCGCAATAAGGCCAAAAGAAATTATTTTATACGTTATTTCGATATAAAATCTTACGACCTTATTGCTAAGGTTCGCCCCTAACGTTCGAACCTTTTTTTTATTATAGGCATATTATAGAAAATTATAAGATAAAGTTTTAATTATATTAAGAAATTTAAGTAAAAATAATTTTAAATATATAGAAATAATAAGAATTAATTAGATCTTAAAATTAACATATTAATTAACGGCGCAAAAAACATTTTAAAAAATTTATTAAATAAAGCTTTTAAAAAAGATTTGGCGTTATTAACTACATTTATATTAAAGTTATTTCTGCCGTATTCGGTAACGCGAACCTTAAGTTTTGCATAAATAAAAATTTTTCGCAAAAAAAGCCAGTAATAATTTAAGTTAAAAACGGTTATGGTATTAATTTATTAATTATAACATAAATAATTTTCTTTTTTTTTCTATTAGGTTAAGCTTATAAAAATAATTAATTATAATAAATTTAATTTACTATATACAATAATTATTTCAAATTATTTTAAATTATTTTTTTAATTTTTTTTAATACGTTTGAAATTTACGTATTTTGCTAATAAGTAATCGTGGGTACTTAATAGGTCCTGTTAAAGACCTATTAGATACTCGCGAGTAATGCCAAGAACCCATTGGGTACCCGCGGGTAATTTTCGGTGGGTGGTTCCTCCCTCACCTTAATTGGGGTCATAAGGGGATGATTCCTGGCCCCACTTTGGCAGCTCCCCGGCCGGCCCCGGTCCCCCGGGACGTACTACACCCCACCCCGGTTTACCACATCATTTCTCTCATAAAAGAAGGACCCGGGTATCATAGAACATGTTATGAATGCCTACTTGTGATTCAGATATATCATATCGCGTCGCGCTGCTACGTTACACAGAGCGCATCTCTCCTTATGGCCTCGTCTAGGCGCTCATTTCCCGATCCGATAGAGATTAATATGAAATAGATATGCTGGATAAATACGACACAGCGCTGTTCGCTTGCCGGGGTATTATATTGCAGTGCCGCTTATGAGTGCATTCTCATATATATATATATTTATATACATATGTACTACTTCGGTGGGAAGAAAGAGGTGGTGTCTCTATACAGGCCGCTTCTGATTGTCTAGCCAATTACAAGCGGTCTACATCAAACACAAGTTAACGCCGGCCCATGCCGAACAAGTGGTATCCCGTGAATCGTAATTCTTCCCATGCCAACCATGCATTTACCAATGATCCCCAGTCTTACACCATGAAGCTCTCGCCACAGCCACACTCCTCCTCTGCATCGACGTCAACTCCGGCTCACCGTCAAGAAACCACTGGAACATTGACCAAGAGCAACTTACTTATGTTCGGGTTACTGAAGTGGAACCGCTGGCTCAGCTTGTTCTCGATCCAGTCCATCTCGCTGCCGATGATGCTGAACAGCGCCTTGCTGTCGATGAGGACCTTTACGCCGTCCTGCTCGACCTCCTCATCGAAGGGCCCCGGACGGTCCACATAGTCGAGGTGGTAGGCGAGGCCGCTGCACCCGCGGTTTCGCACGCCGACCTTGATCAGCTTGGGCTCGGGCTGGTCCATCAGCTGACGCAGCCGGGCAACGGCCGACGGGGTAAGCTTTATCGCCGCCTTCCGCGGCCGGAGCTTGCGCTTCGGCGGCTGCGCGGACTCGGTCTTCTTCTGCGCTTCTTGTTCCGGGATCGCGGCCGCCCCTACCGTCGTTACCGATGGGGCTGTCTTGGGAGAAACTTGGGTTTGCGGTTGTTGTGCCGGCGGTCGCGTCTCGTGGACTTCTGGTATCGTGCTTGCTATCGACTTCTCTGGTATCGGCTCATTGCGCGGTTGCGTCGGTGATCTCGTGTTGAGTGGGTATGGCTGGTAGGAAGGGGTAGTCTGGACCTTCTCTTGCATGGTGCTCCACGGCTGTGTCTGTGAGAACTGCCGGAACATGTGCTGACATGGTCGCATCGAGGGGCTCGCGTGAGCGGCGAAGCGGCCGAGCAGAGCTGCTGGCGCTCGTGGGAGAGCTACCCGCGGGGCGGTCATGAGGGGCCACACGGAGATTTGAGCTTTGTTGGGATTCAAGTGACGCAGACGAGAACAGTTGCTTAAGCTGCCGCATTTGGCATTCGCAATCTCCAATTGCAACTGCGCTAGAATCTGTATCGCTATGCGATGTCGAGAACGGCTCGGTAAGTTTAAGGAGGAGGCCCCTATGTCGAACAATCTATACGCATGCGGGTTATTAGGTATATGCAGTGGGATGCAATTGGTGAATGTTGGACTCGACGAGCACTAATAAAGGACAGAGGACTTGGCCGATGACATGTGTTGGTGGGTGGGGCTTGGGAACCCGGCGCAGTGGCTCCATTATCGGCTGATTCAGCCTACCTGAACTTTTGGCCTCCTCGAGACCGACTTCGGCCGAGCCAATAAGAGCCCTTGCATTGGTAACCCTATCCTCCAGCTGCTTACCAGCGGTCAACGGACCGCCAGCTCAAAAAGTGGGCATACAGTGTGCAACACCTGATAACGGTAATACATACCGTACGGAACGGACAACTATCTCGCGTGCATGCCGACGCCAACCTTTACCACATGAATCGGTAGACGTTGCTGAACTGCGCATTCTCATCCGCGTCAGCGTCAACATCTTTTGTCGTTCTTCTGGTCGCCTCGTCCATGTATTCCGGGAAAAGAGCCAGCCCATAGGTAGCTATGGAAGCCTCTCCCCTGACCCAGCAGGCTCGACCTGAGGTCTTCCAACAAAAGATCGTCCACCTCTACGAGACCCTCTTCAAGGTTCGGCAGCTCCTAGATTTCTCTCCCTGAAGAACTGGTCTGGGAAAACGCTGACGTTGAATGATCCCAAGGTATGTCATATATACGTCCCGCCAGCTTCACCAACGTCGACCGTATCCAAGCTGACAATCTCTTGTGCGACAGGATGATGTCGATGCCGAGGCCGAGAAGTCGGAAGGATTCTGGCTCGAGTTCTTTCTCTTAAAACCGGACGGAGCATCCTTGCAGAAAATATTAACCGACCTGTCCCTTGATGAACTCATAAGCCTGCAACCGCAGACCAGACAGCTATTCGCCCAAGCTGTGCAGTTCTTGAAGAAAGGAGGTGGAGTGGCCGACTTACACGCTCTCGAGGTGCGACTTGATGCTGGATGCAGTTACCAATGGCTTCTAATTGTCTTACTAGACCCTAACGGCTTTCTTCGCTGCCATCCTCCCCAAGAAATACACCAACCCAAGCTCTGACATCATAGCTATACTGGCTGGCCTGGATCAAATTGATGCTATCTTTACCGATTTTGTGGGTACGCTGGACGGCATTATTCGCAATGGCAAAAGCCGTAGGTTCGATAGATCAACTGTTCGGATGCCCATTCTCTGACAGGCCTGCAGTTGAGGTTCGCCAAAGAGCCATCGAGGTGGTCTTGTCCATCACATCCGGCGCATATCAGACCGGTCTTCTGACCTACTTCATACAACGGGATCTTTTCCCCTCAATAATGAAGGTTTGCACAGCAACTACAACAACGCGAATGAACTGTGCTAAGAACCACTTAGTTTATCCAAGACTCAGACTCATCTTCCAGAGTCACACAGCCTTTCACCTTACTAGGCTTATTAGCCAACTACAATAAGTTCGAGTTCCAGAACCCATACCAACTACGGCTAAATGACTTCGTCAACGAGGCAGCCATACAGAAGGTTATTAGATGTATTGGGCAGACGTGTCAAAGATTGCGAGGCCAATACGTGGAGATCCTAGAAGATCTACCCGAAGGATGGTCAATAGCCGACACCCTAAATATGATTGGACTTGGCGCTATCGTACCCGGTGCCAAGGCTAAGAAGAAACCAGCGTACGACCCAGAAGTTGCTAAGCAGATGTTCACGCAGCTGTGAGTTGCCCCTTTCTCCTTTTTCCGGCCTCCGCTGACAGTACCATAGACCCGGCGAAGAAGCAGCTGTATTGCTAGGAACTTACGACTTCAGCCACGCAAACAAGCTCTTTTGCTTTAACCTAGTCACCCTACCAGCGGAGAAGGGCGAGGAGCAACCAATGTCGAGTTTCCTCTCTTTAACTTCCTACCTTCTCCAACACGCCTTCCTGTCAAACAGGGCCACTAACTATGCCCATCTAAGTCTGATGGTTTTCCGTCTACTTATCGAGGATCAAGTACTGTGCAAGCGGATCTGTAGCGGGGAGAGCAAAGTTCCTGTCCGCCTTTGCCGGCAAAGGCAACCGTTCCTACCGCTGGTCCGTAACGAGCGCATTCTCGCCACCGCTGTATTAGATACCATGATTGACGGTATTAACCACAACCTGCGGCGCAGACTAGACGTTAGCCTCTATACTCTGTGCGTGGGCATTATGCTGCGCATCGTCTCTTACTTATCAAGGTCGCGAACACGCTTACAGTACCACTGGTCCGAGTTGTTCCGTTCCCTTCTATCCCTGATCCGCTTCCTCACCAGCTACGCTTCAGACTTCCGGAACCTATCCCACATGGACACCCTCCTGGACCTCGTCGTCAACCTACTCGCCCTCTCGCTCTCGGCCGGGGAGGGCTTCCTGCCCACGCCGGCCGCCTACGACGACCTCTTCTACAAGGTGGTGGAGAGCGGCGACGTGTTGGTGCGGTTCCGCGACACCTACAGCCTCGGCAGCAGGCCGTCCAACTCGATCGGCACGCTCATCAGCGTCAACGCGCACTACAAGTCGATGCTCGACTCGGGCGGCGTGTTGTCGAGGAACAGACATCTCACCAGCTCCCAGGTCGCCGAGGTCATCAAGCAAGGCTACGAGACCCTGAGCATCCAGGCCAAGGAGGGCCTCGACGGCTGGGAGAGGTACCGTGAGGCGGACGAGAGGATACTGCTCAAGAAGATGGCGCGCGGCACGGTCGATGACGCTAAGGTCTTGGTTGAGGTGTAGTTTTTATATGGACGGAACGGGTAGGATGGGACGGATTGCCTGGTTGGGGGGGATGCTTAGTTGCCCAGTTATTCTTGTGCTAATATTCGGTATAATGAACGAGGTTATGATTAGGGTTACCGACTCAAGATGAATTACTTGCCCCCTGAAACTCCCAAACGCCGTGTCCCCTTCGATATAGCAGTGCAGTGACATTTTCAACATCTTCAACTTGACATGGAATTTAGGGTATTACTTAATGCCATGCGGTTTAAAACTAGAGGTGTCTCTGAAGGCGTTCCACGTACATATATTCCAAACTACAACTTCTAGTCGAACAAGGCCAGACGTATTCACTATCTACATTAGGATTGTAGAGATGGTCCGTAGGTTTGACGGATATCTATTAGGTCCTATAGAGGCGGCGTTCTTGGGCTCTATCTCCCCAGCCGGGAGTAAACTACCTCCCTATTTAGGCAGGTTATTTCAAGTATACGATGGAGAAAGCCCAACCTGGAGTTATCAAGTAGTAATGTCCAAATGATCACCTCGCATACCCCCCGCGCTCCTGCAGAATATTACACGTATTTTAACCTTGTAGGGAAGAAGTAGGGATCATGCAAAAGACAATAAAGTCCCTGCACCCCCTGACTTTGACTATATGCGAATATCTGAGCGTTAGATTATCTAGGTATAGAAGTTTCCGACTCACATTCCACACTTACAGGACTCGGTGATTGATTCCGACTCAGGCCAGGGCCCCAGGGGTTATTACAAAGGTCGCGATTTAACCATGGGCTCCACCGCAGCAGCGCCCCCCTACCGACGATCGCACGGACGAGGAGATCCTCGCGGACCTGCAGACCTACAAGCCCGTGGACCCGGCCTCGCCGGAGCGCAACGCCTGGGCGTTCTGGGACCGCGGGCTCGCGGCGGCCAAGCCGTGGTGCCGGCGCAACGTCGTCGGGTGGGTGCGGCGGCACCGCGGCAAAAGGGGGCTGGACGGTGCGCGTGCTCGACATGGTGCCGGGCTCGCCGAACCACCTATCGCGCTTCGTGCCGGCGACGCCCGAGTCCCTGCCCGCGGCCCTTTTGCTCGGGCCTGAGGGGGCCATGTCCGGGACCCCGCACGCCGGGCCCCACGCCGCCGACCTGCTGCGCCTGCCGCTGCTGTTCCTGCACGGCGGCGTCTGGCTCGACGTCGGCTTCATGCTGTTCCGCGACCTCGACTCCCTGTGCTGGGACGCGCTCGCGAGCGCGGATAACCCGCTCGAGCTCGCCGGCTTCCGCATGACCGTCGACGAGGGCATCGCCACGTTCTGGAACGGGTTCATCGCGGCGCGCAAGGGGTGGTCGCCGTGCGGCTCTGGCACGGGCTGTTCATCCGGCTGTGGGAGGGCCGGGCAAGTACCGAAGGCAGTGAGCGCTTTCTCGACTTATTTTAGTTTCCCCCTTATTTCCTAGTTCACGGGCAGGGATTCCCGAACGGGGGTCTCGTAAAAGATCATGAACCCCCAAACATGCCATACGTAGCACTTGTCGCCTGCTCGCCTGATTGACTGGAACCGATAATGGGCTGACTCAATTTGTTACGTGCAAGTGGCCGAACACCCGCTCCTGCGCTACCTGCCGCGGTACGAGGTGCCGAGCTCGACGGGGCAGCCGCCCGCGTTCAAGTACGCCGCCTACGCCGACTACCTCATTCAGATGTTCTGCCTCGAGCGCCTGCGGCACACGCGGGACCCGGCGCTCGGCTTGGGACGGCCCGGACTGGTTCGCGCGCGGGGCGCTGCTGTTCGAGTGCGTCACCAAGGTGTACTGGGCGCAGGCGCTGACGCACTGGGACGGGCGCAAGCAGTTCGATATGCTGAGCCGCCGGAGGCGCAGCGAGGGGCCCGCCGGCGTCGACCCCGAAGACGAGGGGGGTACGGGGAGGCCAAGGCCTTCGTGGACGGCATCCTGGCCACGTCCTCGACGATGAAGATCTCGCACGGCATCGTCACGGAACAACGCAAGTACCCAGCCCGCATCTAAGACAAGCCAAAACGCGCCAACGCCGACCACGCACGCAGCACCTTCGCCAAGTACCTCAGATGGGCCAGCGTACATTACCAGCAGAAGAAGGAGCTAGTGCCTCTTTTACTACCAGTCCAGAAAGATACGCTACTAACCAATGACCTATTCAATAATATTAAAAAAAACCACATCCACGTTACGATAATAAAAATAAACCTTAATTCATGGTAAACAGCAACTAATTCTGATAATAGCATAGGCTTTATATCTTAAAGCACAAGATACCATACATAATACATAGAAATTATTTGGGCATATCTCGTACTTCAAGTCTCAATCTAGCCAATAAATACAACCTCCAGGGGTTCAGCCAAACCCCCGTACACCACCAACACCCCAACTGTCATGGTTCTAGATCGTACCTGCGGGATAACCCGAATTCTAGAAACGGGAAGCTTGTTAATCGTAATACTCCCTGGGTCAAGTATCTATCACGGTCTTCGGCCGCCCCTCCGCCATCAGCCCAGTATGGGCTGCCCTCGGGTTCCCGCTATCACTATACGTACACAGTCATCCTCCGAACATATTAGTGGGCTCTAAGCATGCGTCATAGGGCATAAATCTGTATATGAAGCCGACGTCGCCAGTAGCGTTAATTGTTTATCCATCAACCTCTACTTTTTTTTTCTCTTTTTCATTCTAAGTGGTAAAAGTAGAATGACTAGGTGGTTAACAGCGACCATTATCCGGCTTCGTTCACGTGTAGGCAGCAATTATCATCAGATACCCAATTACTTCAATTATATTTATATCCTCGGTTGGTCTTTAACATGATCACTGCTCCCAAACTCGCTTGGGAGCGTCGTGTCCCCTCTAACCCTACGTTACTTCCTCCCACTGTACCGTTTCAATTCTATGACGCTCTCTAATATGGGCCACTAGATAGAAGAAGGGGCTACGCGGGAAGGATTTGTATGGGAAAACTTCCAGAGTATGCCGAAGAAGTGCCGTAAGTGACTATATTCACTATATCAAAGCTATGGACCTTCAGTAATAGCTGGGGGGATGCTGGGCAATATATATTGGTGAATTACGGTAGTACTAAGCGAATTATCCACTTGTTAATCTATCGTTTCTATTATCAATCTAGGGATGATTAATAAAAGAATAAAGGTTTTCCCTAGCTTACGCCACCTCGTATAGGGGGTGTCCCCCTTTTGTCCGAAGGAAAATTCAGGATTCCTAACTTAAGGCCACTCAGGGCAAAACTCTAGGGCAACGGCTTAACGGTCATAGCGCAACACGCTGGGTCATTCGTCTAGCAGTCACACAACATGCGAAAGGATTAGACTAGAACACATTTTATGATTTCCATTATTATCAATAAAGATATGTTATACTGGGGTAACGTAGGTATAGACTAGATTAAGCGAGGATGGCGTGAGCGAACACCACGGCCGCAGCCAAGAAGAGAGTGGTCTGCACGTGCTCCCCAGCCCTCAAGTGGCCTGCAACACCCGTATCAGACGGCGGGGGCTCGGTTCTGGACTCCGTCACCGAGGGGCTGCCGGTGCCCGAAGCCGTTGAGCTAGGCGTAGGAGACGGGGTAGCCGTGCCGTTCCCGCCGCCGCCTTCCTCCAGCAGCCCGGGAAACAGCATCGTCGAGTTCCGGTCGACGACGATGCCGTGGACGATGGCAGCCTCGCCATCGAGGACGCTGCGGACCTGGTCCTCGGTGCACATTGACCGGAGGTCGCGGACGTAGCAGAAGCCGAGGGGGTCGGGCGGGTCCTCGCTGAGGGCGCCCCAGGTGTCCGGGGGGCCCGAGGTCGCGTACTCCGGGTCCGCGGCGGTGTCGACCTCGCCGGTGGCGATGTCCTTGTTGAAGAGGGCGCGCATGAACATGCGGTAGGCCGTCTCGGGCTGGTAGGACGGGATCTCGTGCCCCGCCTGGAACACGCGCGAGTACGACAGGTTGCCGTGCTGGCGCACCTGGCCGCCGACGTACGTGTCGTTGACGACGATGTCGGCGTAGCCCGCCGCCGCGAAGGCCGCGGCCCCCGTGTGGTTGATGGCCAGGCTCACGGCCTCGCCGCCGATCCAGTTGCACGCGAAGTCGCGGTCGCCGTACATCAGGTGCACTTTGACGCCGTTGTCGAGCAGGAAGGCGAGGTCCTCGAGCCACCCAGGCCGCGGGTAGTCGCCAATGGCGCGGAACGCGCGCGCCACCGTGCCCGACGACTGCGTGAAGTTCACGGGCACGCCGAGCGCCCTCTGCACGTGCGGCTGGTTGAGGTAGCCGTAGTAGAAGGGTGCCGGGAAGGGGCTCGGGTCCACCGTGGCCAGGTCGTAGTAGTTGCGCCCGGACACCTCGAGGTAGCGGTCCCGGATGTTGTTCGTGCAGAAGGTCTCGGCCCGGTAGCAGACGTCGTTTACGGTCTCGTTCACGCCGCGATTGTCGGGGTCGTAGAGGATGGCGAGCTCGCGGCAGTCGTTGATCTGGTCGCGGCAGCCGCCCTCCCTCTCGTAGGCGTCCACCATCTCGAGGTAGACGGTCTCGTTGACCGTCTCGATGCCGTAGGTGTTGTTGTAGGCGATGTGTGGGTACGACGGCCACTGGACTTGGCGGTCGATGCAGGCGTTGATAAGGATCAGCGTATCGAGGTTGATGATGTAGTTCTCCCCGTCGCTGTCCTGCCACGTGCCATTCTCGATCTTCTGATTCTGCTCCTCGAAAAAAGCGGCAAATTGCGGGCCGTATCTACCCCCATAGGACTCGGTCGCGATGCTCACGCGCGAGTCGTTCGGGTGGTAACCCGGAAACTCCTGGAACCACGTCTGGGCGAAATGCCACATCGCGATCGCGGCGTTGCGCGAACCCCGCGCTGTGCTATTCTGGTTCTGACTCGGAAGAGTCCCGACAAGCAGTGTTGCGTTCTGCTCCGGGATAGTGTCGTTATCGTGCAGCAGAGCAGTCTCACCAGTTGCGAGACTGACTGTGACGTTCTGTAACGTATCATAGGATAACCCTACTTGTGTAGGCTGGTCCAGGAACAGCATGTTGACTAAGAGGCCATGATTAGCATGCGACGGTTCGCGCGAAGAAATAATCCGTTGCTATGATGGCTACCTTCCCTGTTCCACGCCCACTCGCTCAAGTACGTCGAGTTGGAATCCCAGTTCACGAAACAAGGGCCGTTCTCGGCGAACAGACCGAGCATCGAGCTGCTCCCCGGCCCGCCGTTGAGCCATATGGTCAACGGCGCGTCCTCAGGATTCTCGCGCGCCTCGAAGAACCAGAAGAAAGTGTTGATGGAATAGTCCTGGTCCTCGTCGAGGTCGGCGAGCGCGCCCGGCGGGAGGTGGATATATCCCGCGTACGACTTGACGCCGGGCGTGGTCTCGCAAATGCCGGGCTGGAGACCAAGGTTAGACTCGAGGGTCTATTCAAGCATAACTCCTAGATAACGGGGCGGCCATCGTGAACTTCCTCACCTCCTTGTAGCTAATCCTAACGCCATCTCCGAACTTCGACTCGAGGATGGTAACATTTTCCGGCGCTGGGGGGAACTGGGCAGCAGCCAGCGCGGAGAAGCCAATAGCTGCACGGAGCCCTGTTCGCAACATGGCGGGAGCACAGGGGAGGGGCCACGGTGCCGGATAGAAGAGTGACCGTTGAAGTTCGTCAGAACAATACATAGCCGGCCCTACGGGTATTATACGTCTCGCCCTCGAGGAACTCCGCACCTCGCTCTTTCCCCCCCAGCAGCGTCGCACCACCGTGGAGGTCCAACGGGGCCCATGTCCAGGCCAACAGAGATAAGGACATCGGTGTCTTTCGCGCCGAGCGAGAGACACGCTAATGTAGATGCCGATGATGAACGGTGAAGTCTTGCAGGGAGCCCCAGATAGCTCGTTCTGCATGCATATCGCATGTCCGATGCCGTCATGGTTCGAGCCACAGCAACACCATTGTGGAAGGTGGGAAGGGGGAGATTCCCGGATCTGCAGAGATTTAGTGCCCCCGGATCTGCCCGGGGGTTCAGGATGCTACCCCGCATTTGCGAGACCGGTTTTTGGAGAAGCCCATACGCTATCCGGTGCGATAGGGAGAAGGGGAAGCATAAGATCAGCGACGAATACAGATAATATGGACGAGATTAATGATGAGCACAGACAGCGAGATGCCTTAGCCTCGCTTCTGTGGGGCATCCGGCGCCTTCAGAAGGGTGATGAGCGATCGATGGTGTACGAGATTGTCTCGTCACCCGCCTCGCTTATAGTGGGATCCGGTAGATTGACACGCTCGTCGTTAGTTGTTAGGAGGAGCTCGTCACGGTTCAAGCAGTGCCATCTTTCCATCGTACTCGCGATCGAGCTTGTTGGAGGCCATCCATGCAGGAGCTCTCCCGTAACGTAGAGAGCTCTGACGGTAAAGAGCACAGTTGTCACTTGCAACTGTCATTTCGCTGCACGGATCTTGGCCATCTCAGGAGAGAGTGCCTCGGTGTACCGGGTAATAATTAAAATGGCTGGCAAAAGCCGTGATACAGTTAAAGTTCTATGGCGAGGCAAAGCTGACATCGCAGACGCTAAAATTCACAATCCCCATGTTTTCGTTGGATGCTTCCGGGTAACTAGCAAACCGTGAACGAAATCCAACCCAATGCCATGACGAGTGCCGTTCGTCCTTTTAAGAAGCATGCAGTAAGTGTGTCAAGCAAGCCAAGTCTATGTACAGCCGCTTCGTGTCATCATGATCGCTCTTAATCTATACCCCACAGGCGACCCCATCCGGCCATTCCTTGCTTTCTCTTTCGAATGCCGCTCGCTCGAAAGCGCAAGCACATAGACCCACTAGTCTTTTGTCTAACAGCGCGTGGGAACATCTATTGAACCTGTAGCGGCTGAAACCAGCAGGAAGACCGCTTGAAAATATAATCAAATGGCCCAGGACCCGCGACGGGCCCTGACGCCCCAGGCCAGGGGGTTCTCGTCTTCGCCGAAGCCGTCGTTGAAGCTGGGGTGTTGCCGCGCCCACTCGCGGATATACAGCTTAAGGGCCCTCCAGCGGGGCGGCTTGTTGCGGGCCCTTCTCTCGTCCTCCTCGGGCGTGAGCATGACCTCATCGTCGTCGCCGCTGCTGCCGCCATCCACGCTCGCCTTGCTGCCCTTCTTTATCCTGAGCTCCATCTCCAGCATGAAGCCCTTGCCGATCTTCAGGTGGTCGTCCTTACGCAGCTGCTCGATCTCGATGCCGCTGATCTTGCTCAGCTCGTCGTCGAAGGCGCGCGCCGTAGCCGGGTACCCCAGGCTGATGTAGTTGTAGACCTGCGTGACAAAGGCGTCGTCGAACTCCTTTAGGATCCGCTCCTCCAGCTCTTTGCGCGCCTTTTCCTGCTTTAGCCTCTCGTCCAGGCTAGCCGCTAGTAGGTGGAGTCCCTTAGGCTGGCCCGTCTGCCTGGGAGGCGAGTTCGGTAGTAGGGGCGAATATGTACTGCCGGTAGACAGGTCGCCCGGGGTGGACGGCTCCGCAGGGGTAGATAGGAACGAGGGAGGATGAATCGACATCGAGACAGCTTCATTTGTCTTTGCAGTACAGTAGCCACGCCAAAGTCCAGAAGGCTTCTTCTTAGTAGCGGTCGTCTTGCCGCAACAAAACCCGCCCCAAAGCCCACCGGCACCTGTAATGTCGCGCTGTTTCTCCTCGGGTCGGTAAGGGTGAGTGGGTTCCATCCGGGTGGCTTGAGGGCTAAGACATTTACGGAAAACTAGGTCCTTGCCGAGCATGGGCGGGGAGGCGGCCTGCCGCATCTTACGCAGCTGGGCGTCTTCATCGTCCTCCTCGGCACGAAAACCGAACGGCAGGCCAAAGGGGCTTGCACCCTGATTTAAGCCATTTTCAGGCTTTCCCGGCGAACGGGAATCGGCTCTTGCGTACAATGCCGGCGAAGGCGCAGCAACATCACCAAGGCAGTCGGCCATGGAATCTCCCCGGCGTGCGCTGTCCGTTGTCCAGAGCGGGTTCTCAGGTGGAGGCGCTATCTCCATCTGATCGAGATCCATATTGACACTCAACTTTGGCGCCCGTAAATTTGCCAGTTTTTCCGCATGTGCGCGCATCTCCTTCACGGCCCATCCCGGATCGGTCGACTGGCGACGTAACAGTTGGGGGATGTCGTATTTCAACGATGAGTCAGGCTGCTCGATTTCATCATCTTCGTCATCCGAGTTGTCTCTGGCCACGAAGTGTTCTACACCGGCAGGGGGCAACCCATTTGGGAAGGCTGACATAACCTGCTCGAATTGGCGCTGCCTATGCGCTTCTTTGGCGGCCACGGCCAGGAGGTAGCCAGAGAACTCGTCGTCACATGACTCTCTCCTATCGCGTAACTCATGGCGCATGCCATTCCACAGGTAGCCATCAGGCGTGCGAGCATCGGGAGGGGCCGAAATTCTAGTGATACTAAGCGTGGCCTTTCTTGGCGGCTCTTCATTTTCTTCCGAGGAACTCCCCGACTCGGAGGAAAGAATTGTGTCGAGATCGGGAGTGAATGAGCTCTTAGTCCCCCTCCGGGTATTAGGATGAGGCTTCATTGACTGTTGGCGGCGCGGCGTAAGGAAGCGTGCCGCCGCTCCATCGTCATCTTCGCTGTCCGCAGTGGCAGCAGTTCCAGACGTACTGGGCCTCGTCCTAGGAGCACCAGGAGTGATAGCAGGCTTCCGCTTTGGTTTGGGCGCATAGATATGGTTTGTCCCTGGCGTGATGTCCGTCTTGTCCGTTGGTTTTGTGGCTGGACCTTCCTGGCCGGTCTTCCTTGCCCTTCTCGACGTCTCAATCAACTGCGGCGCAAACTTCCTTCTTGGCTTCTTCCCTGTCTTCTCGGGTTGGTTTTGATCTGCTGGCTCTTGTTGGTGATGGTGCTGATGCTGTTGCGGCGGCTGGTCTTCTTGGCTATCGACAGAGATCGAAGGTGGTTGCGGGGTTGTTGGCGAGGGGTCGGGAGTTAATTCGGCAGTTGGACCATGCGGATTTCTATTTACTCTGTAGGAGTCGAATGTGGTCTCGAGTGGCATCGGAGCAAAGCGGCGGGGTTTGCTGATCTTCGACGGTGGCGGTGGTGCATCGCGCATCTCAATGTCATCAACTTGCACTGAAGCATCCCTTGTTGTCCTGGTGGTAGGAGCCGTAGGGCGGGCAGTGGTGGTGTTTGAGGCCGGAGGCGGTGAAGCATGATCGCCGGTTTCGGTTGATGTTTCGTTAGAACCGGGCCCCTTTTTGTTCGATGACGACGTCTTCACTGTTTCCTCAACGAGCTGGGGAGCGAAACGTCGCCGCGGCTTCGGCGCGGGAGCATCACGCATTGGTTCATCTTCGCCGATCCCCATCGCTGCTTTTCATATGGGTATGTACGTGCGTGTATACCGATTAGGCTGCACGTGCCGGAAATGTGCAACAACAGCGTAAGGAGGAGCAAGAGATGACGAGCACAACGGGACGCTCCCCACCAGGGTCTTAGCAACGCAAGCGAGAGGTTAGCGTTTTGGCCGTAGACGCAGGCACGGCTGACAATAATGATGGATGTGTAGGTATGAAGGAGAGTCTCATAAGAGCCACCAAAGATGATGCGTCCCAAGGATTCAAGTGCATTAGTATTATCATAGGAGGCGAGAAGAAGAGAAGACCCAAGACTGAATCCCGCTTGAAGCTGCCGTCAGTGCAATCCCAGGTGACAATTATAGTATCCCCCGGTTTATTTTAAACACTAGCATCCGTACGAAAGTCAAGGGACTCGCACCAGTTGGTCCAATTCGATTGAGTTCCTTCCTGGACTCTCCGAGTTGTGGAGATCGTGGGTTTCTTGGTGGAGATGTCTTTTATCTCGTGACTTGTGACTGGACTGGAGAGGAACGGAGGAGTGGAGGGGAGGGGACCAAGACGGGCCGGATCTGCTAAATGAGAATGAATTGCCGTAAGTCGCGGCTGGGATTTGCATCCCCGAGGGATAGTTCTTATGGTTGGAAAGCTTCATACATTGTGTGATGGCGACTCATTCTTACAAGCTGCCATAAAACCTCGGCTGCCGGATCTTTCAGGATGGGTTCGGTCACGGATTACAGGAGATGGGTCGAAACGTTAAGCTAAGCACTGAGGCTTGTGAATGGGGAATCCGCTCCAAGCAGGCCATTTATAGGCTTAACAGTTGGGCGTGCTGGGGCCTCCGGACCCCGGTAACGTTAATATACTATCAAGCAGAGCTGACCGTATCCCCTTATTAAGCTTGGAAAATAATGGTGTTGATATGGAGGAAGTTATCGTATGTCCGTCGGTATAGTAACTCTTCATTGGCCCAACAGAATACTCGTGTTGAATGTTGTGGCTGATATTGCAAAGTAGCTACGGGATGCGGGGCGATGCGATCAGTACAGCAGCTTCACGACAAGCAAGTTTGACAGTCGCAACAATCGACCCTACCTTCACAGGATACGCACCCTTCAACATTGCCCTGGAGAATGGATAATATATTACCCCTCGAAGACATGTTGCATGAGAGGTAGAGCTGGAGAGGGACCAGCCACCTGGGAATTCTTATGAAAAACTGCTCGACACTCCCATGCGAAGCGTTTGATCATCACACCTGATCGATATCTAAGGCGATAACCATCATAAAATCTTGGAGCAGATGCGTATATAGTAAAACTCTTGAAGATCTCCAGGAGTTTAACTCCGGATGCCAGTTGATGATAGGGCATCCCACAAGAGCTGGCTGCTGGACCTGACATCATATCTGGAAGGCAACCACCAAATTTCGTTCTGAGCAGCGTCCGAAACCGGATATTCTCAGATACAGCTTTAGGCAATCCTGGAAATGCCGGAAATATAGGGTGGGAGTCCCCCTACCATTTCATCATGTGCTCTGGTTTACAACCAGACAAATTTCAAATTACGAGCTGTGGATTCGCAGCGCTCGACCTAGAGTAATCCCCCTGGACCCCAGGTTCATTTTGGTTCCAATCCTTATTTCGAACGACTGTCTGGCTTAGAGCTCAAAGTTTCCAGAAGCTTGGCACGGCGTGGTCTAGAGTCAATCTGACAATCTAGGTACCGAAGACCCCAAGATATATGGGATCTAGGCCTGGGGCCCACGGATCCAATACTACGGTGCAACCACAATAAACAGAGTCCCAACCAGTGCTGACATTGGGGCTTTGAAGTTTGTAACGGAAACTAGCCGACACTCGTGCCCGCCCAAGGAGAGGGGGAAGTTGATGCATCTGAATGAATTGTGAAGTGTTAACCCCCATCTCTCATTCTACCAGGGTTTTAAGTGCAATTGATGCGGGTTGAGAAAATGCAATTCACTGCTGTGGCGGGCCATTTGTTATTACCCCGACCTTCTAACGTTAGGAGTTGGAGATTGAGCAATCTAGGGGCTCTCTCTCCTTGCACCCCACCAATCCGAGCCCCTTAAAAAGCTCAGGAAGGGTGCGGGAGATGTACGTGGCGCCCCAGCGAGTATTCCGTAGAGGCAGATATTCTTCAACCGGCAGACTCAACAATTGGCCATGGAAATGCGCCATAACAATTTGAGCAGACCGCCTGCGAAAGGGGACAGCGGCCCAAAGTGCAATGATGTTCCCCCGAGCAATGGCGGATCTCCCTCTTGAAAAAAACCTCCCGTCCACCGCCGACGCATTCTTGCTCGGTGAATCACAGTCGGTGTATCAAACTTGTACAGTACGTGATTCACAGAAGAAGCGCGAAAGACTTCTTCCCCGCAGTCGCAATGCACCCTAACGCGTGGACGTTTCTCACCGACTCTCGGCCCCAAAATCGTACCTGGGATCCTGTAGGCCCCGGGATGCAGTCCGGGCGAGCCGCTATCTCCAAGAGGGCGCCAGGGCCGAAGGCTAGAAGAGGCGGCGTGGGGTAGTGGCTCTTCCGTACGCATGCGCTATCCTACTCGGGGCTTGGTTGGAAACCGATCCACGATGACCGGTTTGTTGTTGCGGACGGGGTGCTACGTGCGTACGTATGCATGCACCAACTCTCAAATGGGACTGATGAGCTGTCTGGTACGGGCTTGGACGAATGAACATTGAATGCCACTAAGGCCGTTCGTTTTCGTCCTATCTGTGCCTTCCCTCTCCCCACAATACATTCGAAGCCTACGAACTGTCATGGGATTACGGACATCCTACAGCGTGTAGGTGCATATCTTATTACGGCATTGGTACCGTTTTGCGGAAGCTCGCCCGGTATGTAGGACTGAAACTAAAACAAGCCGCTGTGGGTGGGCGACGTCCCGCTAGACATGCGATGCGAGATGCGGTGCCTTGGTCGAAGAATCTACCAGCATCAAGAGATGAGCGAAGGGTCGCTGCAGCCGAGAACGATAGTCTTGTGAAACCGTCGAGGATGCCGTTTGACAGATGGCAGCTGTCAGGCGCTAAGACATAAAAATTTATAATAAATTGATAGGACATTGCGGGACTCTGAAGCTGGCTGGTCAGGGCCTGATGATAATAATGAAACCAACGAGGCTCTTATCAACCAGTTGTGCGGGCGACTCTGCTTTTCCAGTTCTACGTGGACTGTTGTCCGCCCATCTTCATCTTGGCTGATTTTGTTTCTACTCTCCTGTGCGTCCTATCCAGTCGCCTTGCAGGGATCGAGCTTGCTATCGATACAGGGTTGCATTTTGTTATCGTGAGCGTAACACAAGCAACCTTCAGGCACGGAGGGAAAATGCAATTCGCCCAAATTAACCATGGTGCAAGGCTGTGGAGTAACGAGCCGCGATGTGAACCGCGCCAAAAGATACGAGAATCGCTAGGGTGTTGAGCTTTATCATCAGTGTCGCATTTCGCAGTGTGGCGGCGGATCTCTCATATCTCTATCAGGCCACAACGTAGCACAAGGTTGAGCCAGCGATGCGTCCATGGCGTCACGGCAGGTGGTACAGGACGCAGGTGGATTTAACAAGGGTGACAACGTGAGTCGGTGTTTCTCGACTCGGTGCCGGAATGCTTCAGGGATGTGGTCTAATATGAAAAAGGAGCGCGTATGCGCATCGCGTAAATGAAAGCTGGATAAGGTTATTCCAGTCTACCAGGCCATTCCCGACTTCGCTGCGCTTCGGTAGCTAAGGAATCGTCTTGATGGAACCCAACGCTGTGCGCCGCCTACTTAGCTAGAAAGTCCATTATAAGACTTGTGATGAGTATCTCCCGCACAGACGGCTTATGTGCCTCGAAGCAACACCCACATAGGCTGTTATGATCTGTTATCTGATATATACTGTAGTGGTAGTGGGGTTCCGCCCATGGAACTTGGGCATCCCAAGATAGTGTAGGAAAGTTTAAAAGCGCTTTCAAACAGATTGTCGGGTCTGAAGGCATACAATTGACTTTGAGATGACGGCGCCGATCCAGGTACTAACTTATATAAGAATAGGCCAGCAGCGCTTAGTTCTGAACATTGCACAAGGCGCCGGGAGCCGTAGGTGAACATCTCTCTCAGCTGGAGCTATGACGTAAGGCAGGTGAAACTGTCCCTGGTAACCTGATGCAGAACCTCTGCAAGACATATTGTGTCTATAAGGTGTGACTTCTATACTACACAACAAATTAAACGGAAACCTAATAGTACCTGCAATGCAGTACTGTAAAAATGTGAAAGCGGGGATAGCCAGAGAAAGCCAACTGCGGCTTTCACATGACGATATATATAGGCTCTAGGGCTACGGCAATGGCTAATTCTCAACCTACATGCGCTTCTATTACCTAAACTAATAAGTAACTACCAGCGTGCATTGAACAACCTGGATTGCGCTTCTGGTCGTGGCTGTGAGTCTGAAGGTGCACGGTATATGCAAGATACTTGGTAAGCTCGGATCCGAGCACGAGTTCCATGTCTCGTGCCTGCGTGCCTGACAATCTTCACTTAGACCAATCACCTTGCCTCCTTTCCCCTTGTCGCAACTGACGGGTAACACGATAGATTATTTTGACTTAACCTAAACCTAGACATGGTCGGTTTACGTTACCAAAGTTGGTTACCGTAGGTTACCTGATCGCAAGGCTTAACGAAGAAGGTAGCCCCAAAAATAAAAGCCGGCTTTTAAAGTTAGCGAAAGTCTCGCCCCCCAGTTGATCCACAGGCGTCATTTACTTGAAGCTTCGGTTTGTGACATAGAGAAAATGGTCTTATACGGATCGAAGATGATAGATTTACCTAGCCAATAAAAGGTTAATTGAGCTGGCATATCAGGTCAGCTCCAGAGGTTTGCGTGCCCACCCATTGAATACATTACATTAGTAGGCGTTTCTCAGATCGGGGCAGAGTCCCCTACGAAGTTTTGTAGGTGTGTTTGTTTATGCAGTACTGCCACTCCTGGTCCTAGTACCTAATCATACATACATATGGTTCCGTTCTCTCCTCAGACTTTCTTGAATGTACCATGCATACGAACGAAGTACCGGCAGAAGCACGAGACTCCGATCCGATCGACCACTTGTTCCCATCCCAGTCATACCGCACCGCGCACCCGTTTTTGCGACCCATTCGGAATATACGGTACAAGGATTAACTACGATTCCCCCCGCCCAAGAACCACACCACTGCAGGGGCAACATCCGGGTTTTCTTTTTGTCAGAAGCTGGAGAAGAAAATACAAAAAACGAGCGAAGATCGAGTTACATCGGGTCCATCTGATTGACCGGTTGGGAAACAGGTCAGACTGCTTCGTCACTCCCCCTGCTACGTAAACTGCCTACAATACAATACTTACCCAGGTACGGTGCATGGCATCTCTAGACCTACACAAACGGGTGCAGTGCATTTCATTAAGACCTAGATAGCGTGATGGCCTCATTGATTCGCTATTTTTCCGACCACTCACCAGTTCTGAACTGTTTTAATTGACCGAATCAATATCTGAAAAGAAAAACAAAAGTTTCCACTCAGTCCCCTGGCTTAAGATCAACCATGTCGATATCTACATGTCACACTCCCTCCTCCGCTTAACCTGCCACATCGCGAGTTTGACGACACCATCCTACAGATCACAAGAGACGCGCCACGCCACCTATTGAACTATAGTACATGACTCGCTCATCCGCTTCCTCCGCTGTCAAGCCGCTGGAAAATTACATGGTATACCTCGCGACGGTTACACGCGCGCAAAGGTAAGACAATAAAAACGCTCGCGATTGCCCTGTCGCAATTTGATTCCTAAAAGAACACCAGCTAGAAAGACAAGACTAAGAGAAAGACGTCGCCGCATATCACCACGCCGAGTCGAGTCAGCATTCGATAGGGAGTACGTTATAGTATGGCGCTGACCTACAGTGAGGTGGCGCAAAACGACAACGATGACGATCGAGCCGATTTCCAATCGCCATCTGAACCGCTTTCGCCTACGCTTTCATCGTCGCCAATGCCTTTTCTGTCCTCGGTGAAATCCAGCTTCACTCCACTATCCATGGACGACGGCGACCTCTCCCCAGAAATTGATCGCAGCGAGAAAGAAGTGATCGGTAATATAGAGAACGCTAGCTCTCAAGACGGAAAGGGGGTCCTCGGCACTGCCACAGATGCCGAAAATAACCATAGCAAGAATGCAGCACGAGCCACTATGGCGGTAGAAACCGGCAATTGCCATGAATACGAGGCAAGCGCCCCTGACGGTGCGTGTCCACCCTCTTCGACGAATCCAAAAGGGGACAACCCCAGTGCGGGTCTAGACCCTGTTGGTTGTGGGAGAGAACGAGGCCTTGCATCGAAGCCCGAGAGCCCAATAGTCTTCAGCAGCCATCGGCGGGACCGGCGCCAAGTCCGGGACCCATCAGTCCTCGCATCACCAGGGTATACTCCTAAATCTCCCACAGACGACGGGCATGAGGAACAAAAGCGCGAAGGGCAACAACCACAGCAGCCATCGATCGTGCACCCAAAGCCCATTGTCCGCACAGCTTCGACCAAGAGCGTCTCCCTGCGACATCCTACTCCCGATCCCAACAGGCGATCATCCACCTACGCCAGCAATATCGCCCAACTCGAAGCAACTGCCGAACGTTTATCCCTGACGTCCTCCATCGAGGACGCGATCCGAGACTTGAATGAAGAGCAAAAGCGGGTTGATAGCCGGCGGTCGTCTATCTTAGCTGCGAGCATTGGATCCATACCCGAAGCCGACGAGCCCGCCCCTTTCACGCGACAGGTATCGGGTGCAAGTTCGATACTGGAGACGAATACCGCTGCTCGTCAAGGCGGCTACTCCCCGGCCGCCTTCGTTTTGTCCCCGAACAACTCGCTCCTCTCGAATAGCACGCGGCTCAGGTCCGGGTCCAACCCCTTATCCCGGCCAGACTTGGATAGCGAAACACTGCTTTCGAGACATGGTCCCGGCAAGAGCTCAGTACGGAGTGTTAAGTCTGCTATCAAACCCACTTTAACGCATATCGACGAGATGGAGCCCACCACCCTTACAGCTGCCGCGATGGATGCGGCGGACAAGCTACCGAGAGTGCCTGACGAGAACGGCGCGGCACTGCGAATGCCCCAGACGGACGATCGTGACCTCGCACCGAACGCGCGCCAGTACGGAGGTTCAAGCGCGCTGGATTACTGGGATCAAGCCGTCGCCGATGCCCAACGTGAGTCCGAATACAACAACCACAACAACAATAGACCTCCGACGCCTACTGGGTCTACCGGAACCTCCGAACAAGCAGAGGGGGCGTTTGCCGATTTTGATGGTGCCCATTGCTCCCCAGATGCGGATTTCGAAGACGTTCCTTTCAACTCGTTTGAGCAAGGGCTGGTGGGGAGCACACCTCTGCTGGCCCAGGCCGGCCATGAGTACCCCGACCATTCAAGACCTGCCGTACCACGAACACTTCTTGAAACTACCGAGAGACCAAAATCGTACCTTGACCCCGAAACGGGAAATACAATGCTCTACTATCCGGCACGGGTGCCAATGATGCTCAATCTGCCAGGGAAGCTATCTAAGAAACCCAAATCCGAAGTCAGGAACGTACGCAGATCACAGATACTCAGTGCCATGCCCGAAGCGAATAGGCAGTCTGGCGCGACCTGGCTGCCCGAAATTCAGACCGAGCGTTTACTCGGCTCGTTTGGGTCAAAGTCCGACTTCTCTGCTTCTCAGCCCAGAGCCGGGCAGGGGGCGGAGCATTCAGTGCCTCCCCACCCCGATGAACAAGGCAAATCCCCCCCCCGACCTTCCGCGGATCCGGAGGAAAAGCGCAAGTCCCGCATGTCTGTCCTCGACACTCAAAAGCAGATGTCCCAGCTTCCTAACCTGGAGAGCCTGCCACCTCAGCTTCGAGCTAGCGCCTTCTTCGATTTGCCATCAGAGTCTCCTTCTAACATCGAGCTCAAGGATGGTTCTGCGATGGCTACTCTTGACAGTATCCTAGATGCATCGGCCAAAGCGCCCGTTTCCGCTTTTACCGATCATGCCTTTGCCGGCTCTCTGGGTACCGAAATATACGGAGTCGACAAGAAGCGAAATTCCCATCTGAAAAAGGCTAGCGATGCTACTATTAATGTACTAGAACCCAAGAAGCGAAGTTCCTTCCTACACCTTCGGAAGCCTAGCGCTTTCAGTCGGCATTCGGATTCAAAGGATGACAAGCGCAACACCCTGGCTGCTAGCGAGAGATCTAGATCGTTGAAGAACGATGAGGAAGACGAGAATGAACGCCTCTCCAGTGCCACCGATGACGGGCCTGTCCAAGAGGGGGACCAGGAAGAAGGCGAGGAGATAATGTATGATGGGCCGCCCACCACCTTATTAGCGGAACTCCAAATGAGGAAACGGCAACAGAAGATGCGGACTCGAGCACCCGCGCAAACACATCCCAATGGCTTGCACTCGACGCTTTTAGAACTAGACACAGTGGCTGAACTCGAGCGTAGAGCTCGGTTAGGAAAGAAAGTAAACCTTGCGTGGGAGGCCCCTAGTGCGGATGGTGCAGACGATTCGGAAGACGACGAGACACCTCTGGGTCTGCTGATGGCTAAGAAGGGGCATGGCGATAACATAGTAGCTGCGCTTGCCGAAGTCAATCGGCCGCCAGGGCTGATGGAACAGAAGGAGATGGAAGAGAACGAACCCCTGAGCCGCCGGCGCGCTCGTCTACAGGGACACGGGACCGGGCCAACCAACCGGCCGAGCGGGATGACTCTCCACCCAGGCTCCGGCATGGTCGGTGGCGGATTAAGGACGCCCAGTCCCCGTCTCCAAGTCCATACTCCAGAAGGGAATGAGAACGAAAACGAAACTCTAGGAGAGCGTATGCGGCGGTTGCGAGCCCGCGAAGAAGCCGAAAACCCCCTTCCCCGAGCGCGACCTGTCAGCGCGGCATTCTCAACCGAACTCCTGGGTCAGCTTGGTGACGCCTTTAAGGAGGACGAACCGGATACGAAGTCCAAGGAGGATGCCAAGGGCAAGCGGGAATCGCAGGCGCCAGAAGAGGAAGAAACACTGGGCCAGAGGCGTCGGCGCCTGCAAGCCGAACGCGAAGCCCGCGAACGCGAGATGGGCTCTGGCACTTCCCTGACGTTAGGCACGGCCGCTGCCACCGGCCTTGACGTCCCGCCGCCACTAAAGCAGCGCCATTCGATGGCCGACGTACTAGGCGCAAACACGAGGGCCATGATCCGCAATCCTCACGCCGAAATGGATAGGACCAGGCAGGAGGAAAACGCGCGGTACCGCTCGGACCAGGACCACAAGCTCGCCGCATTCAGGAGCCAGATCCCCAAGAACCTCAGCTCGCCCAACCTGAACGGTGCGGGGGGCTATATGGCCGGCCGTTTCAACGACGGGAACGCGGGCGGGCTGGGACAGCCGCGGACCAGCGCGGCCATGGGTGCGTATCCGACGACCGGCCCGAACCCCCCCAGTATGGGTGGCGTGGGGATGAACCGCGGATTGCTAGGGAACGCCTACGCGGTGGGCGGTGGCGCGCCGGGATACGGCGGCATGGCGGGGCCGAACTACGCTGCGCCTATGCCTATGGCCGGGGCCTACGCCATGCCGGTGCAGAGGCCGGTGCAGCCCCCAGCGCAGATGGACATGGTCGAGAAGTGGAGGCAGAGCGTCTGGCCTTGAATGGCCACTATTGCGACGATTTCGACTGCTTCGCGACGCAGCGCTCGCGCAGCCTCATTTCACCTACCGTGTCCTTGGAACGCTACCTAGTTTACCACCCGGGGATACCGCAGCATTCAACTTCTTCTTTTACAGAGTATAGCATGGCATAACATCGCGCCGGCGTTTTCCCTCTGTCATTCGTTATCACTATACCACTTCTTCGAATAGGAGGAGATTTGGTCTGGGGGACGGAGGTAGGATACAGGTCGCATAAATACACAGAGAGCAAAGTGTATCGTGAGGGGGTGGGCAAAATAGCATCGGTGAAGGGAGCCGGTATGGGGGTGATTTAGGTTAAGCGATATATAATCTACTATTTACTTCATTCGTAATTTAATTACTTACTGCTCTGTGTATCTTTTGTATATAGACTACCGGCCTGACAGAAGACGGGCGAGATATGTGTAAACCCTTTAAGGTGGGTTGGGGGGCTTACCTCCTCTGGTGCCAGAATGCGCCATCATAGCTACCAGCCGTAATGTCTAATCCGGACTCGCGACACATAGACCCTAAACGGCGTATGATAATGCCCGGTCTAAGACCCTTTCAGAGTGCATTTCTTGTTCAGGCTGACGCTGAAGGCGCTCCTATTATGGCTGTGATTCTATGGCGCCCGAGGAGACACGCGGGTGACTTGGGATGCTCGTGGCGGAGTTCCCCGGTAGGAGATATATAGGAACCACGTTTTTCGGATGATGCGGCAACAGCAACGCCTGAAAGAGCTTACAGAAAATATACATGTGCCGCTACGTGCACACAAGCCTCAGACCAGCCAGATATGCCGCAGCTATACTGCATGCCGATAGGCCCTCGTTCGAATATAGGGTATGAGACCTCAGGCTTAGGGTTTATGGAACTCACAAGTGCCCCCCATCTCGAATTGCTTCTCGCACGGCCCTCTGCAAATATATATTTATTTACCTTGGCCCTTTGTATATTCTATTAAGAAATACCATCAAAATTTCGGGCATGGGCAACCTCGTAGATGGGACGTCCAACACGCACACCAGCAGCGACAGTAAATTCAGCTCAGCATGCTAGCCAATTGTATTACGTTAGGCTGCGACAATATGCAGCCCCCCCAGAGAGTCGAGCAGCCCGGCGCACAAGAAGCATAATCGTCTGATCTTTCTCTCCCTTCCCCCCAGCTAACCACCCACAAACTCGGGAGACACGGCGTGGCATAGCTGCTGCCCCGGCCTGGCCAGCGTAGGCGAGCACAAGCACAAGCGCGTGGGGGCCGCGCGGCGGACGGTGTCACCGGCCTCACAAACAGGCCCCTTCTTTTTTCTTCGTCCCCCGGCGTCCTCCCTTCTTCTCGCGCTTCGTTATTCGATTACCCCTCATCCCGTCTTCTCCCCCAGATCTCGTGTGGTGCTCCCGGTAGGAGGGGGAGGCCGTGGCGGATCTCAGTGACGTTTCCCGCGCGCCGCCCTCTCCTTGTTGGCATGGTTATTCTGACGATCTCTATAGTAAACCACCCTGGAGATTTTTGTGGAACTTTAAGATGTCCTGCACCCTACTTCTAACCTATCGAGCTTGTTGCCGCCTACCTATATTTTTATTGTTGGGGTTAGAATTAGCTCTAGGTCAGTGTCATTTAGGGTCAGGGCTACCTCCCAGGGGGTGAGGGTGACGGCGGGAGTGCCGCCCATTGCAGCATACGTTATAATTTGTATAAAGTGCTCTGTTAAGTGTTGTGTCTGAGTCTGGTAAAGAAAATGCATGGTATAATACATGGAGACCGTCAGAATAACCGCCTCGCCTCCCTATCAAGGCTAGCTATGTGCTTGCTTGGCCACACCCCCCCACCTCTGTCCCCCCCCCCCCCCCAGCTTGCAGCATCGCGCTCGTCGGGGATATCGTCTCGCCTCGGCGGCGTGCCGTCCTGCTTTACCTGGATTGCGTAATGTATGGTGTGTATGTCGCATGCCTCTCTGATATGCAGGCTGGCTAGGCTCATCGCTGCCGCTTTCGGTCGTCACGTGTGTATGCATATATCTCGTACGCCGCGAGCGCCCGAACCTATCTGCGAGGCCGTTTGTCTGAAGACGAGTTCACTTCCATCTACGCGCTTCGAACTTCCATTCCCTCTGGAGTTTTATTTCGTAGCCCTCTTTTCGAGATATACGTGGCAGATAGGGCCTAGACTAGGGCGCGCCAAACGCTCGTTCACACACGCACACGGGAGCTGGCGGGCAGCCACAGCGGAGAATAAAGGCCTATGGCTGCAGTGCGTCCACTATCAAGTACACTTGTCACATCGGAGGATTTTAGACGGGAGTGTCGTTGCAGATGCAACGTACTCGCTCGCGATTGCGCATGTTGCTTGTCAAACGGCGCCGATTCCCGCCCCATGTTCTCCTGCTCGCCACGACCTACCCACCTCGTACGCAGCTTGGCAGGGCCCGTGAGGGCGAACCGAGGATGCCTCGACTACTATTTCGTAGCTAGGCCGATGTGGTTCAGCCGCGTGTGAGGTCTGAGCTGAAAAGAAACATGGTTCTGGAGCTAAGGTAAGAGGTAAAAACCTCCACAACATCCTCCTATGGGGGCGATTCTGGAGTCCTCGTCTTGTGCTAAGTTACAAAGGACGGGCAGGCAAGACGGAGGGTGTTGCTGCTGCAGGCAAGCTGGCGTTGTGTCGTCCGGTGCTCCCCTTCCCATCCCTTCTCTTTCTTGCTAACTCGCTCGACCCCGATTGCCACAACGCACACACGCACGCGGCGCTGCTTGCTCAATTGGGCCCGAGGATGAGGTTCAGGTGACTCTCGGAGGCAACCATGGCTACCGGGTTTGCGCATCCAGCAGGTTTATGGAGAGGCAAACAAAAATGCACTCTTTCCATCCCCTTCTTTTTCGAAAAGACAAAAAAAGGTCTTCTGGTCGGCAGTCGTCTCGCCCATGGGGTTGTCTTTCTTCTTCCAGGGTCCCATTCTGGGTTTGGCACGTCCTACTACAGCCTACGACTAGAAATCTCGGCCTGGCGCTCTCTCGCAGGTTAGAGTCGGAGAATTGTTTATTTAGAAGAGCTAGGAGGCTTGCTGGTTATGAAACGAGCATCGCCCGTGGAACACAAGGAGCAGTAATTGTCTGTGCAAAAGTGATACCCTCGTTGCGGAACACCTACGGGGGCCACGTATCGAAAAAAAAAAAACCAACCCTAGACCTCTGTGATTGCTTAAGCCGGGGAGACACGGAGATCTCTCGAACCCTGCACACCAGTTATTAGCAGTCACCGCACAATGTAAGCGGCCCCCTTAAGACTCTCATCAGCGGCGAGGGGAAGTAGCTGACGCGAAGACCCATAGCAGCCGCCTCTTCCAGCTCGGCGGACCCTCTCGACACGCACACGACGACACACACGATACGGCCATGTGTCGCATGATGGTCTTCGCGGGCTCCTGTACGAAGTGCGGGGAGAAGCACACGTGGGACGAGCTGACGCAGAACCTGTCCTGCCTCGAGGCGAAGAACAACTGCGCCTTCGGCGATTGCAGCAGCGGCGTCGAGGTGGCAGAGCACGAATTCGACCAGGAGTGCGACAATTGCACCGTCGGGGACGAGGGTGTCGAGGACGTGGAGGAGCGCGAGGAGTCACGAAACAAGAGACGACGCACATGATGAGTTCCGTAGGTAGATAGAGGTCATGGGGAGAAGGTGTTTGTTCCTTTCCCGCCCCCCTCTTTTTTTTCTTTTTTTTTTTTTGTGTGTGTGTGTGTGTTTGGAGGAGAGAGGGGGGGGGGTTAGGTACAGAAAAAGACCAATAGATCCAATTTTCTTGGCATTGGGGCCTGGGGAAAAGGGGGGAATTAGAGGCGTGTGGTCACAGACGGTACTTTCTGAGCCTCATGATCCTTGTCTGAGACCGGGTGCGAAAAATTGAACTTAGCTGTCCTTAAATGAGAGAGATTCTCCCGCGGAGCTTGACCAGGGTTAATCGCATGGATGCGGTGTGGTTATATGACCAAGTTCACCAAACTTTTAGTCTATTCCTTACAGAAAGGGGTTCGCTCTCTAGGTGCCCAAGTTCGGCGTTTTCTAGACGTAAGTCGCTTCAAGTAAACCCGGGAAGCAGAGTACCAGACCTCTTGATACTCTCCTCCCAGGTGTCGGTCACAATCTTCCAATAGCGTCTGTCATCGGTTCGCATGTGCGTGACGTGTGCGCTCCCTTGGTACATCTCTCTGCGCACAGGGATGCCCTTCGCTGCGGCGTCCCTCGCATGCTCCTCGATGTGCCGCCACCCCACCATGGCATCCTCCTTGCTATAGACGTAGGAGCGGTTCGTCTGCCGCACCAGCGTCCTGTCGTTGTGTATCCGGTGGGTCCTCGTCAACATGTCCTCGCCGGCTAGGAACCCCAGGGGCCCGTACCAGATCGACATGGCGGCTACGAGCAGAGCCAGCAGGGGCCCCAAGAGAAGGCGGACGAGGCCCCGCAAGCCGAGCGTCAAGACGTGGTACGTGCGGACGGCCGACCAGCGCCCCGGGCACGAGTCGTACACGGCAGCGTGCGGCGGGAACGCGCGACCTGTCTTCCTCCGGTAGACCTCATAGATGTTGCGCATGCTTGTGGCGCCGCCATTCGAGAAGACGTGCACGAGGACCTCGGGCTCCCGGGGCGCCGCCGACAGTGCGCCCGAGTCGACCTGCGACCGCACGTACGAGGCCGCCGGCTGCGCGGCACTGTTCTGCATCGCGGGCGACCAGAGGAGCCTTCCGGTGAATATGACCAGCAGGATCGTGGAGGTCGGGTAGATGGTTTGGTAGTACGTGATGTACTTGGCGATGTGGGCGTCTTGGGCATCCATCCACGAGGCGAGGAGGATGAGCTTCGGAGCCGAAGTGGCGGCCCCTGAGCCCGGTGAGCCCGTTAGCTTCGGAGCCTTGTAGTAAGATACATATGGCGACAATCGCCTCATCATCGCCAGCGGTTTGGCAGAAGTCGCTGCAGGCTGGCTGTAAGCCATATTGATTTTCGTAAGCAGAATAAGAGAGACTCCTAAATAATGAAAGGAATATAACTAGATATGAGGGCACGAAGCCGAAGTGGCTGTTGAGAATTACTCTCTATGTCTTGATGGTCTTTTTGAATCACATTAGTCGTCGGCCTGGAGATGTGCCGTCGGGCGAATTGAAGAGTTTGGTGTAGTTGACAAGGATGAGGCAGTTTCGGTATAGGGTGAACTCTAGCAGTCTTGGCACGGAATTTGCCAGGCTCTTCGTGGGGGGATCAGCAAGCTAGATGCACAGTACATACTCCGTAAGGCTCACATAGGTCTAAAATAGGAAATCTGACGGATTAGGCAATATCGAGGAAGCTGAGTCCTAATTCTAAATCATAAATTGATGTCATGTTCAAGCGATATCGGACAGCTCAACTCCCGTTGCATTGGCTTCCAACGCATAACAGTTCCAAATATATATTTCTACCACGAACTACCTAGGTAGCTCCCAACATAGTCGCTCAAAGCTCAGTCGGGGTATGGCCGGTGACAGGGTTCAAGCTGTGGATATATGGTATTGGACTGCCATCAAGGATACATACGTTATGGCTGGTTACGGCTCTAATAGGAAAGCACTAATACCTATATGTACATATGTGATTCCCCTCGAACACAGATGGGCAGATTCCCCCATCCTGCATATAGATCATGGAAGTGTTCTCGGTTTTTCTACGACAAGTATAAGGAGGACGTGGGACGGTGAGGTCCCGAGAAGGGCTGGAGACATTGCTATTCCCGTGGAGGATGTAGGATAAGACAAGGCGGTACCTGGCATTGCGCGAGGTGTAATTTCTGTTGGGAAAACAAAACCATTCGGGAATAGCTTGGGGAGGAGTCTCGTTGAAATACAAGCCACTTACAGGAGGGGTGCGGCCTTATTTCCCAGATTTGTGAGAAGGGATGCTCCCGCCCAGACATATCACGCACGATAACCTTGCGCAGGAGCTCCCGCATAAGTCGATTCCTATCTCGGTCGTCTTCGGCCTTTCCTTCATGTCGGGCTATCGCTCGCACCAATTCTTCAGCGCCGGATCGCGTTCGGTGACGTTGCTGAGCCATAACTCATCGTAGACTGCTTTCAACGCATGTTTCGTATCCGCATCTTGCGGCCGCGGTTTGGCTGTGTAGGGGCGAGTGGAAAGCCACGCTAGACAACGGTCGTGGGGCTTCGAAGGCGGATCTGAGACGCCGATCCGCTCCATGTTGTTAAAGGGATTTCACAGGTATAGCCACCAGGGCAACCGCAGGTGATACAAGTAAACCACTGCAAGTGTTAACGATGTGGCCGTAAGGGGCCCTCGGGTCCGTAGTTTAGCAGGCCCAGGGGAGAGAGGGCGCGAAATACGTACAGACCGGCACAAATGCATTTTCTACATGGGAATTTCTTTGGTCGGCCAGAGCCCCAGGAATTGCACACACAGCCACGTGGAGGCCCTTCGGGCTTGAATCCCAACTATTCGCAATCATACATCGGCATCGTATCGTGAAAGGGGCGGAAGCCAGCGCACTCACCTCGGTGACTCGTAAGTCTATGCGCTATGGATGAGGTTGGTGAATCCTGCGGTTCTTGTCCGTCTATTGCACCAGGGTGTCGTCCGTAATAAGATGGGGAAATGTAGCCAGCCTCCGTCGTTTATCGAGCCAAGCGTTAACCATATTCGCACCATGCGCCAGATTCCGACCTCACGGGTGAGGAAAAAGTCGTCCTGAAGTCGAGGCCAACCCTTTAACTTCACTTGGGACCTCTCCTCCGCGGGTAGCCCATTAATCACGAGGTCTCATCACCACCTTCATCGGCACGTTGTAAATCATCTCCCGCTTCGATTGGCATAAGGGCACGATACAACAACCTTTCGAAGGGGTGGCTTGCTGAGAAGCCTACACTACCTGATCTGCCTGACCGCCTCTCTCCTTCCCTGGGATCTCCTACCACATAACGACGCGGTGCAGTGTAACTCTATAACACATCTCCATACGGAGAGCGAAACCAGCGGAGTTGGGGCCGATGAAAGGGCTAAGTAAATCGGAGCAAGGTCCCCTACGCACATAATTGCGCATCGCAAGTAGGTTGTGCTACCAGAAGCTCATACTAACGAAGTTGAACTCATTGTTTGGCAGTCTTGTCATAGAATTGCGACCAATCTAATGTACTCCCGGTAAAACAACAAGCCACCTCGTTCCTATGCTACCATGCCTAAGTCTATGTCCTTAGGACGAATAGGAGGCCTAACGAAGTATTAATCAGGGGCGAGATATACTTTCGACGCCGTACATAAATATCCTCACGATTGCGCACTACTCGATCTTGGCATATATATGAGGATTGTTTAGAAAGGTAATAGGGATTGGCACGGTGGATTGGAGAAGTAGCTATGTAGTCTTAGTTATTGGCTCTGTTTATTGCTGGTAGCTGTGGTGATCTTCGTCGTAGCTGCTTAGTCATCGCCAAAACGTCGAAACACTCAAACGGGAGGGAAAATGGTAGGAGAGGAGGGGGCTCTCAGCCTCCTTGCTTTCGTCACCAACTCCTTGGTTCTCCGAGGGAGTTACCAGGAACGCAAGGAAAAAGTTTCATATCGCGATGTTTCAAGTTGTATCTTGCCTATTTGAGATCGCGATATCAGCACTAGCGAGGAAGCCGGCGACAGGGCTGGATAGCAGCCGCGAAGCTAAGAAGCTGACAGTCCACATTCCTCAAGCCTAGGGTTAAGCTCTAGCCATCGTCAAGTTAGGAGGGGAATATTCAATTGGATGCTGGAAGGAAGCATCATGCGGGAATGAACGGATATATCGCTGGACCTTTCACCAATGACTGGTGGCCTCCTCCCCAGTCCGTGGGGCTTCACGAGACCCATATAAGCAACATGACCCCAATATACGCATAGGGATCTTACTTGTCAAAACCGGCGAGACGGCGAACGTTGAGAAGCGTTTGCGGGCCCCACCTCTTCACCCAGTGGCATAAGGCGTAGTGGGAGCGACACTCCTCTCGGCTAAGAATTTATGACTACTGTTCTGTGCCGCTGATCACGTCTTCATCGGTACGTACGAACCTGCCATCGGTCAACAGCGGCTTCTGGACTTTGAACGGGAACTGCCCAGCAATGTCAACACGATTTCGAGTGATTATCTAGGAAGACCCGGCAAACTTTTCGGGAGTGCTCCTTGCGCCCAACCGAGCTTCGTTGGCCTACTTTAAGTCCCCATCGGCATTCCAATGAGCAATACTGCGGCATTGAACAAGAAGACTCCCGACGTCGCATTCGCGCTACTACCCGCGGGACCAAACAGGCAGCGCAGAGGACGAGAAGACTATGCTTTCCCAACTGATCCGGTATACTATGACGAAGAATGTCGTTGCAGGAGCGGTGCAGCGGACAAGCTCCGAGTCCCAAATGCGAGAAATATATTATTGATTCGCTTCTGTGTGTGCTGCTCCGCCAGTGCCGGAGGGGCCGATTGGTTAGAGAGAAGAGATCGGGCCAAGCGCGGACGCTTGGCCCGGTTCAGCAGGTTCCGCAATGTGCGCGCAAAATCTGTGTCTGCCGGGAGGTGTGCATGATATATCTATGTGATACATTTCTATCGTCTTCACGACTTTCTGTCTGTTTTGTTGGAGGACAGGTATCTCCTGTCAATGGAGGACCAGCGGTCAATGGCGGCAGTCCGCTCTCACCGCGACAGGAGCGGGACCGAGACTCCTACATCAGCTGCAAATTGCTGAGTTGATCCCACCCACCAGTAGTTTCGCCTGGCGATGGGCTCTCGGGTAATCAGGCCAAGTAATATGGCCTGCTGTAGATCAATTGGCTCAATCTGACGGGTTTAAGAGGTCTTTGCCATCCGTATCTGTTGAAAATAATGACATGGCTTTTGCAAGTAGGAAGAGAAAGCCGGACGAGTGATGCAACCACACCCATTTAATCTCGTGATGATAGCCGACCAGGATCTAAATCCCGGTGCCTCTGTGTCACAGTCCCACTGGCTGTATTTGTAAGGCCAGTTCATTGGTCTAATGGTTTCTTACATTGCTCGCATCTAGGAAGCGATCCCTTAGGGGAACGTGTGCCTAATAATCACACGTGTTTCTTGAAAACCTACCATTTCCAATGCGATAACTAGCAATTTGGTCCCTTGGGTCCGTAAATGTCGCGAGGATCTAGGCCGCAGTGCCCGCTGATTAAGCGCAACCCAATCACGAGCAAATACAGTAAACCCTGGTTAGGCATATCTAACAATATTTGAAATATCAACACAACCAGCAGCCATGTTGTTTATGTTAGTGGCAGCAAAACCCTTATATCATGGTTAAAATAGAAACGGGGAAGGGGGTCACAGGGGCCTGATATCGTTATATCAAGATGTCGCTATGGCATGGGTGGTTATGGCAGGGAGGGTTACGGCAAGCGTTTACTGCAATTTTTAGTAATGCATTGTCCGACTTGTTCCGTTTAAACCCGAGAGCTACCTAGTTGCCTTTTCCTACAACTCACAGGGGTATTTTTTGTTAGTTACCTCCACCGCCCCACTTGGTTTCCCTTACAGGCTAGTATGTAGACTCCCATAGAATTTGTATAGAAATCTACCTGTTTTTATATATTTATAAATCGTCATTACCATAACCCGTATATAGCGTTTTATTAATTTATTAATAACTGTATTTATTTCGAATTAAGATTTTTCTGTAATTTCTAATATGGACCTAAAAGCTTAGTTTCGATATATTAAGAAATAACGCCTTCGAAAAACGTCGCCGTTAATTAAAATTGCCGAACGCCTTTAATAACGTTAATAATAGTTCTAAATCTTTTATTACCTTTTTCGAAAACCTTTTAAAAAGTGCGATCTTAATATTAAATATAGTTCGAAAACTTTATAAGGACTTAATTTTTTAAAGAATTTTATAAAGAACGAAAAGCATAAAATTTAAATATTAAAAAAGCATTTCCTAAATCTGACGTATTTAAAGTTTGCCGAGATAACAAAAAAGACTTTCCGGTAGGTCCAATACGTGTTAAATACATCTTTAATACCAATTCGTAAAGGTTCGAAAAAAGAATGAAAATTCCTATTACTAATAGCAACTTAAAAGTTTTTGCATTTTTTTAAATACTGGCCTTATCGTTAAATACTTTGAGGTAATTTTCGATATTTTGTTCCTGGTCTTAAATCGTCCGAGGAAGATATTATTTATCGTATTTTTTTAAAGCTGGGTTTTTATTGTAAAATTAAAAGCTGTAAAAAGTTTGTTTTAAATAATAATAATAAAATATATATGGTCGAATTGTATAAAGAATAATTTTAAACTTAATTTATACAAAAGAACCTATTAAAACGAAATTTAATATGTTTTAACAAATATTACGTAATCACATAGCCTTATTACCATTAGTGGTTAACGATTTATAACGTCGAAAACTCGGATTTTTTCGAATATTTTTGTATATAAGATTTTTATAGGTAAATATTTTGGAAATGCTTTCGAAAAAGGTATAAATGGTCCTGTTATATATGGCCTAAAGGCTAGGAATATATTATTGCAAAGAAATATAATATAATAATATTTTTTATAATAAAGAACTTTATAAATCGTTTTTTTAATACGTCCATATTTTAATACAACGATAATCCGGTTTATTAAATAAAACTTATTTTCGAAAAGTTTAACGTAATCCACAAGCGAAGCGCCCACATAAGCGAAGCGCCCACTTTAACCACCCCATTGCACATATTCAGTTTCTTAACAGCCACACCACATTCAAATCAATTAAAATTATTCGGAATAATCTTCATCAGACGTATCTATCACTTCTTGACAAGTGCGCGCATTATGTCCGGGCTTACCGCAGACGCCACAGCACCGTTCCTTCCTTGCAACCCTCTTACGACGACTACCTTCTGCCATCATTTCCTGTATTGGTTCGCCATCACCCTCTTTCTCGGCCCGGAGAGCCTCCCCCTCCTGAAAAGTAAGTGATCCTCCTTCTTGAAGGCGTTTGTTTTTGGTCCTCCGGCGCTTGCTGAGAATGTGATTGGTCTTGCGAAGGTGGCCGACCTTATTATTAAGAAGAGCGACTTTGTGCAATAAATAATTCGTACCTTTAGCCAAATAATTTACCGTTTCGATTATAGTTGTTGGCGAATTACCTTGGTAGTTTATAATTTTATTTTTTAAATAATTAGATTGCGAAATCGCTTTTTTAAGGGTTTTAAGTATTTTGCGTTCGAAGTAAAGGGGCGAAAATAGGGGGGAAACGGTAAGTATTTAAAGGGGTTATCGGATATTTAGTTGCGAAATAATATATTCGGGGTTTAATAAAATAAGGCCAGTACCGCGGAAGCCGGCTTTGATATTTTCGGGTGTTATAAACGTTTTAAACGTTTCGTAAAAGCCGATAAAGAAGTTTTCCTTAGCGACGTACGTATTATGACGCCTTATAAGGTTTTCGATATAACGACCGTAAGCCCGTTTTAATGGAGAAAAATATACTATATTAAAAGGTTGGAATTTATAAAAGAAATGGGGAGGCATATAGAGCGTAATAATATCGTGTTTTTTATAATATTCTTCAAATTTTATCGAATAATGGTTTTCGTAGCCGTTAAGGATAAAAAGACGTTTGGTACTTTTTATATGCGTTTTGGTATGTTCGTCGAAATATTTAACCTAATCCAGATTTAAAGCGTTCGTCGTTTAGCCGTTATTACTTACGGCAATTTTCTAATCGCGTAATATGAAACTGTTACAGTACCAGGAAATAAGGTGGTTTTTGCCCGCTACGATAATGTATGGAGGGAGGGCCCAACCTTGAAAACCGACGGCTTAAATAACTGTAACCTATTTTTTACTACTTTATTGGGCCTACCTAGGCTTTTTATGCCTTTCGGCATTTGTAATTACCATGCTCGACGCCGTTATTAATCTTATTAAAAAGCTAATTTCGTCGAAATTATATATATCCTTTTCCGAGATACCGTATTTCGCAATTATATTACGTACGAGTTCGAACTATTTGCGAAATATTTCTGGATCCTTACATATAACCCTTTCGTAATCGATTTTTCGATTTAAACGCGTTTTCAGCTTATTTTGCCGTTTAACGAAGTTCGACGTCCAGTTAACGCCAACGCGTCCTGCATCGCGTTTACGTAAAAATATATTGGCTATATTTTTAACATTTTTAAGTCGGGAAGGAAACGTTCGCGAATTAAGATCGAGAATATGTTCGATAATGATTTGCTTTTTGGAGTTAGTTAATTTTTGCGAATTGGGCGGTATATCGCGTCGTGCAGGTTTGCCTTAGATTCGTTCGCAAAGAATTGTTTTCGGGACAGTATATATGGTTGTAAGCTTTTGATAACTAATACGAGGGTCGCGTCTTTTAGCCTAAATAGCAAGGTTTAATCGTGCTTTTTTTGAAAGCCCAAACATATTGTTATGTTGAAAAATATATAAGTAAAATAAGATAGTTAAAAAGTTAAATCTGGGTGAGCGTTTCGCTTATGTGGGCGCTTCGCTTGTGGATTACGTTAACGCCTTTAAAAAATATTTTTTAAATGGTTTTTTAATAATTTTAATTTAAACTATATCGAAAACGTATACGCTTAAATAAAATCTTATTTAAAGGGAAAATATGATTTGTAGTAATTAACAGAAAAACAATTATATATAACGATATTTAAGGTTTAGTACGTCATCCTTAAAATTTTTCTAATTTCGTTAACTTTAACTTAATAGGATAAAATAAAACGGTACTTTGAAAGTGGTAAGAAACAGCAGAGGAATTAATGGAGGTATTTTTGCATACAAATTATATGGGAGTATACTTACTAGCTGTTCAGGAAATCTTGTGGGGCGGTGGAGGTAACTAACAAAAAACACCCCTGTGAGTTGTACATTGTGCCTTGTATAAAAGAGGTTCGACAGCTCGGCTGGGCCGGCAGACAATGTCCTAGGTGCATCTCGATGAGGGGTGCACAAGGAAACCATTCGTCCTCCTATGGAAAAGGCATGAAGCGACTCATATAAACTGTATCAGAATGCGGCATCCGCCCCTGATGAGCGGGATAATTAGGAACCCTATCCACGAAGGACGACTAAGAAACCCCCCCTGTCAATGCGGGGTGAGACTCCGGGGGGGCCACAGCGCCAGGCTCCAAAGACAAGGGTTTCCAATTGTCCCATTGACCATGGAGATTTTACTCCTAATAAGTTAGCTCGATTGAGTTTTCTGGCCGTTCCTGAGATTCCCGTTAGTGACGGAATCTCATGCATTAAAAAACGATGGTCTTGCATAAAATCCTACCACGTTCAGCCACTTACAGCTTACCTAGGTCCACAGCTACAGCTACTTCTTCGTTCTTCATACACCATCATTTATGATGCCTACACCGCAACCAGTTGTTAGCAGGACAGAAACACAATCACGACGGGGCTTCGTCTCGTGCTTTCACGGACTTCCACTATCTGAATACATCCGCAGTGCTACTACTACTTCGACCCAAGCTACCACATGTATTTTCTAAGCTAATGTACTTGCCCCCTGCTTTTGACTCCAACAGTCCCTGCGTGCTTGTTAGATCACGAGACTCCGTCATACCCATCAAAGGCGTTCCTGTCGTCTGTCTCCCTACTTGCCTTGTTCAACCCGTACCCCCTTTCTTTCTCGAGCAACATCTTTTCGCTTTTCCTCTATTCCTTCTGCTTATTAGCTACTTCTGCCTCTGGCTTGGCATATACACGACCACGACCACCCACCCATCTTACGAGGTATATCTTCGCGGCACTCGCTTACTCATATAATTTTTCTTCCTTCAGCCTCACATGCTTCCGGCCGCTTGTCAAGCTTCTTCTCTCGAATATTCAAAAAGTCAGCGACCATGGCACGAGGACGAAGCGCTAATGGTCGTGCCGTCCAAGTTGAGGACACCAAGATCTGCGTTGTGATGGTTGGTCTACCCGCGCGTGGGAAGAGCTACATTGCACAAAGGGGTAAGGATCAGTCTGTGCCGTCTTTACAATCCACCGCTTCTCCTCCTTAGGCTAACCTTCTTCTGTCTTCCTCCCAACAGCCCAGCGTTACCTTCAATGGCTCTCCATTGACGCTAAGACCTTCAATGTCGGCAATTACCGGCGAACCGACGCTCCCCACCCCTCTGCCGACTTCTTCGATATGAGCAATGTCGAAGGAGAACGGAGGCGCCGCGCCGCCGCCGAGGCAGCTATTGCCGACATGCTCGGGTGGTTTCGCCAAGGCGGCGTCATAGGCATTCTCGATGCGACCAACTCCACCAAGGAACGACGCAAATGGGTCCACGACGTATGTAGCCAAGAGGGTATCGAGGTGCTCTTTGTCGAGTCGAAATGTGACAACGAGGAACTCATCATGGCCAACGTCCGGGACGTCAAGACCACCAGTCCTGATTACAAGGGCCAGGACCCCGAAAAGGCCGCCCAAGACTTCTGCAACAGGATAAAAATGTACGAGAAGGTCTATAAATCCATTGACGAGGACGGCGACGAGAGCCACCTCACATATCTCAAGATCTTGAACATCGGCGCCCAGGTTGTCATCAATCGCATACAGGACTACCTCCAGAGTCGCGTCGTGTACTATCTAATGAATCTACACATCCGGCCGCGTTCCGTCTGGCTCTCCAGGCACGGAGAATCGATGTACAACCTCGACGGTCGGATAGGGGGTGACGCAGATCTATCGCCAAGAGGGCACGCGTACGCCCGGAAGTTACCCGAGCTCGTGCGGAAATCCGTCGGTGTGAGTACCCCGATCACCTCCCGACCTGGCTCCCGATTCGCCATTGGCTGTGGCTTGAGCTAACGATTCTGGGCTTGGAATAGGACGACCGACCATTAACGGTCTGGACCTCGACCCTGAAGCGAACGATACAGACGGCACGATTCCTACCCTCCAATTATAACCAGCTGCAGTGGAAGGCGCTGGACGAGCTCGACGCCGGAACATGCGACGGCATGACATATCAGGAGATCAAAGACGCGTATCCCGAAGATTTCGTGGCCCGCGACGAGGATAAATATAACTACCGGTACCGGGGTGGGGAGTCCTACCGCGACGTCGTCATCCGCCTCGAGCCTATCATCATGGAACTCGAGCGCTCCGAGGACATCCTCATCGTCACGCACCAGGCAATCCTACGCTGCATCTACGCATACTTTATGAAGAAGGACCAGACCCGCAGCCCCTGGATGAACGTTCCGTTGCATTGCCTCATTAAGCTGACGCCAAGGGCGTATGGTACGGATGAGGAGCGCTACCAGGCGGATATTCCCGCCGTCAGCACGTGGCGCGGCAAGGGGAGTACCGCCAAGCATGAAGACCCTGGTCCGGGTGCCAACATCTGAATTGTTACGCAGTCATGAACAATGTCCTTTTGGCGTGTGTTCCTGTCATATTAGGTGTTTAAAAGTTCGGGATTGCATGGTACAGAAATGGATTGACATAATTACTGCTTTTCTACCGTTTTAGAAAGGTCCTATAATAGCAGAATGAGCATCGGATAGCAATGGAGATGGAGCCCTACCTAAGACCGATGCCAAGTCCGCATCCGATCGGGCCGTATACTTGTTCGAGGGACGAACTGGGAGTCGGATGACATGCGGAAGCAAATAAGAGAGCCACCACCACGTTAGGCTCTTGCATACGGGAACACTACAGGCACAACGACCTCTTAACACCTCGACGCTAAATGTAGTTCATAATAGGCGTTGGCGAAGCCGGCGGCCTGGCCTTGAAAGAAATAGATATCAGTTGCCACAAATCATGAGAAAGAACTCATTACACAAATGGATATGTGCGAACTCCAAGCAGCAGGGCCCCTTTCTCCGGCTTCTCAGATTCCAATGTGTGTCTATTTAATCACTATTGCTCCAAGCCCTCTTCCCTCACCCTATATACTTACACATCCCTCTCTTAGCACCCGCCATATCCTTCTCACCTAGGAAGGAGCTCAATGTTGTTTGGACAGCTGTTTAGACCCGTCCGCCGGGATGCCCGAACATGTTCGCCCTCCCGCAATACCGAACTCACCGCCCGCTCCGCGATGTGCGCTGCCCTCCTCCTGGACACGTATAGTGTAGTCGGTTCCACGTCTGACGCTAGGACATAGGTGGCATTCTGCTTGCGATAGCACCTAGGTAGTAGGGTGGTAGGTGCCTAAGCTTTTCTGGGCCAACCCTTGAGGTAGTTGGTCCTACCACGGGTGGTCTGGCTTGTGGCTGTCAGACTATACGAATGTGCTGATCTGCATGGTTGGTTTTTGGGTCTGGGAAATTAACATTGATTCCATATGTGCGACGGCTTATTACTTTACCTTTACATGAGTGAAGAGGTGTGGGATAAATGGTAGGAGGCCGAGCGGGCGGGTTTTATATAGGTTACGTAACAGGTGCCTTGCTGGTCTTGGAGGCTCAGTAAGGGTTGAGAGTCATCCTTGGAAGACATCGTGTTGATAGATCGAGGGTTAAGAAAGAAGGTGGGGCCATCAAACGAAGATGTTACTGAATCACCCCCTGCGTATTGCCTGGTTGTATCTTAGCCCAGAGACATTCAGTCTCATGCATATATATCCCTACTTCTTTGATTAGATACTTCATAGCAACGAATGATGTGCTTAGTAGCCATTTCCGGATATATTCACAAATCATTTTCTACTGGCTTCTCCATTTCCTCGCTTCGTTGACAAAGAGATGTAAAGTCAATGAGCTGCAATGGTAAGAAACCTGGTAGTTCACTATATTATTATAGACCCCCTACAGGTTACCCCCGGCCAGGCTATTATCACAAACGCGTCTACATGATGTAAAAGTATATAGTAAACTAGGAGTCAAACTTAAGACACTGAGGAACAGGCTAAGTATTAAGCATTCTCCTCTAATGAGAAGATATCTGCAAGACATTAACTAAAAATTTGATAAGAGTTATTAGTTGTAATATCTCCATGATAAGTGGGCATATTCAGACATATCTCGAACATTACTGAATCCCAAATGTATTACGAGGGCCAAAGCTGAATTTACTATCATATATGCCGACCTCGAGGTGGGATATCTTTACTGCCTTGACATATGATCGTAATACATGTACATCAATCAGTTCATGGTCTGTTTGTCACGTGCCAAGACGGAATATTTTAGAAAGGGGCTATACAGGGGCTATACGGGGTTTGTAGATGTATATATAGAGTCCTTTTCCTCTCGTATATTGGGAGGGACAGGCGTTACTGGTCAATTCTATATGCCGGCTACCTTCCTGTGAGACTGATTCTTCCCGCCTTTCACGCTGTTGCACCCTTTTCCTTGACACTGTTATAGCTAAGCTTTAAATGCAATACAAGAGGGGGAGGTTAACTGGCAATATGCCACAACTTTCATGCTTCTTATTGCCATATTATGCTCCCGTGACAACCTTGACAGCAAAAGGGAGCTGGAACGAGATATTGTAACCTGGCATTGTCTTTGCTTGAATAAGAAACACTTCCCTAGGTCCCATTCTGTCCTCAGAGCTACGGAATACCCCTATCTTTACGCTTGCAGTTACGTGTACTTCTCTGTAACTGTTTGTAATAATTATAGTTCTTGAGTTTCATGATTATATATTCCTCTTTAACCTTCTGTTATAATGCTACGGCAGTTTTCACATCGCCGATATGAATAGCAGCAGTTGCCTTTTTTGCGTTCATCTACTATTCCTCCTTATTCCCCATCCCATCTTCTTTTCACTACAAACCGCTGCCAACTTCTGCCACGTTGCCGCGGCGGTTTGCACGTTGTGGAACGTAAACAAGGGAAGTCGCGTTTTTATACTAACACGCCTTTTTCCTTATTTCCCATGTCGTCTTCTCATCACTTCAGATCGCCACCACCTTCCCAGCGATACTCTCACCTGAATCCGTCCGTTCTGCCTCGTCTAAATTGTTACCGACTCCCTGGCGTCTTTCCCGCCGCAGTCCCTCTCATTCCCTTTCGCCTCTTCATCTTTCCACTACCATCGCTGTGCTCCTCAGGGGTCTCGCCGCTCTTGCCTGGTAGCTACTCAACGAACGCCAACATGGGATCCATCTCAACCTTCAAGAACTTCGCCAATTTACCACCCGAAGTGAGAGATGCGATCTGGGAGGCGTACTACCAAATCAAGCTGGTTCATATCGTCCACCCGGATCCTAACCGCCCACCCAGACACAAGAAAGATCCAAACTTCCTCAAGACCACTTCCGTCGATATCGCAACCAAGAAAACCATCACAGGGAAGGAGCCGACACTGCTCATCAATCACGAGGCCGCGGATGTTGCTCGTAGGCTTAACCTGACGGGTCCCGACGGCCCCACGGAGAGGATCAATTTCAGCCGCGTGTTGGCCGATCCACGCCTGATGGGAAACCAGTTCAGCCGTGAGCTCCACTACTCCAAAACACAGCGGAAGGCATGGCGGAAAGCTACGGTCCCGGCCCGCATCAACTGGGCCAGGGATCTGCTCTGCGTCGCCCCTATGACAAACTTCCAGGATAGTGACGAAATGCTCTTCTACTCGCTGACGCGCCTACAACCGTATCCGAAGCTGAAGAGGCTGGCTATCTTGGCCCCGAGCGTTCCCAATCCGAATAACAAAAGGAGCCTGTTTCTCAGCTTCCGTGGAGATCAATTTTACCACAAAGTCCTGACGAACCTGGCGTCGCTCGAAGAGATCTACATTGTCTATCAGCCTCCCCAGGCCATACCCGCGCAGCTGGAGAGGGATGAGTTCGGTTTTGTCGAGTGGGTGGACTACGTCCGGGCAGTCGGTGTCGACTCGACTGGCACGGACTTTGTTCGTCTAGGGATGCACCTGGATGACGCGGTCGAGCTTGTGGAGCGCAATGCAGCACGCGGGATTCAGCTTCACAAGGTGGCCTCCGCTGACTGGAGCATCCCAATGACAGGCGAATACAGGAAATTGGAGAGCTCGTGAAAGATTGGCGAGGAGTTCGGTCTCCGGAAGACGCCCGTTATGGACTCCTGGAAACTTACCGATAGCTGGCGCGGGATTGGAAACATCTGAGGATGGTCGCAATGGAAATTTGGACGGTATTCAAAGGTTTCACGGTTAACGAGGGCCTTTGTACAGGTTGGCCTCATCAAAGGGAGCCTTAATTTGCCCGCGATTCATGTCTTTACCCAGTGATCTAGTAATGCGGAGCTTCTTTGAGCCTTCATGTGGCACACAGAATTTCAGTATAATGGATAATAGTTGCTCTACCGTCCCTGAGTTAATCTTAAGAGACAGGACCCTCGGGAAATTTGTTCCTGCCTTCCTCTCACGCCTGTCTCCTTACGCGCCGGCCTCCTAGCGTGTATCTCCACGTACACGAACAAGTTGCCAGGTTTAGTGCTGTTCTGCAGGCCTATTCTTAAAACGATCAAGACCCTGCCTGGCCAAATGTTCGGGGTCTCACGGACACCCACGGACACTCTAGCTGTGACCTAGCCATAGCCTTACTACAAAGGCTAGGGCAGTGATTAATAAGGGAGTGGGTTTTGCATGGAAGGCATTTTAATATGGTAGTGACTCCCGAAACTAATAACCTAAGCCAAGTTCACCCCAACGCCACGCTTGAGTGTGAAAGAGAAATCACCCTCAGTCGATTCAGCCGGAGAGAGTCTAATGGGTTTCAAGGCTCCATGTGTAATTAGGGGGGGGATCAAGAAGACCCAGACAAGGAGAGAAGGCCAGCTGCTTTTATTGCTTCGAGTAAACGAATCAAAGAAAGCGAGACCAGTTTCGAAGAAGCTGTGTGCCCTCATAAGCTCGTCAAGGGTTAACTGGGACTCGTCTTTGCAAAGCCGATGAAGACATACCAACCCAGGCACCTACGATCAAATACACAACTAGGTATTTGATTGCTGACTCAAAGGGATATCATGGAGACCTCGCACAATATTTGCCGATGAGTAACACAATTGTTTCCTCGACATGACACGGCTCCGCAAGCGGTTATGTGGATGGTGGGCTTCTGGCTTCAATTTGCTAATACCCTCAGCCCCCTACGTTGCTATCTATCGTTATCTCTTGATGCGTCTCCAGCCGTGAGCCCGGGGTATATCGGTTAGCTATTGATCCTGGGACGGGAAAATCCATCAAATCACAAATGGAGTCAGCTTGGTACAAGGATATCAATTTGATGGTATTGCTAGAATTCTGCTTGGTGTAGACAGTAAAGCTCTTCTCTTAGCCGAGAAGCTGTAGACCAAATCACCAAGGAATCTCATAAGGTACTACTAATCCATGAGGAACTCATTGGGGGTTTGTTCTCCACTGCAGAACCTCACTTTCGCTTATCTCCCGCAGCTTGTTGACGCCCGCAACCTCACCGGTGACGGTGCCCTTGGCGACCTCCGCCATGCGCCCGAGCACCGTCTTGTCAGTGATGGCGTAGGTGACCGATTTGGTCTTGACCCGGATGATGCAGATGCGGGGATCGTTCTCCGAGCCGTCGTGCACGCCATCTCCGAGATCGCCCAGCCACGCCTTCAGCGTCGGGCTGTAGTACTTCTTGACGACGTCGCGGTCCGTCTCGATGGTGGTGTCTCCGGCAAAGGACGCCCACTGGCCGGAGCTGTCGTAGAAGGAGATGTTCGTGTTCGGGTCCATCTTCAGCTCGTCCGTTTTGTGCGACTCGGTGTTGGTCGTAAAGACCAGGTCGAGGCCGCTGCCCTCCTGAAAAGCTATCGTCAGACCGACCCCGTCACGATTCCGTCTGCATTGTGTATCCCAAGACGGAGGGAAGGAGACTAGAATAAACCAACCTTGCCAGCGATCGCCATGCAGCGAGACACCAGCGTGTTACTGGTGGGGTTGCGAGTTGTCATCATACCGAACTTGCAGGACGATACAAACTCGGTCACCGCCTCGACCTTCTCCTTCAGCGTAACCTCGTTATCGACATTCTTGTCGTAGTAGGGGCCGGAAGGCTTGTCGCCCGTATCTGTGTTGGAAAAGCTTGCCATGTTTGCACACCCTTTGATTATCGTGAAGTGGTATGTTATCTGGAAGTAATTGAAGGACGATCCCGTAGATTATAGAGGAAAGGTATGTTGAGGTATCAGGTAGGAGGAATATAGGAATATATGATGCCGAGAGGATAAACAGCTACCTAAGGCCACCATCACGGTCCCCGTAACTTGAAGGTGATATTTGTCTATCGTCCCGTCATCATGTGATAATACCCTGCATTCCCATATGCGTTATATCGTCACCACTCATCATTTTCGCATTTGCCAATGGTTATTCGATGCGCCAATTGTGACGTTGTACATTCCACAGGCCAGACACTCTAGGAATCGTCAAGGTTTACAACGGTCAGCTTGCCCCGGATTTGCGTAGGGTGATCTGATCGCGCTACTGCATGCAGATCTCGCATATCTCCCGAGACCTCAGGAGCTACAGAACAGAGAGGAGAGCCTTTGCTTTGGCGGGTTCAATTGCCAAAACAATTCCAACCATCCGGTTGAATAAGCAACCGATGAATTGTCAATAAATTGTGTATTCCTTACCGGCGAATCGTAGGTTGCGCACCGCTCTTCTCCTATCGCCATCATCAAAGAATTACATTTGGCATTGAAGGCGATGAGACGACCCCACCACCCCCCTATCTCGTATCATATGGTATTGCTTGCCTCGTAACAGTTTTTATTTGATACGATAATCATCGAAGAGGGAAGTTGCCGGCGCTCTTAGCCGCCGCAAATTATGGAGGAAATTGGCGCCTTGGACCTAATTATTACACTTCCTTCACAACGATCGTATCCTTCCCTACCCGGCGTGCTTCTTCATTGAGTGCATCAATCTCAGCCTGCACATAGGGTATGCCTGTTTTTTGTCTCTCATCTTGGGTCAATTGTTCAATCTCGCCCGGGAAATATATCCGGTCGACCCCGGCCGCCTTGTCCGATCCCACAACCCGCTGGTAGAGATAGTCCATCCTCTGTCGAAACTCGTCCAGGCTCATGAAGAGGTCGGGCTTGATAGCCAGGAGGAAGTGCCCGACATCTGAGGGCTGTGAAGGGTCGTAAGGACCCGTCACATGACCAGCAAATGCCGAGCCTGTAGGTAAAGTCAGTGACATCACGAATTAGAAGATTCAATAGGAGGACACCAACCTGATAGGACTCCGGAAAACACATCCATCATAATAGCTAGGGCCGAGCCCTTTGGGCCTCCCATGGGTAGCATCACACCATCGAGAGCCGCGCTAGGGTCGTCTGTCGGACGTCCTTCGGCATCAAGCGCCCAGTCCAGGGGTATCTTTTCGCCTCTCCTCTTGGCCTTGTAGATCTTGCCCCTGGCTGCCACTGAAGGCGCCATGTCGAGAATGAAGGGCTTGTGCTCACCGCCGGGTGCCCCGCAGGCAACAGGTGAGACACCGACTAGCTTACTTTTGCCGCCAAAGACAGGAAGCGCGGGACTAGAATTGGTAAAAACACTACAAGAATTCACCAATCAGCCTCAGGCGTAGCGCAACGAGGAGTGAGCCCAAGGTGTACCTGGGCTAAGTAGTAATACTCTAACTATGGCCTTGAAAGCTGTCAAGAGACGTGATGTTGAGGAGAACGGAAAACTTACAGGCTCATCATATCGGCGTCAATGGCCTGCTGGCAGATCCAGGCGCTCATCCCGAAATGGTTCGAGCGCTTGACGCTCACCATGCCGATGCCGAACTTGCGGGCCATGTCGATGGCGGTCATTATTCCCAGGTGGGCCGCCAGGAAGCCGAAGCCGTTCCGACCATCGACCTGGGCGACCACCGGCGTGACCCTCGCGACCTCGGGACTGGCCGCGGCGTCAAGGACCCCCTGCCGGATTCGGGCCATGTACGACGGTATCCGGTTGATGCCGTGCGTGTCGACGCCCCGCAGGTCGGCGGCTACCAGACACTGCGCGACAATCGCCGCGTTGGACGGCGACACTCCGTTTCCGATCAAGACGTTCGCGGCGAATCGCTGTGCCTCCTGCGCAGTGACGTATACCTTGGTGTCGTCGCTAGGATCTGACTCGGTCTCTTCCGCCATTGCTGCCGCAATTTGAGGGGGCTTTCTGAAGTAATACAACGTCCTGGGCTTAGAATGGATAGAAAGGGGTGGATATTATTACAATCTGCTCAGCTTTCCCCAGGCGACACATATAAACTTAACACGCAGCCTAGCAGCCTCATTAGACTCTCTGAAGTAATGTGTGGAGAAGGGTCATCGCCACCCCGCACCATTCGGGATCCGATATCGTCCCCACGTCCGCCAGTACGTCAGGATCTCCGTTGTTAGCAAGGGGGCTTTCCCCTACTCTCATATCCGCTATGTTTCTTCTGTAGCATTTAGGAAGTGTCATATGTGGAACCGATCCATAACATCTATTTCAATTATGTCGACTCTAGCATGGTTCCGGGCGGCGGTGGAAATGTCCGGTACGGCGGCAACGGCCGGTTCCGAACAACTTGCCTCCGATGACAAGAAGAAATGGTCCCGGCGGTAGTATACCCAGCCCGGTGTTCACCAACCAGGGAGAGGTGCCTGCAACAGCCTACTACGATCTGACAACAAATAACTGCACATAATCTATTACCGATACTACGAACATTGATGGATTCCGTTCACGAGCTTCCGAGGTTCAATCTATCAACAGAGAAGCAATTGATTTTCATGTTACAATTCTTCGGGGAACAACGTACCGCAGGGGGTATGGAGACTTGCACGGCGAACTGGACATTTATATTTAAACATGCCCATAAGGTAGAGGTAATGCGCTGTCGGCGACGCTCCAAGCAGTCCGACCATAGTAGACGTGTCTATCAAGTGCGGCCGTGCGACACGCACATCTTCTACCCTATAGCCTCATCCAGATTGACCGAGCCAACTAAGAAATCAAACACCATGCGGCGAAATCGTCCCGAAACGCATAGCTTGGCGCATCAAATGACCGCACAGCAAGAAGGGCCGCATTCCCACCGACACAGTCCTGCTTCTCCGTCGTGCATCACGCGGGTGTAAAGCGTACAATGCGCCGCAAGCCCGACCTCACTTCGCGCGGTCCCCATCGCGCAGTAAGCCAGGTTTCCCATTAAGGTCCGCCGAATCTAATTCCATCCGCACGGTTGCTAGAATCCGTATGCCTAAGAAGTCCAGCTTTAGTCCTGAAGCAATCACCTCGACACCCAAACTGCACGCCTGCAAGTCCGTAATCTCACTGGCGCTTTCTGGAATCGCAAGACATCAACCAGCGACGTTGAGGCGAACCAAAGCCTCGGGGCCTAGCTTTCTTTGGGGCTATAAGCGAGCACTAAGTAGCTAGTTGAAGAATGCTCGGTGGGACTGAGGCGCAGCCGTGCAGGACGCTGCTGCGGGTATCGGGGCCTGTGGTTCGCCTATATAGGGAACGACCCGGCTCGGGGGCGCCGTAGTGGTAGTGGAAGTTGACTAGCCATGTGGCGACCAGTTAGGTAGACGCGCGCGTAGTTGGTTCTGCAGCGGGAGTTGGTTACCCTGCGCCACTACGAGGGAACCCTCCAGTTCAGCCGACCAAAGGCAACGGCCTATTGTTATGTTGTTTTTGGAAGCATCCAACTGCATCCTAATGGGCTGCTGAATGGTAGGCCCATCGCTAATGGTACTGCATGGGCCCGCAGATTGGCCTCACCTGATGCTGATGCTTACATGCTATCCGCTGTCTACAACTCCCTGTTCTCAGAACCGTCAGATCGTCAAAAGAACTTATTGACAGGCAGGCAACAGGCACAGAGACAGAGCCTTGGGAGAGACTTAAAATTATTAGATGAAACTGTTATGGTAGTAGAAGAATTTTATCATCGGCCTGTATGACCTATGTTGTACATATCCCTACCTACGATGTGCGTCGCATTCGGTCGGCCGTTCAAGGGCCACCTTAGCGACGTTACAAACGAAACAAAAACGTTCGGGCCGGGTCTGGGCTGGCCTACTAACTCCGCTATGCTCCTTTTAAATTGTGTACAGGAAAGGGTGAAAAGTCGTAAAAGAATTACTCGGGGAAGACTTTCCCAACGAACCTCAAGTTGGACGGGTTTGAGGTGTCGACCGAGTACTCGAGAATCTCGTCGCTGGAAATCGCGTACAGCATGCCGTCCGCGGTCATAGAAATAGCAGTAAAATTTCGTGTGGGGCCCCCGGAGAAGTTAATCGTGTCGATGGAATTGAAACTCGACCCGTCGTAGTGACTGGCGCACAGCTCGCCGCCGTCGAGAAGCCCAACGTACAGGTAATTCGACCAATCATTCCACATTGTGACGGCGAACTGCTGCTTCTTCGATGGGAGGGGTATCCCCTGGATCAGAACTCGTTGCTCGTCTAGAACCCGTTAGCTAGCCGGCCTGAAAACAGACAGTGTGTTTAGGAGGAGGGCCAGGCCCAGAGCCAGAAGAACTCACCGACGTCCCAACCCGCATCATAATTCGTCAGCTGCATCGGACCGGTAGTCACTGAATTCGCGAGACCCTGCGTGACGAGCTGCATGCGGTCGAGGAAAGTTCCCCGCCGCTGGGGGATAATAGCCAAGCTCGAGTTGTCGACCACAAAACTGCTCTTAACGGCCACGTTTGACGTTTTCCAGTGACTCGAGTTCGCGACCTTGATGGCACCGTCGGAAGGCCTCTGGTAGGCCACGGTCCAGCTGCCCTGTTGGCCGTCTACCCAGGGACGTTGCCAGGCTGCGGCCAGTAAGCTGCCAGGGCGGGTTTCGAGCGACGCCTCGTCCAGCGGATCGACCTGCCAGCGATTCGATGGGTTACGTGCGTCGAAATGAGCCACTGATTTGATAAGGCTGGCAGGGTCTAGGAACCAGAGATGAATTTCGAATAAGCCCCGCCCTTCATCGTCTATCGCCGCGCTCGCCAGGGGAGTCCCGGAAACGGGATTCAGTGGTGATGTCGTCGGGGCGAAAAGGCTCGTAATATTTGTCGTCCCCCACGTGTTATTCTCCGAGTCCCATTCGCGGGCGACAAGGGCATTGTGGGCATCCTGGAAGAAGACGATCCTATGAATGAACCCATCAGGGTCCGTCCAGTTTGACGAGGTAAGCCTTGAAACGGGGAGGATGTCGATCCGGTCGTCCCCCCCGGTTGTGGAGTTTGTAGAGTTTGTAGAGTCTGTAGAGTCTTCATTTCCCGGTTCCGCACCCGCCGCATCTTTGTTCTCCACACCCTTGTTTGCCATCGCGCCACCAACTCCGCCAGCAATTGCCCCGATGATGATTATGAGCGCGACTCCGAGTATTATATAGAAAGTAAGCGGTGCCATGCCGCATATCGTCCGCTTCGGCTCCTCCTTTTCGCCCGTCTCAAGGGACGACCCGGTCAGTCCAGGCTGGCTGCCCTGCAAATGGCCTAACTTGGCTGCATGGGCATCATACTCGCCGTAGGAGGCGGCATGAGCGTGTGACGACCTTGGTGGTACGCTGTGAGCATAATGGCCATCCGCCGTCGGATAGTGACCAAGACCTCCAGCTGTGGGATGTTGGTAAGACTGACTATGCACGGTCTCCTTCTGAAATTGCTCGGGATCGATGACCTCGGGTAGCTGGAACGAGTTCCGCACCTCAAGGGTGCTGTACGGCTCTGAATTGCTCATCGCGCTGGTCGATGCCGCCAGTTAACACACTGGCTCACTCGCGACATGAGGCGGGGGAGGAGTAGAACGCGGAAAATGATAAGCAAAGAAGACGAAGGGGATGTGCTGCGTTGATCAGGCAGTAAGGAAAGCAGGCGGGCGAAGCAGGTGCGAATTCACCGGAGACAACCCTTGGTGCACCGCCGCGCGCTCTACCAGTCTTGGGGGGTTGATCCCCTGCGTATGGTGCGGAGCCATGTTGTATTGAAGAATCCTTCGGTGCATCCATTACACGGGTTTCCCAATGAGAGACCCAGATTCGTTCGGAAGCGGGACTTGGTGCGTTACAGGGCCTGCGAGTGGACCATGATCCCAGCACCACGCTCACCATGAATTCATTGGGATCGAAGACCTCATCGGCTTTTCCTTCACCCACAAGCGCAGACGCCTAGCTGCTAAGCCTTACTGGCGAAGTGGAGGAGCTGCTGTGTACCACACGATACACAGTAATATCGACGAACTGACGCCTGGTCCATCGAGTATTCTTTTCTGGTCTTTGGCATGCAGCGAGGAGATCGTCACTTGCTAACCGTATGTCGAGACAAGTGCTTATCGTCAATTTACTAGTACCTTGGAACGGGGTTCGGACGTGCGACCCAAGATAAGTCACCCAGCGTGTGCGCTGCTTCGCCGGTATTAGGTAGGCCCACAATAAAACGAGTCGCTGAAATCTCTTCCGATTAGCGAATCGTACGAGCATTATCTCAGCTGGACGCCAGCTGGAGGCAAGGTGGAAATGCTATGTCTCAGCACTAAACGCATCCTTCTGCAGCCCGAGAGTGTCTCAAAGTTACAGTATCCCAAACATGATCCGCAGATCACTCGCAACCAACGCTGTCAAGGGATCAAGACGGTCAATGTGTGCAGATGCCTTTATCAACGTCCTTAGAGCTAAAGTGCCGCCCCTAAGCGACAGGGCGGTAGCTATCTTCTAGATAGCCACAAGACGTCAACACCAACCATTTTTACCAACTGCTAAGCGGCGCACTGCCTGAAACGGTGGACCTGAGTAGTTACCACTCCTGTTGATCGGCCTATTTTGGGATGATCAGTGGAATTTGAACCGCCCCATTAGAATTGTATACTGACACCTTAGGGCCTTCAATCGCATGCGCAGAATCTTGATAAATTCGTCTAACCAAGGCGCGACTACCGCTACAAAAGTATAAGCAGGGAAGATCCTCAATATCACGTGATTCATGTATCTTACGTTTTGACAAAATTAGCTAACGAGGGCCTCCGGTAAGTGAAATAGCATGCAATAAGGGGTAGAACCGGGACACACCACATTGCCGCTAGATTGGCTTTGAACGAATTTATCGAAATTTTAAGGTAGTTCGGCCGCTCGTAATAGTCTGTCTGTGTTGGGCAAGCCTATTAATAGACTAACTCGTAACTACTATGGTATCAGGCAAAATTTTTATCACACTGTCAGGTAGCAGTGGGTTGCGCTAGTAACCACGCCACCCAAATTAGGTGTAGCTTTTATATAGGTCAACCATAGATATATACGAAAAATTGCAGCCCTTTTGCAATCTCTTATTCAAGCTCGAATCTAAAGCTATTAACGTATATCGCTATTTAACGCTACAAATATAAAAGCTTTTGAAACTGTTTTCGAAATTTCTACTAAAATTCCTACCGAAACTCCTAAACTGAATAAACGCCCTAAGGATATCTATACAAAACACCTCACTACTAAATAACGTATACGAACTCAAACTCTTCGTTTCGATAGCTATATAAGCTATAGACAGATCGAAAAAGTTACCGGTTATTCGAAGATGTAAATCCATTACGCCTGTAAAACTGTTCAAGCCGTTCCGAAACCTTATATAGGCCGCCTTTACGATATAAGTAAACAGCAAAAAAATATTAATTAAATTTGTATATATTTTAAAGATTAACCGCCGAATAAGCTGGTTCGAACTGTTTTAACGGCTATTTATAGACGTTTTCGGGATGTATATTATTCGAGAAATTTTTCGCCGTTTCGATTTTCGTCGTCGTATTGTCTGCTGCAAACTATTTTTATCCAATGCTAGTAAACAAAAATGGTTTAATTAGGCTTTTAAATACCTTAATTAAATCTTTAAAAACTGGTACCGGCTTATATAATCTAATAAAATATAAATGATAAGGAGGCATTATCGAAAATAATACGTAATACGTTATATAAGCGAAAAATAGGACAAAACGTATATTATTAAAAGATATTAATATAAAAACGGTTAAATGTTTTAAGATTACTTTTTTAAAGCAATAAGCAAAGGGTTTAATATCTTTTAAAAAAAGAATTAAGGCAAAATTAAGGCGAAAACATATTAAAAGCATACAATTCCCATAATTAACAGATAGCTTTAAATTAATAAGTGGTATTTTCATTATTACAATTTTATATTTATACATAACGGCGCTTCGAGCTATATAATAAAAGTTTCGAAGCAAAAACCAATTAATCGTCATATTCCCGTTATAATCTGGCCTCCATATTTGCCCGATCTTAATATAATCGAAATCGTATAGAACTAGATAAAGGATTATATAAAAAACAAATAAGAGCTCCAAAAAAGCCTTTATACAATAATTTTCGCTAATATGCTAATAAAATCTGAAAAACGGTCCTTAAAAAGGTTATTAAACTTATTAAAAAATATTCTTATACGTTATTAGGCTGTTATTAACGCTTAAAAGAGGTATATAAAATATTAAAGCGGTATACGTATTAATACACACTTTCTTTATTTACACATTTTAAATTAGGCCTACCTCGAAAAACGAATTATTATTTTACAACCCAATTCATTAACTACTTATATAAAAATAACTTTTTATAATAATTTATACTAAAAGCTTTATAATTATCATAAGATTTAAGGAAACCTTTTGCCATAATATTAAGAGATTTTCTTTTAGCAGTTAATTCTATTCGCCGTTTTTTAAAACTATTTCTAAACTCTCATATATCCTATTACTTTATATAACGCTTATTAAGATGCGTTATCTTAATTTTTTTTCTAAATACGGGCGTTAAAACTTTTATTTCGAAATCTTTTTTCGCGAAATTATAAAAATACAGCTCCTATAAGACTACGGCTGGTATTCGACCAGCTACAGATCTACGTACCAGTACAAATAACCATCTGGCAGCTAATAAAAACGCTAGATAGAAGTAACCTAATACACTTACTTCTTGGAATACGCTTTATAACTAATTGAAAATCACCTCACTCTAGCTTACAGCTGTCTATTATCTTACAAAAATTAACACCTTAAACCCGTAATTTCTGTAGTTTAGAAATTAATAATTTTTCTAACCTTATTAATCAAGGTCCTAAAATTGCGTTTAATTTCATGTATATTATTTTTTAATTTTCTAAACTGGCGCTTTAGATTATAGCTTTACTTCGAAGTAAAAAATACGTTTTGAAATTATGTTTAACGGTTTTTCTTCTTAGAGGTAACCGGCCGACAATTAATATCAATTACCCTTGAGTTCAATAAAACTTTTTTAAAGTCAAATAATATAACTTCCGTTTAAAAAAACCTTAACCGGATATTAAATAGAGTAAAAATCTTTAAAAAGTATAATAATAAGTATTAAAAAACTTTTGCTTTAAAATAAATGCGGATATATTATAAGATTATTACTTATAGATATTAACCTAATAATAATATTTTAATAAAAAATGTTCTAAGGTTTACTAATTATATTAAGTAAAAAAATGTAAAAATATATATATTAATTATACCTTATATACAGAATAAATATTATGAAAGAAATCAATATATAAATAATATAGCCGTTCAAAATAAAAATACGTTATTTGTTTTTAATTTATATTTTTAACTATAAAATTTCGTATTATTATTATATATTTAACAAATAACTATATCTAAATATTATTGAATTTGAAATAATATCTTTATAAAAATCATAAATAATAATAACCTTTTGCCGTTTTCGTATATAGCTTTAAAAATAAATATCTAGGTCGTAAATTCGAACTTTTGTTACGATATAGAAAAACAAAAATCTAGCCATTACACTACTAAAAATAGAACGTTATCAGGTCGAATTTTAACCGCCTTATTCTGCCCTATATACCTATAAGGTGCTATTTAGGATTATAACAACTTTTTAACTTCGGCTTCTTTGCGTAAAATGTTTTCTAAAACTCTGCTCGTACTGGATTCGCCTTTCTGGACGCCGTTCTCGTTTAAATTAATAATATTTTTGTGCTTAACGTTTTTATTATCGATTTCGCGGTTTAAAAACTTATAAAAAGCTACAATTTTTTGTAATTCGTTTTTTTTAGTTCGAGAAATTTCGAAAACGCGTAAATCTTTAAATGATATATCGTTATTACGATATAAAAAACTATCGATCCAATATTTTCTTATACCAGTTATATTCTTACGAACTTTCAGGATATATAAAACAAAATTAAAAACTTTAGTTTTTGTTAGAAAATACTTAATAACTTTTCTGTTCTTAATTTATAAGATTAAAAGGCGTTTTTTGGAAAATATTAAACGTTATTACGTTTTTTAAGTTTTATAACGTTTCTGTTACTCTTATATATTTCGTATTAAAATAATTTGATTAATATTTTATTTAAAGGTTGCGCGTTTTTTCGAAAGGCCGCTTTTTATATCCATTCCGGCTCGGGCTAATCGATATTCGCGACCGTAATCCATATTCGAAATTTGAAACAATTCCGATAATAATTAGTTAAGTTGTTATTATTATAAAAAGGAAGGTGTTATTAGTTGTAGAACAGCTAAGGTGTACAAATGGGGGGGTGTACATTAGTACGTACACCGCTCTAGGCTATATTTTCTGTTCTGTATAGCTTTAAATGTTAGTAATGAGAATCAGAAGTAAAGGGGCTACTGCAAAGTACTAATCAAATGCGCTAATCCAAGGTAGGTTATTACTAGGTGGGTCTCCTAGCTAGAAGACCAATCGTGTAATAAAAATTACCCCTAACACCATAGTAGCAACTTGGCAGTTCATTACCTCAGCTAGCTCAGGCCTCTCTGGCTCGTTTTCCCAATTTCTTCAAGGTTACTCAAGTACCGCTCCATAACGCTAAATATTAACCAATCAGATCCCAAATCCCCGTAACGAGCCAGCGAGGCCTGAGTTATAATTACGTAAAAACGGCTTTATTTAATGCATTTACTTTTTTAAAAAAACAAAAATCCGTAATAACTTAATAATAATATATTTTTATAAATATATATATATATATATGATTACCTTAACCATGGCTTATTATTAATATTACGATAATCCTAATTAGGATTTATTTATTATTTTTAACCCCTAACGCGTACAATAACTATAGCCCGAACCCGTTACGTTATTATCCTCCTTTTCAAAATACGATAAATCCGAATTCTTTTAATTTTACCGGGCCACGCCTTTAGAACAAAATATACGTATATATATTTTAAATTTCTGGCATTAACATAAAAAAATTAATATAACGTTTAAAAATTTTATTTATAATTAGGTTCTATACGACGATTTAAGCCGAACTATAAATTCGATTATTCGGATTAACTAATTAATTAATATATTAAAAAATAAATACGCAAACGATTATTAATATATAAAAGTTAATAAAAATTCTTAATTTTTGTTAATAAGGATTCCGTTACATATAAATATTATAATATATTATATGGAAAATTTATAATTTTCGCAAAAGGCCTTAAATTCCGCCGTTTGCTAAAAAAAATTATTATTTAAAATTAACGTAATTTATATTATTTTGGACGAAAATTAACGCTTTATAAAAACGCTTATTTTTAACTAGTTTAAGTTTTTAAACCAGATAATTATATATTTAAGGAAAAAATAGTAATCGTATAATATAAAGCGGAAAACTGAACGGTTTCGTAATAATAATAATCCAGATATTTTTTTATATATTTTTTATAATTATAATTATTATAATTAAAATAATTTCCAAAATTAACAGCATTTACTTACTTTACTTACTGTTACGTTCAGAAGGGACTTCACTAGGCCCAAAGGAGGCCCAGGAAGTTGGAGACGCTCGGGATCTCCACCTTCCATCGGATAAACCTCGGGTCTCTGTCAATCTCCGGAAATACCAGGAAATTCGTAAACGACAGATATTATGGTTTTTTGAGATCCACAGAGATTATAAAAGATAAAAAAAATAAGAAGGATATATAAAGTTTAGGTTTTTTATATAAATAATTATTTATTTAATTTTTCGTTTTTTAGTTATTAATTTAAGCTTTTAATTTAAAAATAATTATATTATTTTTTAATTAAGGGAATTTTTTAAAATCTTTTTAACGAATAAATTATTAAATTATTTTTTATTTTATTATTATTTGCAAATTAAGATTTTTTTTCGGATATTATTTATATTTTTAAATAAATATATAATAAGTTTGTTATATTTTAATAATTATTTGATTTATAGCCGATAAATAATTTACTGCTTAGTTAGGATATAAATTTTTTTGAATTTAATATAAATAATAATATAGGACGATATTTAAAAAATAAATAATATATGTAATTTCCGTTATTAATTAATAAAATATTATTAACAAGATTTAACGATTTACCCCTTATTAAGGAAGTTTTTTAATTAATTAATAATATAATTTCCTTTATAACGCGATTTTAAGGAAGTTTTTTTTCCTAGCCTTAATAATAATTTTCCCCGATTTCCTAAGATATTATTAAAATCTAGGAACCAAAGTAACAAGAGGTTAAGGAAAAAAAAGAATATGGGGCAGAAAATTAAAGATCTTCTGTAAAAAAAAAATTAGGCGCTTTAAAAGCAGAAATCCAGACCTTAAAAAAAAGAGAATATACGATTAAAAGGAAAAAAACCAGTTTTTTCATAGTTTGGCTCCCTTAAAGGGCGAAGCCAAAGGGCTGGTTACTAACCTTTTCCATTGGACTTAAGGCGAATGTAAGCAAAAACCTTAACCCTGTTATTGTTTGGCGCAAATCGGATACGAAAAAGAATTATTCCCCTTTCTGGCTATTATGGAATACCAGACGTTAAGGGTTATAAACTAATTTTCTTTAAGCCCTATAACGGATTAAAGGACCTTAATGGATTTTTGGTTTAGGCCAGGCTTTACCTTAAGTTTTATAAAAATTTTTTGATAGAGGATTATTAAAAAGTAATGGCCATTTTTTAATTTCTAATTGGATAAATGCGCTAATAATTCGAACTTATTTTAACGGATTATTTCGAAAAATACCTAAAGAAATTTTCGGATTTTATTAATTATATTTTTAGTAATTATGGGAACTTTAAAAAAAGAATACGCATTTTATTTAGTAACCCTAATAAGGAATAAGATATTATTAAGTAATTTTATTTTTTTTAATAGGTTAAGTTAGCTGCCGAATATACGATTAAATTTAATTGTTTGGTTATTATTTCAAATTTGTCCGAAAATATATTATTTTATCTTTATTATAATGGCCTGAAACTTTTAATTAAAAATAAGATATTTAAGGAATCAAAAAATGGATCCTTTACGGAATATACCGACAAGGTTATTATTGCCGACCGACGTATTTTTGATCGATACTTTAAGAAAAAAAGGACCGATAAACGAAATAACGATAAAAGCTTTAGTAATTAAGCCAAAAAAATAAGAGCAAGCCTTAAAAAGAAATAAGTTCTGTTTCGAAGGAACCTAAGAAAAACAAATTTAAAGTAAAATGTTTTAATTATAACAAAAAAGGATATTTCAAAAATGAATATCGTTCCTTTGTTAAGAGAGATTTTAAAAAAGGAAGAATTCCTTAACCCCAGAAAAAAACCAAAGCGGCTGAACAAAAAACCGATAGTAAGGTAGAAAAAGAAAAAAAAAAGTTAATACGATTTCCTTTTAGCCAGAATTTATTATTGCCATAATTACTTAAAACCAGAACGATAACCTAAAATACGAAGATTATTTTATTTGCCAGAATTTTAAGGTTAGAGCTTATAAGTATTATCCCGGATAAACGGTTTCTAAGATAGTTATAGAGTTAGGATGTTAATATTATTTCGATTTTTAAAAGTATAAAATACATATAAAGGACGGTTAATTTCGACCAAATATTAATAATTACAGATAGTTATTTTTAAAGCTTTACGAGTTCCCAAAATGCATTATTTATAGGAAAATACTATCGGTAAACTTTTACGACCTATTATATTTTACTGCTTATTATTAGGACGATTATTTCGTTTATTTTAAAGTTAAAGAAAATAATAACTTTTAGCCCAGATAGAATAATAAGATTTTTACCGAACTAAATAATAAGTACCGATATATTGAAATTCTCCGATAACCAGAATATTTTAAGTTTTATTATTTATACCCCGAATTAAAACGGAATCGAAAGGCTATATCGTAAGGATATTTATGTTACTTTCCGATATTTTGCATCTAATACGAGCTTTTAAATATGAGAATATTTCCTTCGGAGATTCCTTTCGTTAATCTTATGATTCGGAAAATGCGGAATAAAAGGATAAGTTAGGAAAAAAGCTTAATTTTGAAGTCTTAATGTAAATACGGCAAGAAAATATAATTCCAGTATAAAAACGATTAATATACTAAATATACGATCCGAAAAATTCGCGAATAAAGATTTATTTAAATCGGAAATTATTAAAAATTAAAAAATTATAAAGGCTTTCGAAAATAAGGTACCGAAAAACCTTAACCGATAAGACCTTATGCGAGGTAACGAAAAGAACGTGCAATCAAATTAAAATCCTTTTTTAATATAAAGGTAAGGTACTTAAGGCCATAATTAATTCTTAAGTAAAAAGTAATTTTATTTTTTTCGTAATAGCAAAAAAATATTAAATTTTTGGAAATATAAGTTAAAGTCTTATAAGTTACGTACGGTAAACAGCAACTTATTTACTTACGAAAATAAACGAATTTTTCGAGAAACGGAAAAATTCTTAATGTAAATTTAAGGATATTAAAAATGCGTTTTATTAGATATTATTAATATTTCCGGATACAACATTATTTTAGAAATGCTTTAACTTTATTTTAATAACTTACGGATTAATTGGAAAAAATAAATATTTTCCTGGAACGAAATACTAAATAAAAATAATCGAAAAATTTGTTATGTTATTAAGGAAGTACAGGTTCCTGATTAGATCTTTACGGTACCTCCGGAATATTAAAAATTTAAGAAATTATTTAAAGATAAAGAAAATTACGAATTATCGTTATACGGTTAATGGAATTACCGGATACCTATTAAAAAAGGGCATTATCTTAAACTTTACAAAATTTATTATATAAACCTAAAAAAGTTAAAAGCTTTATGGAAAAGTATATAATTAAATTTGAAAAAAAGATATATTTAACCTTTTAACTTTTTTATTAAATATCTAATCCTTTTAATATTAAAAATTAAGGATAACAAATAAAAAATTAATAAGGACAAAAACTTTATTTACCGAAAAGTAATTAATTATAAATAATTAAATAATATTACGATTAAAAACGGATATTTTTTAATTTTTATAAATACCTTAAAAATGTTAATAAAGTTAAATAGTTTACGGCGTTTAATTTTCGTAATAATTATTACCGTATCAAAATGGCTAAAGGAAAAAAAACGGTATTTAGAATAATATATGGATTTTATAAATATAAAGTAATACTTATGGGACTTATTAACGCTTCCGCCAGTTTCCAAAGCTTAGTAATAACCATTTTCCGACAATTCTTAGATAAATTCGTATTTGTCTATTTCGACGATATTTTTATTTACTCCAAAACCCTAAAAAACATAAGAAATATATCGTTTAAGTGCTTAAAACTTTGGACGAAATTAATATTTGAATTAATCTTACTAAAAGCATATGGCATATCTAAAAATTGGATTTTTTAGGATTTATTTTTATATTAGGACAAATTTAAATTTAACGTTTTAAATTGGAAGCAGTTAAGGATTGGCCTATTCCTAATAAGGCGACCGTTATAAATATCCGATAAATCTTAGGATTTACGAGTTACGTACGTAGCTTAATTAAGGGATATAAAGATATAGTTAGGCCTTTAACGAAATTTATTATTAAGAAATACGTTAAAAAAGAATTCGAACTTTTAAAGGAAACAAAAAAAACGTTCCGGGAATTAAAAAAGTAATTACCAGTGGATTTATCGTAAAAATGCCAAATGTAAATAAAACGAAATAATTAAAGATAAATATTTTAAAGTATGCCTTAGGCGTAATTTTAAAATAGTAAAAAAGTAACGGTAAATAGTACTTAATAATATATTACTTTAAAATATTCCAAAATATAGAATTTAAATACCAAATTTACGATAAAAAGCTATTAACAATTATTAATGCTTTTAAGGAATAGGAACCTTTTTTTAGCGGAACAAAAAAACCTTTCGATATTTACTTTAATTATAAAAATTTTACGCGATTTATAAAAGCCCAAAAACTAAACAAACGATATAAAAAATAATGGATTTTTTTATCCAGATTTAATTTCAAAATATATTATATCAAAAAAAAACATTTAAGCGGATATTTTCAGTTGTAAAGAAAATTACGATTCCAAAATTCCTAAAAAAAGCATGCAGATATTATAATATAATAAGGATAAAATTGTATATCTATATAAGATAATAAAGAAATTAATTACCGAATTTTTGATACGGTTCCGGAATTTTTACGATATAAAAAAATAAAAGAAAATTTAATAACTAAAAGGATAATTTAAAAATTAGTTATTGTATTATGGCAAAATTTACGTTCCCAAAGATTAATAGAAATAATTCGTAAAAGAATTCCATAAAAACCTGTTATACGGATATCAAAAAATCTTTAAAATTACCCGACGATTACAAAAATAATACGATTTTCCGGAATTACGCCATATTATTAAGAAAATAATCAAAGATTATAATATTTGTAATAAAGCTAAGATAATACGCCATAAGCCCTACGGGTTATTACAATTTACCGATATTTCTAATAAGGTATAGAATATTATAACTTAGGACTTTATTATTAGCTTATTTCTATTTAAAAATCTAGTTATTAGAATTAAATATGACGGAATATAAATAATTATTAATAAATTTACCAAATATGGGTATTTCTTATTTTTTAAAAGAAATATAACGGCAAAATAATTAGCTTACGTTTTTATCAGATAATACCTTGATAAATATGGGATACCTGAAAAAATTATTTCAAACCGAAATACGTTATTTATTTTAAAATTCGGCATTAGCTTTTTTAAACAAATTGGTATTAAACTTAAATTTTCAATAACGTATTATCCTTAAACGGATAGCTAAACCGAAAAATTAAACCAAATTTTAAAATAATATTTGCAAAATTACGTTAATTATTAACAAAATAACTGGGTAAAGTTTTTATTATTGGCATAAATTACTTATAATATATTTATTAACGAAAATATGGGCGTATTTCCTTATATAGCAATATACGAATATAATATAAAAACAAAACGACCCAAATAACCATTTAATAAAATACCAAAAATTATTACGATTACTTTAAAAGCAGAAATATTAATTATAAAAATTAAAACGATCTAGGCCCGTTTCCAAAATAAATTACGATTTTTTTAACGACGGATAACTCAATATTATAATAAAAAAATTAAGGGATTAATTTTAACAAAAGGAAATAAGGTTTACTTATTATACCAGAAATAAAACGTAATTTCGAATATCTTATAAATTAAAACAAAAAGATTTAGCAACAAACTTAATTTTAAAAAACTTAAACCGTTTAAAATTAACGAAATTATTTCCAAAACTAATTATAAATTATTATTACCTAAAAACATAAAGATATACCTTGTTTTCTACATTTTTTTACTTAAACTAACACCTAAGAACGTCCCGTTAAAAACAAATTTAAAATTCGAAAAAGATTTTAACGAATACGAAATTAAACGAATACTAGATTTCAAAATAGTTAAAAGTAAAATCCAGTACTTAATTAAATAAGAAAAATACTTATATAAAGAAAATACGTAAAAACTATTTAATCACTTAACGAATATAATAAACTTAATTAAGACGTTTTACCGCCAAAATCCTGACCGACCGTCTCCAATACGGCCAAAATTACAGGCAATAATGGTCCCCTATTTAAATTAACCCTTACGGCGCTTTAATCGAAAAAAATAAATGCCTCCATTAATGCATCTAGCTTTAAAAGCTGTGCTTACTTTTTTTCTTTACGATCCTTTTCCGCATCCAGTTTTTTTCGCTTTTTCAATTTATCCATATTTTTAAACCCTTTTTAAATAAACGATACCTTTTTGGAATATAATTATTTAAATTAATAATTTAACCAAATAATACGATTAAATAATTTTTGGAGTTATTAAATAATTAGACGTTTTTTTCGGTTTATTCGGAGTTTTTCGGCCTGGATATTTTTAAACGATAAAAGCGAAATATGATTCCTATCGTAAAATTAAATATTGGCCGCCATATAATTCTAATAGTTTTTTTAACCTTTTAATATTTTGCAAAAAAGCTTTTTTTCGAAATAACGCGTATACGGCATAATTTCGAAACCAAATTAAAAAATCGATTTAATTAATTCGTAATAACTTTTAATAAAAGATTTGATGTATTTTCGAAATCTGTCCGATATGGCCAAATATAATGTTATAACGTAAAGAAAGAAAAAAATTAAGGATTTATTTTTTTTATCTTTGGGGATAAAGATCTTGAAAAAAAGGAAATAATATTACGTTCAAAAGGGATTCCATTAGGCCTAAAAGAGGCCCAGGAAATTAGAAACGCTTGGGATCTCCATTTTCCATCGGATAAACCTCGGGTCTCTGTCAATCTCCGGAGATACCAAAAAACTCGTAGACGATAAATATTATGGTCTTTCAAGATCCCCAAAGACCATAAAAAATAAAAAAGATAAAAAAGGTATATAAGGTTTGAGTTTTTTATGTAAATAGTTACTTACTTAATTTTTCGCTCCTTAATTATTAATTTAAGCTCTTAATCCAGAAATAATTATATTATTTTTTAATTAAAGGAAAAATCTTTAAATCTTTTTAATAAATAAACTATTAAATTATTCCTTATCTTATTGTTATTTGCAAATCAAGATTTTCTTTCGGATATTGTTTATACCTTCAGGTGGATATATAACAGGTTTATTACATTTACTAAGTAAAGTTTTATTATTTTCGGATTTATTACGAAATAATATCAATATATTAAAAAAATTAAAAATTTATGAAAATTATTATATATTAAATAAAAATATAATTTGATTAATAAAAAAGCTAAGATAACCGTATTAATTTTTTCATAATAATATAATTTTAATTAAGATAAATTACGTTTTATAATTAGATATAATAAAACGATATTATATTTTAATACGATAATTTTAATATTTAAAATTATATTCGTAATATAATAATTCGATATGGTACCATTATATAGAATATTATTACTACTTTTACCCATTATTATAGCCGTATCCTTAAAGAAAAATTAAAATAATTTATATTCCAGCTTAAATAATATTATAAAATAAAATAATTTTATAAAACATTATAATAATATCTGTTATTATTAAATATTTTTTATTAATTCGTAATTAATATTATCCGGACTTTATTGCCGGCTTTTATTAATATATTTTATAAATATAATAAATAAAAGTTTCTCGATTTTCCTAAGTAAAAATGTATATCATATAATAAACGTTATTTGATTTTGTTAAATATAATTAACGAAAATAAAAATATTATTAACGGTATTTATAATATTTATCGAAAAGTTTTTTAAAAAAAATATATGGATTTAAAAAAAAATCATTTTATCGGTTTTCGGAACGTTTTTATCTTATTTATAAAAATCAGAAAAGAATTAATTATATTCGAAAAATATAAGCTAATTAAGCCGAAACAGCCGATTTATGTAATAAAAAATAATAATTTCTTTTTATTCTTATTTTATTTTATATACAAATAAATTTTCTGCTTATAATTATATGTATTTATTGGCCCGATAATATATCTAAGACGCATAAAATATAAATAATCTTAAAAGCGGATCGTTAATTTTTAAATAAAATAATATAATTATATTAAAAAATTACCGAAATTCCACCTATTTAAATTTTTTTAACTTTTGTATATATAATATTTACATATTCGCATTATTTTTGTAGGAATTACGTATTTGATACGAATTATTTATAACAAAAACATTTAATATATATGGAATTTTTCGGAATATTTTAATCGAAAACCTTTTTTCGAAAACCGAACTTATCGAATTCATAAAGTATATATGCTCCTAGTTAACCGTCGCCAAATTTAAATTTATTATATATAATATAGTTTTTAAGTATTTTAATTACGTTAAATAAATAAGGGAAATATTACGGAATCTTAATTAAAATACGTTAATAAATAAGGATCTTTTTAACGAAAATTTTCTATTATTATTTATTAATAATATATTACTTAATAACGTAAATAATTTAACGGATAATTCGTAAATATTTTATTTTTTAATTTAGGAATATAACTTACTTATATTATTTATTAAATAGCGTAATTTTAATTAAAATATATCGAATAAAGCTTTTTTATCGAATAACTATAAAACCGGAAATATTTTTAATACGGCCGATATTTTATAAAATAATAATTAATTATTAATAAATATTACTTTGTTCGATAAAAAATTATAAAATTATTATTGTTTTTTTAAAAAAAAATTAAGTTTATTTATATTTTTCGCATATTATATAATATAATAATATTAATTATATTAAGCGATTAATACCGATATTATTATTTTTTATAAGGCTAGTTAATTTAATTTCGGTAAAAAAATGCTTTATTTTAATTAGATATTACCTTTTATAATATTAAATTAAGTCCTTATTAATTTGATTTTAATATTAAATCTGGTTCCGATAAAATTTAAAAACAAAATATGGAAAGTACTTAATCGAAAAAGCGAATATTATAATTTATGGCTTATTGGCGAATTTCGCCGGTCGAAAAATAATATATATAACGTTAATACTGTTTTTTTCCGAGATTCGTTTTTAGTTGGGTACTGTATATCCTTATAATACGAATTTTATGCCCATTATGTTTTTTCGCAAAATAAACGTTATATTATTCGAGATTTTCGTAACGAAATCCTTAAACGCGTTCATTTTTTGCTTCGGAATTTCTGGCTTATTAAGGGATATCTATTTCGGATTAAAAAAGATAGCTAAAAATCCGAAAATATTTTGATTACGAGCCGTAAAGCTATAAAAACTAAGTTTATCGATTTTAATAATATTATTCCTATTACTGACGACATAAATGGGCTTAATTAGCTAAATACGGCAAAAAACGAAAATGAATTTGTAAATAACTTTAACGTAATTATTTTTTAAAAAAATTGGTACCGAATTCGTTAAGAATAATTTGATTTAAGACGACCGTAATATCTCGTATATAAAAAAAAGGTTATAATTCCATAATACAAATTGTCGATAATTTAATTAATAATTTTAATTAAAGCGGTTCGTTATTATTATTATTATTATCGGATAAGCAAAATAAGAATTTATTAAACGAAAATAAGCCGTTAATATAATTTTTTATTTTCTTATTATTTTGTAAAATATTTTTATATAAGTAATATAGTATTTATATTATAATTTTAATACTAATATAATTTTGTTATTTACGTAATTTTAGTTAATTAATTTCGGGATTATTTTATATATTACTACAATTACTTAATTATTATATTAAAGTAACTTATTTATTTCTAATAATAAAACCGTAAATAAGAAAATAATATTTTATAATACGGTACGTAACATAATTATTAACGAAATTAATATAAGTAGTTAAGTTTATAATTTGTATAATTTTAATTAATTATATTCCGTTCGAACGTTTTATTTTTTGTAAAATCGTATAAAAATATTATATTGCCTATAGTTAAATATATCGTATAATTTCAGGTTAACCCGTATATCCCATTTGTAATTAATTTATTAATTAACATTTTTAAGTACTTTTTAATATTTTTTCCCGTTCTGCTTTTTTTTGCGCGTTATTATAACTTATATATTAATAATTTCTTTTACGTTTTCAGATCTTAAGATTTTATTTGTTCTAAATGCAATATTTGCGTTTAAATTTTTTTAAAAATTTAATTTAAACCATATAATAATGTCGAATATTTGAGAATCGTATATAAATATTTTTTGTCGTATTTCTATACGTAATTTATATATTTATTATTTGCATAATTTCGTAAATTATAATATTTATAAAATAACTATATAACATATATTTTCTGGCTAGACGGCCCGGTTTATAAAGTTATAAACCTTTTTTCGTATTATTTATATAATACCCGGTTTATATAATTTTTTTTTACTAAATTACAAAAGCCGTAATTAATTAAAGATTTATAATTAATTTAATAATTTAACAATTTATAAGGCCGGCATAATCCGCTATAACGTAAATTTTGTTTTGCCGGTTATTATTACGGAAAATATCTCGAATTATATTATTAATATTTAATATTTATGTAAATATCGTATTTTTTCGTAATAAAAAGTTTTATTCGTAATATAAATTTTTTATAATATTACCGAACTTATAAATTTTTAATAATCGTAAGATTTTCCTAATTAATATATATTTACATTAATATTAAAACGTAAAGTACTTATTTTCTTTTAATTTTCCGTTATATTAATATAATCTTATAACATATATCTGATATTTGGAATCGGTTATATATAATATGTACTTTTCGTAAGGAATATTTTATATTTTAAGATAGTTAAATATTACTTAATTAATACGAAAATGCCTTAATTGGGATTACGTTATTGGTTTCGCTTTATCGCAAATTATTTTAATACTGGTTCCGGCTATTTTTTAATTAAGGATTTTATTATCCGTCCTTAAAGCTATTTTTTAAGGGCAGATTATTTTTATTTTAATACCTATTCTGGTTATTTTTTGGTCCGAGATCCTATTACCCGTTTTTGACGTTATTTCTTAAGGGCAAATTATTTTTCGGGGATATTATTAGCGAATCTAACTTCTTTGGTCAGGCGGACAAAGTTTTTTGAGTTTATTCGAGATATATTATCGGAAGCTATAACGGAAACTGCCTTTATTATATCGGCAAGGAATTTATTTATTTTTTATAATATCGTAAAATATATAAAAATATATATTATAAAATAGATTTCGGATATTAAAAAAATTAATTAATAATTATTATATCGTAAATAACGTAATTTTATATATTAAAGTATAATAAGTATTTGAAATTATAAAAAATTATAATTAAATATTTATAATAATTATATTTCATATATATTTAATTCAAATAATTTTATAAATTATATTAAAAAAATTTATAAGAAAATATAGATTTTATATAATTTGCATATAATTATTAATTTTTTTAATATATTATTATTTCGTTATAAAAAATATTATTAATTTTTATATTTATATTTAATAACTTATATAAACCTAATAATTTATATATTTATAATTATATAAAATTAAAATTTATATATATTTTAAGTTTAATTATATATATTATCTTAAGATATTTTTATAATTTATTAATTATTTATAAACTTTATTTGTATATTATAAATCCTTATATATTCCTTATTAATATTAATAATATATTCGGTAATTATTTAATATACGAACTTTATCTTATTTACTATATTTTATATTTTTTATTTATATTTTTAGTTTTAATTAAGTTTAATTTATATTAATAAATTTATAATATTATTAAATTTCTTATGTATAATTATTTATTTATTTATATTTAATATTATACAGTTATTATAATGGTATTACCGTTATTTAATAAAGTAAAATACGGTAATTGTATTTGGAAAATATATAATAACTTAATAAAATATTAAAACGTATATAAAATCGAAATAGCGTTAAATTAACTTTTGATATAAATTATATCAATTACGGCGCCATTTTCCGTACTTTATTTCCTATTATATATACCTTTTTTTAAACCTTACCTTAATTTATAAAATAAGTTTTTTTAAATCAAATAATTATTCGATAAAGTTTTAATATTATAAGGTTTTTATAAGATAAATTTTATTATTATATGCTAAAAAACGTAAATTATTTATCGTTATATATATATTAACATATATTTTATTTACGATAATCTCGAAATAATATTTAAATAAATATTCCGGAACAGTAATTATATATATATAATTTATAAAAAATTAATAAAAAATATATTTATATATTTTAATAATTTTTAAATTTCGGTTCTATTAAAGTCCAAAAAGGTTATTAAATAATATATAATATTATTCGTTTTTTTCTTTATATTATAATATAACAATAAAATTATTAATACGGATAATACGGATTACTAGATAATAAGTTTTTAAAATTACAAAATAAATATTTTTTATATTATAAATTTAACCGGCATATATTCTTTAAAAAACCGTATAATTTAGGCCGTTAACCGTTTTTAGAAATTTATAATTTATAACGATTTAAATAATATAAATAATATTAAAAATGTAATAATCTTATAATCTCGATTAAGAAAAATATAGAACCGTAATATATTTTATGGTATATATTATATAGACGTTATTTTTATAATATTAAACGAAAAAAAATCCGTATTTATACGTAATTAATTATTAAATAAATAACTTTATACAAAAATTAGATTTTTAAATACCGTAGCATATTTAATATTAATACTAAGGATTTCGGCGGTTACCCGGAATATCCGATTGTTATTATACTTATATAGGATTTTAATATAAAGGAATTCTTAGAACTAACTAGAAAAAAATAAAGAAATCTTTAAAACCAACCGGGGATTTAGTTATGTCGATAAAAAGAAAATACGGCGAAAAAAAAAGTTAAATCCGGCCGTTAACCTTTATTAAGGAAACCAAAAAGTCTTAATTTAAAAAAGAAATAATTATTAAAATCTTTAACAAAATAACGACAAAATATACGGACAGTTTCGAAAAATATTAATTAGGACCGTACGCCGACAGATATTAATTTTAATTACAAAAAAATAAAGTTATAAAGCGTAATTAATAAGGATTTATTATAAATTCGGGATTTTAAATATTTTAAATTAGTATTTAAAAAAAACGGACGCCGAAATAAATATATTAATAACGAAAAAATGGCCTTTTTAATATTGGCGAAAAATTATTTACATTATTTATTTATCCGTATAATCGATTTTTTTACCTTAATTATTTAACCCGAATTAAAATACCTTAAAAATTTAAAAAATAAAATTTTTTAAGAATTAATATAACGAATTCGAAGAAAAAATTTAAAAAATAAAATTTAAAAAATAAAATTTTAAAATTTTAATTCGGCGTTATAAATTAAAGGTTATAAATTAAAGGGATAATTTATTAATAGCCGCGATAAATTATAATTCAAATTACGTAATATAAAGTTTCGTTAATTTTCTTAATTAAAAAAATTTATTATATATTTATTATAGCATATAATTAATCCGGATTAAGACGAATTAATATTTTATATAAAAGTTAACCAATTAAGAATTAATAATAATAATAAATTTAATAAATAAATAATATATTAATAACTTTAATTAATATTATATAAATATTTATAATTATCGCGTTTTATAATCGTAACGCCGTGCCGAAACCGAACGTATTTTTTGCTATCGGCTTTAATTAAGATCGGCAAAATTTCGTTTTTTATTTTTTAACTTAATATTATAATTATTTTTTAATTGTTATTAAAATTATTATCCGATAAATACCGTTTATTTTTAATATATAATTCTTTAATGTCGATAATAATTATTATTTTAATTTCTTTTTCCGATATATTATTTATAACGTCGGGCTATGGATTATTACGTTTTGATAATGCCGGTAATCCCGGTAACGATATAAAAATAAACAAATTATGCAAATATAAGTACGGTAATAAGAATAAGGTTCAAAAATTAAAAATATTTAAAAATAATAAGTTTTACGTTAATATTATAAATAAAGAAAACGAAATAAATTTTTTATTAAGATCATTTAATACGTTACGAATTACATATATAAATATAAGCGTTACTATAATTAAAATTACGATTTTAAATTATAAAAGCATATAAATTATATGCCGGTTTAATATTTAGATTATTAGGATTATTATTAAATTATTAATTATTAATTTAAACAGAATAATTATATATAATATATTTTAATTAAGATAAGTTATAATTTAAAGCAGTTTTATAATTTTTTACGATATTTATTAAATTTATAACGTAATAATAATCCGTAATTTATATAAATCGGTTTGCGACATAAGGATATAGCGCCATTATTTCTAATTAAGCGAATTTTGCCATTTACGAAAAGTTACTTATATTTTTTATAAAATCGAAAATATAATTTTTTTATATATTATATATAACGCAGAAAATAAGCGGTTTTTCAAAATATCTTAATATTAGTATTTATCAAAACTAAGAACCGCCTTAATTAATTCGATTATATTTTAAATTAAATATAAATCTTTAAATTCGTTTAATTTATTTAAGAACTTATTAAATAAAAACCGTATAAATTTAATAAAAATAAATATTTATTTTGCCTTTTTACCGCTAAACGAAAATAACCGCGTAAAAAATAATTTATTCGCCCGTCGTTTATACCAGGACTTTATTATTAACTAAATAACCGGCTTTATCGAATCGGCTTTTAATTATTTTTACGTAAATATTTTTAAATTTAAAAGTTCGGATATAAAAAAAATTCAACGTATATATATTATAATAAAGTCCAGCCAGAATTAAATTATTACGGTTCTTTTTTAACATAATAATTTTCTTTTTTTTTAAATATATTAAGATTACTTTACGTACATATTTACCGTTAAATAACGCGTATTATTAAAGCCTTATTTTTGTCCGGTACCGCAGGTTAAAATTATTCCATTTCGGAAGTTTAAGGGTAATATTTTAACAGGCCGAAAATTAAGATTAAGATTTAATAATTATTTCGTTTTAATCGGAATTATTTGCGATAAATTCCGTATCGTCCTTTTTATTATCTAAATCCGTTACGTCGCTTTTTATTACGATTTTTATATTCTTATAAGTAATACGGTTTTTAATTTACCGGGCTTAAAATTTTTTTATTATTTTATTTTTTTTAAAATAAACGGCTTAATTCCATACTTATCGAACGCTTAATAAGGTACAAATAATATAACTTATTTATGGTTAATTATATTTATTTACTTATAATTACGAATTATTTAACTAAATTATTACCATATATTTTTAATTAAAAAACTTTATAATATATCTTATTATATTATTCGATTAATATCCGGAATATCCATATTTAATTCAAAAATAATAATGGATATGACGATACGGATAAAATTATCCGATTATTTTAAATTATTATATATATAAATTTGGTTCCCGTAATATATTTCGGAGTTATAAAATTTAATAAATTTTTTATAATCTTTAACGAATACCTTTAATTTATTATAATTTTGAATAAATAATTACGGATATTTATAGTTTTCGCTTTATTATTAACATAAATAATAATTTTAATAATAAAACGTAAATTATTAAGTTTTATTAAAAAGATATTATTTAATAATTTAAATATATTAGTTATTAAGAAATTTAAATATTTTTAATTCGAACGTTAATCTTTGGGTATAGGAAAAATAATAATATCGATTTCGGAATAATTAATACTAAAACGCCAGATCTTTGCCTTATAACCATATCTAGTTAAACCGCTAATTTAATAAAAACCGTTATATTTTGCAATTTTTTATGGTATTACTGGTACTTATTATATATACAAATTAATATATATAACTAACGAAAATAAAACGTAAATTACGAATATTAATATATTTAAACCGAAAATTTTTAAATTCCGATAATAAATATATTTCGTTAATAATAATTAAATTATATCGTTATTCGAAAATAAAATTTAATATAATAATTTAAAATTAATCGTTAAATATTTGTTTAAAATTAAAAATAATATAATTATACTGTTTAATAATTATATGGTCAAATATTTTTAAATTAAGTTTTTTCGTATTTGCGGATATTAAAATAAAAATAAAATATGGAATTATTAATATAAAAATTCGTTATTTTTTTATTAACTTAATTAATAATATAACCTGAATAATAATTAAATTAATTATTAAAAAAAGGCTTAAATAATTAAAGATTTTCCGAAGTTTATTTTAATAACGAAAAAAATATTAAGTTTTCCAAAAACCAGATTATATATTATATCGATTTATTTTTTTTCCGTAAAATATGGCCTTATTTATTAAACATAACGTTTAATATAAGGCGAACAAATTAATAACGCAAAATTTCCGTAAAGTTATTAGTCATATATATAACGTTAATATATGAGTTAGTTATGTTTATATCGGCAAAAAACCAATAAAAGTATTAAATAAAAATAAATATTTTATTTTGGAAAATCAAATATTCGAAAATTTAAGATATTTATCTTAGATTTTTAAATATATTACCCGTATTTGGCTAATTAAAAAAAATATATTTCGAAATTTATTACGGACGATCTTAAGCCGTATATATTATTATTTTAGCTTATAAAATTATATTATTATAATGTTAATCTAAAGGAAATAAAAGGTTATAATATATATTAATCGGGATTTTAAGTTATATTTTTATTATAATAATTTTTATTTTATATTAATTAAAATTATTATTACATTAGGAAATAAAGATTTTAATTTTGCATTAAATTATATAAGTTAAAATGTTAAAAGTTTCGTAATTAATATATATTGCCAAAGTTAATAATAATAATTTTTGCGAATTTATATAGGAGCACACCAAACGGAACGAAAAAATTACAACTTGCTATCAGGCCCTATTTTGGAGGTTTTATTATTTTTGTGGGTATTATTCTTAAAGGAGTTTAGCTGATATATTGGACCCCTGACAGATACTTCTTGATCAAAAGCTATAGCTGTGGCTACGACTGCTGCGCCGCAGGCGCAGCCACAACCTCCAAAATGGGGTCCTGATCACGATGAGGCAAGCAGTTCATCAGCACTTGCGACGCTTACGCTGGGTGCTGTTGAGTCAATAATGCCCTAAGCGGTTCAAAAGTATCTCTTTAAACAAGGCCTGGTTTCGACCTAAGCAGCATATACGCCCTGTCGGCGAATACTTCAATGTTATTTCCCAACTCATACTTCGCAGATCGTGATGATATGGCATCGTGTCCTGCGGCTCCGACGAGACCCAGTGTTATAATGGTGTCTAAACCTTTTCAGAAAGGATCAACGGAACGCTACATATAGCGATCCATAAAGTATCTGTGCGACCCTACGACCGGCATGACCACAGACACTATTGTGCCTTAGGTCAGAAGTAATGGCTGAGAATAGGGCTAGTTGAGGTTACGGTTGGGGATTCCAGAGTAAAGAGGGAAAGGGGGAAGTCATGGCGAGAATTTCTCTGGTTCGATGGACGATAATGTGCTACTACCTAGACACTGTGGTGACTATGTAAAAGCAATCCATTCCTCTTTCTGAAGGCCCTTCCGGTTGATCGTTTTACGATCTTTTGGAAGTTCCTAAAGCATGTCACTGGCAACGACCATCCCATGCAACCAGGGGTTCCAAGGTGTGAGTTACATAATCCCCCTTTACAACCGAGTAGATAAATAAACCACAGAAAGAGAAGACGCCCTTGCATCCTTAACTAGAATGGAAGTATGCCAATTAATTTGCTCGCTGGGTTGCAAGTTACCAAGGAAAGCATCCAGAGATTGTAGGTTGAATAAGCTCCGCTAGAACGGCCTCCGTGGATCAGTGTCAGCGCTAAAAAAATTGTTATCCTAAGTCTGAATCAAGACAGAGAAAGATAATTGATCATGCGAGATGGCATGCGCAGCGCATGAGACGGACGTGGCTAAAGATCTGGTCATCTCGGCAGCTCCACCTCAGCGCAAATGCGTCCGTAGCATATTTGGGGCAATCCACCATGCTCTAGGGAACCCCATCCCCCATTGCGCCATGAGGTTTCCCAGCTCTGCCTTCTTTCCGGGAACCATATTGACGAAAATTCGATCGCCTCCGCGCATGCTGGGCTCGGAGTGTATAGCCCCCCTATCAGGGCCGATTCGGAAGAAGGAGCATTCTCCCGGCACTGTTTGGACTGTTCCCAAGCGCGAAAGCTCATTCACAAGCTCGGCCCTGACGGCCTCCGCAGTAGCAGCGCAACCGATGCAGCGGATCGAAGTACATGGGTGATCTGTGGCCAGGGCCTTCTTGGTGGAGCGCTGGATATCGCAGGCAACAGGCTGGTGCTCCCCAGGAATGAACATTGTCGACGGACCTAGCAAGGTAGCGCACAACTTCTAATCTGTCTGTAAGTTCAGAAGTCGAGTTGCCCTGCTCGTCTCGGTCGACCGCGCGCCGAGACGACCGCTCCCTAAGCTAAAGAACATGTCGTCGGTGTGCCACCTAGGCTTATCAAACTCGGAGGTGGCCTTCGTCGCGCGGATCGTCAACCAGTAATGGTCCAGCCCGTTCTTGGTGACAAGCTTGTTCGCAAAAATCAGGAACGGGAGTAGCAGAGGTAACAAGGAGCTAGATAATGCTGCGGATGCCCACTCGTGCAGGTTCGCCGGCAGCTCGTCTTCTCCCCCAAGCAGCGGACCACAGTAACACCAGAAGGCGTCGCGCTTCACAGAAATATCCACCTCTGGTTCTTGATAAGACGACGAACTCCGGTAGTTTAGGAAAGCAAAGCCGGAGTCCTCGTCGATAACGCGACCCATTCTGAAGAGCGAGTGCCGCGGGACGCAGCCCTTGACCACCTCAGACGGCCTCCGTAAAGTCATCTAGTGCTGCTTTATTGTAGCCGCTCATAGATAGCTCCGATGTAGACAATCCTGAACACAAGCCGAAGTCTGTGAGTAGAGTCGGCAGTCTGCGAGACACTTGCTGTATGGTAAGGATGCAAACTGGCCTGCAGAGCAGGAGACTCTAGGCCCCAGGCTCCCGAATAACTTGGGCGCTGGGTCTCAGTCTACCTCAACCCCACACTCTCCTAACCAAACTGGACAAGTTAAGAAGTACCGTCACAGACGTGGCAATGCACACGTGACCATCGGACTTCTAACCCAGGAGATACAGGAAACTACCTCCCTTGATTTCTACTTTGATCCTTGCCATCGTGTCAGTGGTTGTGTCAACGCTTCAAGCCGGAGATGCTCTCTTGTTTTAAACAATAGGTTATCACTAAGGGATCTGAAACTTTGGGAAAGGTGCAGCCTGAAGGAACAGGAACTTAGTACTCGCAGTTGAGGTTGCGTGAATGTGAGTTTAGGGCAACTGTCGGGGGCCCCGACTCGGGGCACCCCTCGCTATACCTTTCGAAACGGGTCATGGAGGCTTTCACATGAATATATGGTTAGGGATTGGATCCTTTCGGGAACCATATATGAGAAAGGATCCTGAGACGGATTGAATGAGTCTAGGAGTGAATGAGTGTATTTAAGCTATCGTAAAGGCCTGGGGTTCCAAGCCTTCTCATATAGACATATCACCACATTCCAGAGCCTTCCACGCATGCAACCACGAACTCGTGTCAATAGCATCACAGTCCCTGCGAAGGGCGAGTGGTACGTCGAGAGTAGTAGTACGAAAGCAAATATGATTGTCAGTTACAGCACAAGGCGATGCCATAACAAAGTAAACTGAGGTGGGAGAGCCCTTGACTGTCCTTCTATATGCTATGGCTAGCATGTAAACGGTTTCGTAACGGTTTCCTCATATTGGTTAGAAGTATCGCTGGGGTAAGACTGCATAGGCTTCCTCCCTAAAGGTGTTTCCCATTGACTAAGCCCACTGTCAAGTATGCAAGTGATGTAAGGTAATGGATATGGCACAGCTTCGCAATGGCTGGTTGAGTCTATCGCAAAAATAAGACAGCATGGCCGGCCGATTGGCTCCTTGGTGATATCCTCGCTGAATGTTTTTAAGACAGATCTCTTCAGCTATAGCATTTCCTAGGGCTGTACGGTTTATAAGGCATCTAGTTTTAGTACACCTATTTAAATATTAAAAGTGTTGAGGAGGATGGAGACCTGAAGTTAATTCTTTCCCTGCGGTTCAATGCACCCCTAATTGACCACCGACTAAGTTAATAATAGCGAGAGTCTGGTAGCCAACCGTACATGGAAGGGAGATTCAGGATATATGAAGCAAACATATATCGGGGAAAGTCTAGAACCCCTTTAGCATAAGTCAATCAAAGAAACCCTTACAGTCTTAAAATAGGGGTGCTACAGTAAGGATGCCATACTCAGATTCAAACCTGTTAAGCCATTAATTAGATAGAAACTGTAGTGGCAACAGGTATTCTGCGCAACAATCTTGAGTGATATGCGCACTTCATTCGGACCAGAGCCAGGACACGAGACAGAGAAAGAGAACTGGTTTCAGATGCAGGTTTTCTAACCCATTCCATATCTTAATATAGGCAACTCGCGTTCTTGTCATATTCGTAATAGTAGCTTTCATGGGGCTGGATTACATCCCAAAACTAATAGTCATGTCGCCCTATTGTCTCCAGAGCGGTAATCGATGCTGACCTAAACAAAACTGGGCGACGCAAAGAGTTCGCTTGCCTCCCCCACGTTTCCCCCCCTCACTTTATACCTGTCAGTTCTAGGCTCGCCATTCTACCAGACCCCATTAGGGTCACGTGTGCTCGGACTGTCAGGAGTCTTGTTGCGTCTACCATCGAACATACATTATTAAGCAATTCGCATAAAGCGTCGAGATCCTGTTCCCTCGCCAGAAACGCCATGGCGACGCCTAGACTTCGGTCCTATTGACAAATTTCAACGAGAGAACGTGCGTCACTGATGATTGATCTCGGATCATGCTGTTTAAGGCAATCTGAGCGGCCCAGCAGATTAATGTGGCTCGATAAGTGTCAACCATTAATCACTATAAAGCGAAAGAGTACTAGGTAAGTTTCTCTAGCACATTCAATACCTCTATACAAACAGAGCCTTATTTATATAGCCCGCAACGAAAATACTGAGCAACATTGACAAACAATTCGTAGGTGCGTCGCTGCTCCTCCTTAGTTGTCTAGACATTGTACGTCATCGTGTCCAGCATGCTACTTCCAGGGGGTTGGTGTCTCATATTAACTAAACAGTGTCTCAATGCCAGATAGCTCAAGTGGTCCTTCGCTTTATTCGTCTGCCCAGAACATTGACGCCGGGGATCAAACATGGTGGGGAAACCTTAGATAATGCAATGTCGTGTGGCATTAACCCCCCCACCCTCCGCAACCCTAATTACGGTCCCAGCCCAGTCTTAGGGAATTCTGTAACATATATAGGTTCTAGCTCATAACCACCTGCCAATTAACACGCAACCAAAGCAATCTCTTCAATATCGTCGGAATTGATTTTCAGGGAGGCTTCTATGGAGAGAGGGCTAACCCCGTAGTAGCTTGCCCCGGTCTCTTCTTTCACATTCCCAAGTTTGCACGAGCAGCCTCACCACATCAAAGCCGTTGAACAGAAAAGTAACAATAGCAGACTGAAAAGAAAGATCATTGTTTCAAGTTCTACTGCTCTATATAAGGTGTACACAGGCACCACTTACGGACCAATGCTGTAAAAGAACTTGGTACGAAATCATTGGACATAGATGCAAGTAGCCCCTTGATGCAGACACACAACTACAATGACCACCCCATCGACATCCCGAACTAGTAAAACTGCACCCGGAGCCCCCAAGTCCATGGGCGACCTCAGGGCCCGCTTCGGCCTCAAGGATAATTCCGATGCTGAAGCCCTGTTACAGGCGTGGCCTATCAAAGAGGCTTTCCACTACTACCTGAACAGATGTCTATCGAACCAACACAACGTGGCCGGAGAGTTGCCAGAATGGCAAGAAGTGGATCAGTATCTCCTGGATATGCGAATGATGTCGCGTGCCAAGCGGAGGGACAGATCCTTGAAGGAGCTCGTCGAAGAGGAATGCTTTAGTGCCCCCTATCAGCTTATGCCACACGTAGCACTCTTTGTTCTACGAGCTGAGGGCTTCCTCCAGAGCGACGAAGGCACTAGATTCGACATTGCGAGCCAGATGTATGACACAGAGCAGGACAAAGAGTTCGATCGCCGCTGGAGGAGCATGGACCTGCTCTGCTTCCTTGTGGGCCGTCACTGTCCAAATCCAACCTGAAGATATCGCATTCACTTAGCCCTAGGGTGATGACATGTTGGCTGAGCTACCCACACATTGTCTGGAAGACCTCACGATATAGGCCACTGTCACAGAATTGGTAGTTCGTAGCCGAAGCATCGTGAAACTAGGCACCCAATCTTCAAGCCAACTCTAGGAACTTGACCGAAAGTTGTATGTTAGACAGCGGCCTAACCAGCCAACGAACCATGAACGACGCCCAACACCGAACCATAGTTACTCTTGATACATCTAGAAACAACGCAAGTTAACTCCACTACTAAATAGTCACATAAGAGAAATCCCCCCATACCTGTCCCCGGTGGCTTAACTAGTTTCCATATAAGTACCTGTTTGTCGTCAAATGCTACCGTCAATAAACCCACTTATTACAACACATCAAGGTCACAAAGACGTATCCCTGGCTGGTATTTTACTACCAACCCTAGCTGCCATTTTTCGAACATGGCCACTCCAAATCACCAAGGGTAACCGATTCCAAAGTAGTGGGTTGAAAGATGCTGGGATACCTGGGGGGCCTCCGCAGCCTTTAAGGTTTGACACTTAGGAGCGTGGCTTCGGCTCACTAAACGGGGTGGGCGGATGGCTAATGCGTTCTGGCGTGACTAATTGGAGAAGGCTCATAGTCAAATGAGGACCGCTCGGTATGAACTTAGATGCCCGAACTCTCTTTTCTATGGCTTCCGACGAAACGGCTAGTTATCTAGGCGTTGGAGATACCTAGGACGGCCACCAGGACACATCTGACGAGGACAACGCACGTACAGCACGAGTACGGAAACTCATCAGAACGCAGCCCATGGCCTGGGACGAGATGGTCGTGCGTGCATTCCCTGCCGATATCAATTAGACGCAAAACTGGCTTCTCTTCTCGAACACCCCTTAGAGGAGCAGTCCCCGCCTCGCAAGACTGATGTTCCTAGGGCATTATCTGATGTGACCTATCGACTTCGCGCTTTGGCCTGACTTCGGGGAGCTTAACAGCCGTCGCAGAAGGCTCGCCAGAAACGAGGCACCCAGGATGTTCGTGGGGAATCGATAGCTGATTGCGGAGTTGTAGACCACGGTTGGAGGAATAAGTGTCGTACTGTATCTTCAAAGATTTCAGCCTCACCTGACCCGTCATGAACTTAAATTGAATTAGCTCCTCGTCTGCCCAGTGGGAAACCAGCGGATCTAGAGAAGCTGGAGCTATGAGAGCTAATATATTTTGAGATGCCACACAGTATCGAATGACTCAAGTCAGGGGTATGGACAAGGGAGCGGCTTGTTCAAATTGACACCCTTGTCGGTTACACAAGCGTCCAAAGATTCATTCCTGGTTTGTGAGCAATGAGCAACTACTCCTTCGTCCAACACGACGGTTGGAAAATGCAACTCGCTGCTGAGTGACAGTTGAGTTGGTCATTCATATATATTCTGCGCTTAGTAGTATGTGTTTGGTAATTCAATCAATCGAGCGGATGATAAGAAGTCTTATCCGTCACTCCTCGGCTATTGTTTCGATATCCTGACCTTAATTACTTCGAACCTCTTTGTAAAACCACGTGGACGAGCGGGAAATAGAAAATGCCAAGGGCAATAAGAGTGGCGGTTCCCGAGGTCATTAGCCGGGATTCGTCCATGCCATCATCACCATCAGGGCAGAGGTTGGTTATCAGCTATTGTTATTACTTGAATATTTTCCATAAGCCTCTCTGCTTTGCATGAATATGGATTCTGCATGTTCCGAACTTGTCGCTTCGAATACCCGGTCTCGACTCTGCAAACGGAGGCAGAACCTGGGAAGGCATTGTATCCGCTGCCGCTTCGAGGTGTGACGGGAATACAAACGTGGGATAATTAGGCCTTGTGAATGGGGAACCGATCGACATGGGTCGATTGTGTTAGGTGGCCGGCCTGGTGGTGTGGACTGCGTGGGTGGCTGGATTGCTGGGGGTAGGAATCTGAAACACAAGAAAATGCGATACGTCTAATAAGAGGTGTAGAGAATGTTAGTTATTGGAAAATGTCGGACTGAGTATCATAAGGTCGCATATACTAAGCTAAGAAGTAGATAGGCGGTAAAGACTATGCGCCTCCTTTGCTGTTAATTTTGGCTACACCTGCGAGACTGACTCGAGGAATCTGAGGGGGCTTGACCCGAGTGTAAAAGGGTTTCCTAAACCGTTGTGAACCTCGAATGGAGATGAAGATGGTGGAGAATTCGTCGCGCACGCCGGAGCGAACCGCAGCGCCGGCACAAATTTGACGCAGGTGAGGGGAACGGAGGGGCGACGGATGTATGATGACCAGCAGCGCGCATACGATAGTGCATACATATACTCCGCATTGCGGGTCTCAGACGATGCCAGATATTATAGGATCCTCCGGCGATTTACACAGTGGCTTCGACATGTTCTAGCCGCTTCGAGACGATTTAGAGTTGCGACTAAGAGATGCCTTTGATGTACACTGGATAGCAACGAGGAACAAGATGTGGAAGGCCTGCGAGAAAAAAGGGGAAGACGAATGCCAAAATCAGTCCGTCAGCATGCGGGATGAGAAACAAGGGATGGCTGGAGATATATCCCCAGATGGTCAAAGCGGCACCTCAATTAGTGACCGATCATTTTCTCTAACCGTATGGCAAGGTATATCGAGCCATGGCTGATTAATCAATGATACTAAGCGGTTGCCGCACGTTGCGGGCTAAACAAAAGCAAAGAAGCTGAATTACGAGTCGGCTCGATTGCATACGAGGCTTCTGTCAACTCATTGTGAATAGTCGCCTTTGATTCTGAGAACTGCGACCAATGAAGGACAATACAGACAGCTAACGCCGCATGAGAGGGTGTCATAGCTAGGGGTTTTATTAGATAATTACCTGGAAATGCTAGTGGCATCCTTTCGCACCTTGCTCTCATACCCCTTTATAGAGGCGTGGGTATGGGGAGGTGTCTCGCTTAAGAGATACCGAAGCGAGTCGTCTATAGGCTGTTGTGGACGATCAGCCTGCGTGCATCCACGTATAGGTAGCATTGCTCGGTTTGCTTCCCTCTTGCAGATAGCGTCTCCGCGGTTGCTTCAAAGCTGTGACGGGTCGTGTTCGGTGACTGGGCCTAGTATAGCATTCACATATTCTGTCCTCGTACCATCTTAGCCACTTACCCATCAAACTCAATTCAAACGTTCTTATGTAATGTTAACTGCTGATGCTTTTCCGACGGCACCATTAGCTAAATTGCTTCCAGCGTTTGATCCGGCTTCAATGCTCTTCTTTTGTTATTTGCAACAGTTTGGGAACATTTCCCTTCTTGTCCAAGCCCCACCTAAACAATTTCTGCATACGTACACAAAGTAGCAACGTGTGATTTGGCTGTGCCTGGAATGAATGTGGACCGGCCAAAAATTTGAGATTGCAGGTTGACGGGGATATTCACGCTAAAGGATATGTACCTGGTCAAGCGTGTGATCCGGTGGGTACCATGCATATGCAGCTGCATGGATAGACCCGTCTGTAGAGGGCCAAGAGGGCGTATCTACCTCAGTTCCCCCCACTACGGATACGAGAGAACAAAGTGCCCGGTACATGATAGAGAGCGACTGGATATCGTTTCTAACGCCTTTCTTATCAAAACTCTGCGGATATTCCACACAAATCGGCTAGTATTCCTGCAGCTTCGGTAGTCTCTTCATACCAGGTACTTTGTTTTCTTATCTAGTTAGTGCCAATCGGCTCCCATCCCTTGTAGTGTGACGACCTAGGTCCAAACAACAACCTACAGAAAGGTGCATACGGCAGATTCCTACGTACATCATGTATTGAAACGTGCAATTACCAGTGATTGCAGCGCGCTTCAATTGTCTGCAGGCGTATACATATCTATCACCTGCTGGTTATGGACAGCAGCTGCCACCGGTTGGGTATTCGTCAGTGACATCCGGCCTTGCGTACTTCGGAATGCCTCTCATTATTTTCCCCAGCTACACATGCATGGACTGACCTGTGTCATGATTAGCCACTCTCTAGCACTAAAGCTGCGTCCCCCCATTTTTAACGATCTCCTTCCCACCCCTTTTGTCCTTTCCAGAATATAGCTAGCTGCTGTCCAGCCTCCCTGGTCGACATAACCCCTTGACCACTCCCCACTAGGCTCCTCTCTTTGATCTGTGCGTCCGGGGCTTCTGGTCACTTTCATGTTACGTTGCTGGTTACTTATGGTAGTCTGTGAACTAACTGGTGGCTGAGAAACCCGTGGGGTGTACACGGAATCTACTTTCACAGCTCCTTGTCAGCCAGGAATCGGCGCACCTCTCCCTTCTCGAATCATATCGCCGTCGTACCCTTCTTCCCTCTTCCGCAAGGGCCTCTCCCTCCCGTTCTCTCTATTCTCTTCTTCCCGTTCCGTTAGGAGATCCAACTTTCTTTCCTTCCTTTCCTTCCGACCGCTCCCACGGGAAACACTCCGAGTTGGCCTCTGCCTGTGTCCGTGCCGTGTCTTTCGCCCATCGCAAGACGGACTGAGCAGCCAAGGAGCCCTGCCACATCAAGCACTTGCGAGGTAGCTTGTTGGAAGTTCCATTTCGGCCACCTCTGACTGGAGGAAGAGTGCAGTTCATACTGGCTATCACCACATTTGGCTGGTATCCGTTCTTTTCTAAAACGAACCTGGTCCTTGGGGAGGCAGTTCTTCACGGCAGCTACATTTCTTGCTACCACTTCTTAATTCATCAGACTTGGAATCAACTGCTCTCATCGACCTTGGCGAATAAATCAAATTGAAAGCGACGAAGATGGCCCCCTCTCTGAGCACACATCCGTCGTTTACGCGGCCGCGAACAAGCGACCGCGATGCCCGACCAACCACGCGCGATCAGAACGACAACAACTTGATTATCCCCAGCAGAACTTCGTCTTTACATTCGCGAATCACCCAACCGATCCCGTCTTCGCTCAGTGCCAAACCGCAGCAACGGACTCCCAAGACTCTCACCCATGCCTACATGGTCTGCGGTGTTGGACGGGAGCCTTCGCAATGGGTCAAGGCGCCGTCTCCGTCACAGGGGAAGATTGGCCACATGAAGGGTGCCGTCGGCCAGTTCTGGCTACCGGAGATTCTGGGAAGTAGTCCACGACTCGAGCAGGATAACGAAATTGCCAGGGCGCTGCATGCGGCTATGAGAGTACGTGCGAGCCTGGTGTGCCAATGGTGTGTTTTGTGTAACTTACAGTTTTAGGCTTGCTTCCCTCACGATGTTGAGATCTGTACTGGTCGAAGCCAGCCACACTGCGTCCATCATGCTTTCGTCTTGCAGCAGGATTCTTCGCACACCCTTTATGGCATCTGCCTTCGAGTCTGGTCGCGGGCGGACGAGAAGCGAGCCGAGACGATTCGAGATTTGAGGAAAAAGACCGAGGCTGATTATTATGACAACCCCGATGAGACGTACTGGATCCCGTACTGCTTGTCATTCCTTTCGAGATATCCCCTCTATAACCTACTCGGCGACTACCTGCGAGGTATGTGGATTCACTGGAATAAGGCGACCAACTTGTTCCATGCCGAAGAAGTCTCGCGAATCCTCAGCTTTCCCGCACCGAGGCTGAATGACCTCGTTCGAATCGACATGAAAGATTACGCTTTATGCTACCAGTTCCCTTCGTCGCCGACAGGATTCCAAAACTTTGCTATGTGGCCTCTTTGGGCCTGTCTTTCGATTCCCAACATTGTCGGTGTGGTCGAGGCTGCTATTTCGCCCACTCGGCGGATTATCTTCGTCAGTCACTATCCTGCAATGCTGACCATGGCTGCCGAAACTGTTCGTTTCTGCGTTCGTGTCTATGAGTGGAGCGGCCTTTACGTACCCGTAGTACACGCACGACATGCGAAGGAACTTGTTGAGGAGCCAGGCCCCTACATTCTTGGGGTTACTGCCGAGTGTAGATCTCTCTTCACTGCACCCAATGATGCTTTGATAGTGGACCTTGACCGGAATTTCGTACTTACATCCAGCCCGCCGACTGCGTTGACCCCGAGCCAACGAAACAAGTTCGTAGCGCGCCTGACTCAGGCCTTGAGCGGTGATGTCTCGCCCTCCGGTGTTCCTCAGCACTTGCGGTCTGCCTACGGTGGCGGCAAACTGGTCCCGGCCGGTCAGATTATTGTTATGCGTGGTGAGGTCGAGTCCATTCAAGACCCTGAATGGTGGAACCAGGACTCAGTGATGGCTGTGATGGATCATGTTTGCGAGAAGTTGGTACGTGGTGATTTCCAACTTTGACCTACTATGGCCGTTCAGTAAAGCTAATCAACATTCAGGGTCGCAACTCCGGGCTGAAGGCCGTATTCGGCGGCTCGGTAAAGAAGCCCTTGATGACGAAAGTCTCCATGAGACACTTAAACGAGATTGTTCGGGAGCGCAACCAGTATTCTCGCGATGCCTTGGAAGCTTGGCAGGATTTCATCAACTTGAAGGGTCGGATGGACACAGAGCTGGCTAAAGTCAGCAAGCGAAACAACTACCTGGTGGAGGAACTCGAGGGTTGGAAGCAACAGGTGCGACACTCTACCTTCCAAACTTATCCAGTTGCCATGCTAACAGGGATCTTTAGTTCCTCAAATTTCAAGCTTTCGCTGAGCAGCTCACTAAGGAAACACAAGATCTTAAGGTCAAGATCGAGAACCATAAGCGAGAGAACCGCCGTCTTGCAGGCCTCCTTGACCAGCAGAAGGATGATAATAATCGTCTTAACGTCCGCCTTACTGGTACTGAGAAGCAGCGTGATGATGCTCTCGAGGCGCTTGTGCTGCAGCAGGAGATTGCCGAAGAACTCGAGCGTGAGCGCAAGCGCAACAAGAAGGAGCTTTCCGCGCTTCAGAACACCAATATGACTATCCTTCGACAGCGCGACGAGGCACGCCGTGTTGTGCTTCATCTCCGCAGCTTGATTGGCGGGCAATCTCACCACATGGAGCATCTTGTCCAGTCCCTTACGAAGCCCGATGAGTTGGTAGGCGAGATCGAGGCCAGCTTTGATGATGAAGAGGACGTGGCGGATGACGGTGAGTGTCCCCTTTTATGGCGTAAGCATATGGATCCTCCAGTACATGGTTCTAATATGTCGTCACAGGACACCTTGGCAAACCAAGCAGCGGAAAGAAGCGACTCTCTGCTGCCAGCTTCTTTGACGTGGCCGACCGCCACCTGAAGGACAAGACCGATGCCATTTCCCACATCATCCGTAACATCGCCGAGCAGTGCCAGGCTGCTGTCGAAGGGTTGCAGCTTGCCCAGGATGCTGAGATTGGTTCGGGCCGATCGGGCCGCCGGCAGAGCAGTTTATCAGTTGCTCAGAGCGATGATGGCCACTCGGCCACTAACTCTGAGGTCGGTGAAGAGAGCCTCCTTCACCCATCTGGAAGGGCTTCCAGTATTCCTCCTACTCCGGATTTGATTCCCAACCGGAGCAGCACATCAATGTCCATTGCGTCGACCGTCACCACCCCCGAGCGTTCAAGCCAGCAGTACAATCTGCACAACGTCCACAACGATATCCCTACCAAGATCCTCGAGGGCGACGAAGACGAGTACGCCGAAAGGAGCGAATCTGAGGCCCCAGCTCAGGTACATGGCGGTATTGTGGCCAAGCACTCCGACGGCTTGATGCGCCGGCCTGCCGGTGCTCGGATTAGCGCTCTGGGTGGCACCCGCTAAGAGAACTTTCTACCTCTGTATTGGTTACGGCGATGGCTGGCGTCGGTGGTAGCGTATCTCAGATTCTATTGGAATATGCGCCTGGCTACTGGAGGAAAGGTCCTTTCGCCCTCGGCTGCACACGTTTTCTCCTTGTTCCTCGATTGGTCTCGGTTAGCACCATTGGTGCTATTCCATTGGCGTTATATCCGTCGGAATTTCGTACTGGTATTGTCCTCGTGGATATTTTCTCTGCACATTGATACCCATTCGCCTGGGTAGTAATCTCTTATTCATCTGAGTGTGGAAGACAGGCGGATGTAGGAGAAAATTTCGAGGGAAGCCTTGGATGTGAAGACAAGCGCCCTTTTTATCTGGAACGGCAGCCAGGTTAGGCTGCAGGTGTTGCTGCTGGGCAGGAAAAATCACGAATGCAAGGATAAGCAGTCCTGTTCTCCTTTGTATACTGTGTACGGTCACGCAGCTTTGGCTCCATGGTTCGTGGCCATAGGGTTTAAGTGTGTTGTATGGTAGTAAGCTAGGTTAAGTTGTCTAGGGCTGTTCGTCTAGGGATCGCCTTTACGACCAGATTAACAGAATTCCAGAGAGGTATTTGATTTTTATATGAACGCGTCTTCTCCTGGTACTGGAAGCTACGTGATGGCGACTTGATGCTGAATTGGTAGCCTCTGGCCCTGATTCCGAGCCTCTCACTGGACGTAAATCTTTACGTGGCATTACCACGGGGACTATACGATCCACCTATACCCTCGACTATTTCGTACTATCATAAGCATCGCCATGCAGGCACGTTCAGAACGTGCATCGTCCTTTTTTTCGGGGTGGTGAGATGAGGCTTCGAGACCCCCTATGCGGTAGGTGCGCCGTCTCGCAACTAAGATTACGCGCTCCTACTTTTAGCCTTGTGTTACACATAGCTCCGTTCAGGTAGTTATATACGAATCGTGACAAGTAGCTACTAGATGTTGTCGTAAGAACGACGGTATGGCCTAGACGGGCTGGCGCGTCTGGGAAGCGAGAGAGTCCATGCGATACGGATGGATCCGGCCACGCTTGCTTGCCCCGTTGACGACGACTCAGCACGGTCGGCCGCTGCTGATTAGCCGCCGATCCTTTCTTCGCCGTACTATCCGCGTTATGGCGGGAGGCATGTGGTGGGCGCGGGCCGAGGTGCTTTGTGAGTTAGTTCGTGCGCTTGGTCTGTCTGTCGGTCTTGGGGCGTTCTTCCGGAGGAGTAGAGCATCGGTGGTCACTCCTCCTTTGCGCCGCCTCGATTCTGTGTAGCCTCTTACTGACGCCTGTTACAAGTAACACAACCCTTTGCGCCTTAAGCGTGTCCGTCTGCCCCTTGGTAATTACGGAGAAGGGGCACTAATACAGATGGCCCTCAAAGGAGCTGGCGGAGGTGCAAGCCGGGGCTACAAATTTGGGTATGTAGTTATCATGCAGGAACGGGTGAAGGTCTATAAGCGTGGTATGACTACACGGCTATACCGGGAGAACACGGTGGATTTACTGATGTCCAGGCTGGGAGGTCATCGGATAAGTAGCTTCCCTCCTCTACTAGACCGTAGGAGTTTCCGTGGGCTGTAAGCTGAGATTACATGTATGAGAGTAAGCACGCTAGCCCGCGATGTGCTTTTTGCTCTGTAGGGGGAGTAATTGACTCTGGTCGGCAGAGGGAAAGGGGTCAATATAGGGGTGATATACAGACTCATATCCCGTTAGCTATGTGGATATATTTATCTCGCGGTTGGGACATAGAGACTTTTATCCGTTGTCTTAGCACCTGATATTTGATTGCTATTGATTTCACTTATAGAGAATTATTACAGTATTGACTATATACTTATAAGCTCAACCCTTGGTCTAGCGACCTACCGATATTTGATAAAGGTATTATTCCTGAACCACCGTTCTAGGTTCAAGTTAGAATTGGTATTGATTTATTCTGTGCCATAAAAGGTTCAATAGCATAACACATCCCTCCAAAGCACGTGTCGTCAAGAGTGCTGTCCCTCTCAGCGCCACTAGAATACTATTGCTGAACCTATCGAATAATTTGAGTATCGAGGACTATTTTTTTGGCACAACCCATCAGTCCTACGATAGACCCTCACGAGGTCGTTCGGCTCTGTGCAGTATACTGCGCCCCTTTATAGAGCGCCCTGGCTACGCGCCAAGGAAGCCTTTGTTCTCGCTCGAGTCCGAATGCGACCGAGCCGTATTATGTGTTTCCAAAAGCGGCAATCCTTTTACAAGAACTAAATAACGAGGTTACTCCTCTAGGAAAGCTTTATTTATGTCAGTTCTATTAAGAATAGCTAAGCAATGAGTGCGTACTCCTGGCAACGTAGTGTCTCGTACCGTTTCTTCAACACGCCCGGCATATATATGCGCGGCTTTTAATAGATAAGATAGTCCTACCATGTCGGGACCCGGGGAAATACCGCACGAGGAATACTTGAGACTGAGATGGCGCCATCGCGATAAGTTTGACTTCTACCGGCGCGGCATCCCGTGATCGGCTGGGCTAAGACGGCGTCTGGATTTCGGGGGTTTGGAAAACAGGATATTCCCCAAAAGGGGGGAGCCGGGTACAGGTAGGTATTTGAGTTTCTGTTGCTTCTTTTGATGACCACGTTGATGGACGTGCATGATTTACACTAGGGCCAAGCCGCCGGCCTTGACAGCTCGCCAACATGAGAATTCAAGATCCGCGTACTATACATATGTATATACATTATTGGCCCTCTTAGAAACCCCACGTCGAGTGATAACTAACCTGAATTTGTGCCACCAGGGCCGAACCTGCCTAACTTACCTAGGCATCTATCGCAGTTTAAGCTCGACCCGAAGCACATCAACTTCGACGAACTGGGAACGAAAGACATCGCTCCCGGAAGTGAGGCGGTGAAGCTTACCATGATCAAAGACAAGATCAGGGAGATTAGGCAGGGGTTCGGCATCACGAAGAGATATGAGTACAAGCAGTCTCTCGGCGCCGGCGGTTTCGGCCTGACCATGTGGATGCTGCAGCACGACTACATGGGGAACTTCGAATGCGACGTCGTGGTCAAGATGAACATCGACCCCGAGAGGGGCGACCTCCACCGCGAGATGAGTTGCCAGAGTGTAAGTGAACCCCCGGCTCGCATATGTGTATAAAATATTTCACGACGCTAACACCCGCGAACGCAAGATGTTCCGGAGCTCGGAGCACATAGTCCAGCTGGCGCAGGTGGACACGAACGAGTTCATCCCGGCGCGGGAAAGGACTCTGTGGTCGCAAGCCAAGGCGGCCGAGGCCAAGAATGCTATCTTCAGGACCCAGGAGGAAAACGAGTTGATCGCGAAGATGCCAAAACCGCTCGACGCCATGGTCATGGAGTTCGTGCCCAACGGTGACCTGTCCACGTTTATAAAGAGGGCCAACCAGCTCCAGACCGAGTTTCCGGGCATGGTCCTCTGGAAATTCTTCCTCTGCTGTATGCCTTCAACTAGGAACTGTCCTGCCTCACTTGCCTAGCTCGGAGTGGCGTGCTTACATTCTCGTGGAATAGTAATAAGAATGTGTATCGGGTAAGTCACCTTTAGACGGCTCTTCCTCCTTTTATGCCGCTGTACTAGCAGGAATCCTCGTTTATGGCTTATCTGAACGTCAACATGATAAATAGGAGGATCTCACACTGACTGTTTGTTGGCTCGATTACGACGAGATATCGCTGATCCTAGTTGCTGCAGGTTAGTGTCACACTTACTAGGGAGTAGATACACAGCTCTTGAGGGTATATTGACTTATAGGAAGCTAGGAAGTGGTGATCCCACTTGTTGTGGGTGATCCACTGATATAGGGCTTCGGAAAGGAACAACAATCACCCGAAGACCCCAGCTAGGGGTGCCCTTTTCCATGACAGTTAGCATATCCCGTCGAGTTCATCCCAGCTAACCAGGGCCGGATTAATAAATATCCAATTGTGGAAAACATTCCAGATGATCAGGGACCGACCCGGATCGTACACTTTGACCTTGACCCCAAAAACAGTAAGCCGCAGCTTCCCTCTCCAGGGGGCTAATATCTCATCGAGTTGGTGGAACGTCCGCAACTCACATTACACAGTATTTGTCGGAAGGGCAATAAGTGGGAGCAACTAGCATTCCTTCAGCCCGATACTTAGGGTCAGTTATTTACCCAATCCCTACAGCCTTGAAAGATACAATAGCTGAGAAGTGTTTGGACAGCTCGGGGACTTTGGCCTTACGGTGGAGGTCGAAGACGACAAACCCGACCAGTGAGCCCTCCCTCCGTGATTAATTATTCCGGTTCGGTGCTTATAGCTTGCGTCCAGGTATTATGAACAGCTGCGTTCGTATGGTAAGTATGGGTTCCTCGCCCCGGTGAGTTACCACGCTTATCCTCCTAGACGTTAATACACTGACGAATTGTGCTCGAAGGAGCAATTCTGCGAGGACTGGGACTATCTTGTCAGCAACTCCAACTCCGTCAGAACCCACCATATTGCGGGCAATTATGGACCGCATACTAACATATGGGCCGTTGGTCTTGTGAGTGAATTCTGTCTCAAGACTCCGCATCTGGCCTGGGTGTATCCGTATCCATGCACTGCGCCTCGCTGACGCATTTTTAACAGACCATGGAATGCTTAATCACTGGCTGCCGCCCACCTCAGCCAGTACGAGTAACCCAAGTTTTCGATGAGACCAGAGGGGTCACCTACCTGACATGTGGAGAACACCTCCTTAGCGAACCCAAGTACGATTACATCGACCGGGACCTGCGGAGGATTGTCGCGCAGTGCCAGGCGTACTACCCCAAGGACCGGCCGGGCTTCCCGGAGCTCGAGGAGGCCATCCCGCTCGCCATCAACAGCAAGAGGTACCCCCACACGGAACAAGATATCATAGAGTGGTTCGACAGGATACTCCCGAAGCCGCCCCCGCCGCCCGAGCGCGCGGCCAGACCCATGGAGGTGGACGACAAGTACAGCGATAACGACGTCAAAATGAAGAGCGGAGACAGCGGTGGTGCCGCTCCGTCCCAAGAAAATCCAAAACGCTCTCCTTCTGTTGCCACCACTGCCCGTGGGGGGGGGGGGGGGCCCGGGAGGAATATTAGAGGGGGTCCCGCAATGCCGGCGGGCCTTTCGGGGAGAACTGGGTCGCCGCCAATTATCAATGGTTTCGTCCCTGTTAACCGGTTGCGGGTCGCGTCACCGGCGGGCCCTTCGGGGAGAGCCGTGCCGACGCCACTTGCCCGTGGTTTTACCCCCATAAACCGTGGTCCCGCTCAGGTGGCGGGTCCTCGCAACTCGACAGCTCCAGGTGGCGCGCGGGGCGACCTGCTTAAAAATAAGAGGTGTGCGCCTCCCTATTAGAGTGGCGGTGCGGGAATAGCTCGTGGTGACGAAGCGCGTCCCCTAAACGCTGTTGAACTGGTGGCTGAGTAGCTGCCGGAGGTGGTCCGCCTACGGATAGGCCTTGGAAGTGAAGGGGCTGGAATGGCCAACTAATCCCGGGACTGTGCCTGAATGATCGTATCCTTGGGTATACTTTACTTGCGTAAAGGAAAATTTCTGTCAAACTTAGGGGTTGCAATCTAGCATATACTTGAGACGCTTTCCCAGGGTCGGGGAATTGGGGCACTGGTGCGCGTTGAATTCGATCGGGTTTGGTTCAGGGGCACGGTTCTACATTGTACTCTTGTGACCCGCCCGTCGGGTTTCGTGCTGGTGTTGTGCACCGCTTTTAGAACCCCGGATAGCATAGGTAGTATCAGAGATTTCCCAAACACATAGCTACGATAATGGTCTTGCATGGCACTACGAGCTTCCCACCTGCTGTAACCTGTGTAGGCGTGTCCTGGGTACCCTGATGATACGGCTTAATGATACGGTGTGCTTGCTATGCGAGATGTTTCCGAGATGGCTGCTCAATCCGGCGAGGGCGGATACCGTGTCACAGCAACCATGGTGGACCCTGGGAAAAGACGGACTGCTGCATCTTTCTGGACTTAAGTGTCCCATCCACAGGACCACAAACGTTGGGGCAAGCTTTAGCATCTGTGCCGTAGTACCTACTCACGATCTATGTACGCGCGGACCTTGCGCAGTATCATAGCTTAAGATTAACTTAGACCCTGAGTTGGCGTCGTTATTGGAGGGCCTTGCGCGTGGTTGTGTGGACGCGGTCTCCGGAACTCTTCCTGGCACTTCCCTGTGTTACCCGCTAATGTCATGCTCTGGATAGGGGCTGGTAAAGTCGTCGTAGGTGTGAGAATTTAAGACCTGGTAGTGTCCCGCCGTAATGTGGGGCCTCACATTTTTCAGCATTTTCAGGATCTCACAGTAGGGCTAGATCACATCTATGCGTGCAGTAGTTCCCGGGCACTCGAAAACCCATGCATTATTGTGGTGTGTACAAGAGCTGGTGTCAGTGGTTTCATTCTCCATCGTGTTGACCTACTTCGATCCGCCGGAACAGACATAAGTGCAACTGCTGGGTATGTTAACAACAAGAAGCGTTGTCTGCCAGACAAAAGCCGCGACCGTTACGGTGGTCATGTACGGTAGACGTACATTGATATAAGTTGGCCAGGCGCGGTGAGCTGGGATCCACGTATAACTAGACTCAATCGGCGCTCTAATTGTGTGATAAGGGGAGCAAAGGAAAATATTGACAAAGTTTGCTGGTTGTTTAAAAAAACCGTTAGTTCGAGCTGCTTATCTGGAACCCTGACCTCTTAATAAGCCAAACTCTCAGTACTAAGGCCGACGACCAATAGGGGAAGCCGAGAACTGGGTCGGTGGATCGCAATGGCCAGCGAGGTAGCAGGATAAGAAATCCTCACTCACTGCTCTTCTTCTACTTCGTATATTACTGCCCAAGAACATGGATACCTAGTACCCTTGAAGAGAGTAACGTTTCAATCCTGTGTATAACTGGATTGGTCTGTTGGTCGCCAGTAACCTACCTAGCAAGGTGTGCGACTAAACCAGCCACTCGGGGATCCGTGCGAAGAGCCGCAAGGGCTAGAAGGAACTTTCTGCCCCCAGCTAAGGCCCTTGCCCCTGCTTCTGCTTGCGGCTCTGCTTTGTTTCGCTTTCGGTAGCAGCACACATGCACAAGGGCGCATTGATAGCTTGAGATTGGAGGGATTGAACGTTGGTGCCCAATGCCAGGCGAATGGTGTGGTTCATTTCTCTTTTGCTTAGAACACGCCGATCGACAGGCCCCGAAATTTGAAACAGAATTTTAAATGGTAGACATGTGTTGTTGAGCTTGATATCTGCAAACATAAAGAAAAAAAAAAGCCCTTGAAAACGGGCTGCATGGAATTGACGCTTTGAATTATTGCATCATAGGTGCCTAGCTAAGGAAGCTAGGTATCGTCCACCTTTATCGATAGCAGAGATGTTTTCTCCGTTTATCACTAGAAACATCCTCGGAATGGCCTTCAGAAGCCCCCCGCCTGACGTCATGTCACATAACCAATGCGAAGCGATTCTGCCGAGTGGCGCATTCCCCTTGCATCGCATCCTTTGCGCAAATATTACATATAAGTTAGAATTCTGGAACTGTGGACTTATCACAGATGTTCGTGTTGGCGGTGGACAACAGTGGAGTCACTCCCGAATATGTAGTAAATACCGTAAAGATAAGGAATCGCCCAGGCTCGTCCTTGTTAGTCACCGCCTTCTGCGTAACATCATCGCGAGTCGTAGTGCTACAGTAGTAAAAACCCGTAACTTTCCTCAACTCTACCCAAATTACAATATCACCAGTCTCCTATACTTACGAAGATTGCAGATTACATTACATTCTGCGACGCCGCCCATGTCTGCTCAGACCACACGTAGAAGAAGCCAATCACTCCAGCCCTCTTACCTTTCCTAGCTTCTTGATATAGGCAACAGGAGGAGCTTCTTCGATCGGCCCCGTTACGCGTAGTGCATAATAGACAAGATAGACAACCCCCTTGTTACCGAGTTCCACAACGTCCGCTGCTAATGCGCATAACATACATACCATCTTCCACTACATGTCTCGGGTACGCATAAGTTAGTTGGAGACCTATACGTAGATAATAGGCACCGAGCAAGCAAATCCCGTCGCCCATCCGGCCATGTGCGAGGCCATCAAACATCAAGGGAGCGGGAATCCGAATCGTCCCAGTTTTATCGTTTTAGTCTGGTGCCACTTCCATACCGATTATACTAATGCCTACTACCTGGTTAGGTAAAGTACTTCCCGTACGTGCGTTTCCCTTACAAATTTGGAAGCATGGTCTGGATTAACTGAGGGAGAGTACAAATACAATCTACCAATGTACATGTAACCTGCTCGTAGAGGCAATGCCAAACTTTGGTCTCTTCACCTTTCACCTCTCTCTCTCTCCCCTCCTTTACCTTACTACCTTCGCATTCTTCTTTGTAGTCGTTCGTTAGGTAATCTTGCTTTTCGATACCCTGCACAAATCGGAAAAGTTGTCTGGGGTCAAATTTTCTGTCCTTTCTATCCTGCATGTCTTCTCTGATCCCGAGGGAGCCGCATTCAGAGGGAAGCCGCTCTGTCTCTGGCATATAAGATACCAGGCTTCTTCACTGCCGTCCGCTCCGTTATGCTTCCTCCCTAGGCGGTAATCCTAGATCATCGACTGGATCAACTAATCATTAACTATGGAAGAGCAGGCCGACGCTGGTCGGCCTACTCCGGAAGCCACAAGTACAGCGTCCTCCGTAGAGACGTCGCAGAATCCCACACCCCAACCCTCCGACCATGCTGCAAGGAAGGAGAAAGGACGAGTACGGTTTAACAGCACCGCAGCCCAGCGGCCGGCTTCGCTGGCATCAGCGCCTTCGACCCCATCCGGAACTGAGAGGGCGACGCCGCGGCCGCCGCGCCCATCTGTCTTGCGGGGGAACTCTTACAACTCCATTATGACTGACGGGGAGGAAGAAGTGGAAGACCCCAACTCCGAGAAGGCAAAGCAAGCTTTTGCCGCGCAAGCACGAGCTCAACAGGTCGCGGCAAGTCTCTTTGGCGGCTCCTTCTCCGCCCCCGGGTCGAGAAGAAACTCCACGGAATCGGACGTAGAAACAATCAACAGCGGAGGCGGTTTTCTCGACCAGGCGCCGCCCAACATCCCCCTTCGTGACTTGACCTTGACTCACCCCGAGGGGACCCAGAATGGTGACGGCGGCGCACAGGTCTCTTCATCTGAGGAAAAGCGGGCCCTCAAGAAGGAGGCTTATCACCTCGTGCGGACACATACGCATAGGGGACATCAGTTGGCCTATGCCCCGCTCAACCATCACGAACAGTCGTATCCTACGACGCGCCCAGGTACCCCCGTTGATGAGAAGGGTTTTGCGGAGGTTTACGTACCGCCGCCAACCCAATATCGCGGAGGCGTATTGTCAAATCTACTGAAGCTCTACAAGCCTCCAGAGAGTGATAGTACCACTCCTACTCCTGAACATGGAAAATCGGGGGGTATCAGCGGATTTTCTACCCCAGTTTCATCGGGGGCTGTGACTCCTACTCGCAGAAGGTGGTATGATCAAAACAAGTCTCAAGACACGTTAGCCAACCTGGTCGAGGCTTCGGCGCGGCTCGGTAGTTTCGCCGCAACGTCTGGGGCCCGACCTAGCGTGGTCTCGCCACAGGACAGCGGAACCCCACCGGACAGCCAGGGACGCCCAAAGCGGCCGAAATACAAGCGAACTCACAGTAACAGGTTCATGAATTTCGGTCGACCGCGGATGGAAGATGAGATCAAAATTACAATTCATATCGCCGAGACCCTGAGCCGCCAGAAGTATATCATCAAACTGTGTCGAGCGCTCATGTTATTCGGCGCGCCGACTCACCGGCTAGAGGAGTATCTCCAAATGACAGCGCGAGTCCTTGAAATAGACGGCCAGTTTCTGTACTTACCGGGGTGCATGATCATATCTTTCGACGACAGATCAACGCATACCACCGAGGTCAAGATCGTTCGGTACGTTGCTCCTCGGAATTTGACTAGGTTGTCTGAAGGTACTAATAATAATTCAGGTCCGCTCAAGGCATCGAGCTCGGAAAGCTCAAGGATGTCCACGAAATATATAAAGAAGTCCTCCACGATGTGATAAGTGTCGATGAGGCTACTGATAGGCTGTCGAAAGTGATGGAGTCGAAGGATAAGTATCACCGATGGCTGAGGGTCATGGTCTTCGGCCTGGCTAGTGCCACGGTTGCGCCATTCGGCTTCGAAGGACGGCTCATCGACATGCCTATGTGCTTCCTTCTTGGGTGTTTCGTCGGGTGGCTGCAACTCATTGTTGCCCCCGCATCCACAGTCTACAACAACGTTTTCGAAGTCACGGCTACTATAGTGACGAGCTTCGCAGCGAGAGCGCTGGGAAGTATTAGAGGGGGAGGTTTGTTCTGTTTCTCAGCCATGGCTCAAAGCTCCATCGCTCTAATTTTGCCTGGCTGGCTTGTCTGTGAGTCCGCAATTATTTGAGCTTTAAACTTCCCCGTGACTAACATGTTTCGATAGTATGTGCCGCCCTTGAGCTTCAATCCAAGGCCCTCGTCCCAGGCTCTATCCGTATGGTTTTCGCTATAATCTATTCACTCTTTCTCGGTTTCGGCATTACCGTAGGTACCGTCCTGTACGGCTTGATAGACAGGAACGCGGTTTCTGAGACGCATTGCCGGGATCCGATGCCATCGTTCATGAATTTCTTATTTGTACCGCTCTTCACACTCTGCCTAGCTTTCGTCAATCAGGCCAAGTGGAAACAGATGCCTGTACAGGTCGTTATTGCCTTCGCCGGCTATGTTGTTAACTTCTTTACCGGCCGGCGATTTGCAGAAGCGCCCCAGATCGCCAACACGATGGGTGCCCTCACCGTTGGCATTTTGGCCAATCTCTACTCCCGAGTCCGGCACGGTGTTGCGGCGGCCGCTCTTCTTCCTGCGATATTCGTTCAGGTTCCAAGTGGGCTCGCAGCCACGGGGAGTCTGCTGAGTGGACTGCAAACGGCAAACAAAGTGATTAATGCCACACAACAGGTCAACAGCGCGGCCGTCGTAAGTCTCCCCATGCAACGATGTTTCCGATGTGCTCATTTTGGCCACGGCTAACAAGATCTCAGGTGACGCCATCATCCGACCCTGTTGACCTCAGCGGCGTGGATACTATGGTGTACAGCGTCGCCGGATCAATGATACAAATTGCTATCGGCATAACGGTCGGTCTGTTCTTGAGCGCAGTCCTCATATATCCACTAGGGAAACGGAGGAGTGGGTTGTTCACTCTCTAATCTGCATATAATGCATCGGGGAGGGCAGGGGGAAATGATCTACATATAGGAGGCGTTCTTCGGGATTTAGGAGTGGCCTCTCCATGGGAGGGAGGACGAACAGGCACAAGCGAGCGAGCGATTGTCCGGGCGATTGATTTCTGTAGCTGCATATCTCTTTCCAGGATCATGAAACGGGACCGATAGAGGATAGACTTAACTTTGGGAGCAAGGGTTACAAGGTACTGCAATCCGGCAGGCAGGCATAGACGGGGAAAATACCCCTAACGAAGGGCGACGGCACGGTCGGCGTTTTATAGAGGATATTCGCTTTCCCTTTCCCCCGTCTGGCTTGAAAAGAGACGGGCTGCACATGGGTGTCACGGCTAGCGGAGGGGCTGGTGGGGATGCCGGACACTGGCATGCCACGGACTTTTTACATACTCTATGCATCATTGTTAATACCATATGTATTTCCGCAGTTCAATGCGATGGCTTGAACGATGCATTGGCGGTTGAAGCAGTTATGGGCAGAATGGCGCATTTATGGGTTATGATCGTCTTATGGGATATTAGGGGTCATTATGGTGAATAGGGGCCAAGTTGGTGGATCTTGGAAAGTCTATCACCATCTCGTCACTGACGTCAGTACAGCTTATTGTTAGACTCCAAAAAGTGGGCGCTCGAACCCGTTGTTGGTTCGAGCTTATTTAGCTATATATGTCGTATTCCTACACTTGTTAGTGATGACTCTACTATCATTAATGAGGGATACATGGCCCAGTCATAAACACTGGTACCGCCCTCAGGAGTGCTTGCGAACTTGATGGCGGGGGGTGGACTCCGGCTACGTAACCAATAGTACCCAAGAGCATCATCCGCGAGTCTGGTCGTTTGTATCGAGTCGAGCCGGTGTTAGATACTCTTCCAGTCTTGACTAAGGGTTTTTATTGTGCATGCACTGCTAGGAGTTTTCGTTCGTTCCCGAGAGTTCCGAGAACACGGAGGCGCCGGATGCCGTGGTACGTCCGTTCCCTGCCGAGACGGGTGACTCTGTATTCCGGGATATCGTCCCACCGAAGGGATGGATCTCCAGGCTCAACTATCACCATCCCCGACTTTCGTCCTCGACGCTGTACATTGATAAAGCTAAGGTGATCGCCGGTGGAGGCGCTGCGTCACGACGAAGCAATGGACTGTTGCACCCCGCAAAACAGAAGCTGAACTCGTCTACCGCTGGTGGAACTCGGTTGGAAGCTGCCCTCCTCAGCGAGGGGCCGGGTAGTAAAATGCATGGGCGGGAGATTTCGATATCCTGTCGCTGCGTCTTGAGGTTAGCGATCTCCCTCTAACGAGAAGAGATTTTATTTATGTGGTAAAATTCGTGGCCCGCGCACCCACAGGTTCACGGAGCAAGGCAGACGAGTCGTTGCTTCTAAAAATACGCCCGCGTCGGCTGCCATTGATAACTAGCATCCTCACGATACGCTTTTGGTTAGTAGGATGATAGTAGCGAACAGAAACTGGATGGCTTCGCGAGACTTGACTCGCGACAACGTCGTGCGACGCCGCATTGACGTTATTCCAGAACGAGCTCCCCGGGAGCGTTGATTCCGGGGTCACTAATGCGGTGCATGTGTAGAGGTAAGCATTCGCCAGAACTTCCGAGTCCTCGGCGCTCCGATCCACGAATAGCGGAACACGCCGTGATGCATAGCTCTTCGGCTGCAGCCTCAGCTCCGGACCCCCGGCAATCCGCACGGAAGCTGCGCTGCCATGAGAGGAACCCTCAGCAGGAAGTTCGTGTCGAACCGCCGAGCTGCAATGAACGACCGGGTAGAATCTCCTATAGGAGCTCGATATGGTGTCATAAGCGACATATCATTATGACGCATGCCAAATAGTCAAGAACTATTTCACGGAGGCCGGCTCAAAACTACCAGCAGACCGGGCGGCCAACTGTGACGCAGCACCGTCTCTCCTCTTGAAACCGTCTGCGGCTTGAAGAAACTGTTGATTGGGTTATGGTGTAGGCAAACACAATCGGTGTAACGACACTGGTATGCGTAGGAATGATGCACTTCATGAACATGTGTCGGCGAATGATAGCTGCAGGCCCGACACCTCCGATGTCGAACTTAATTGGGTAGCTGATTATGACCAATGCCGACTCCCATTGAGCGAAGGCGTGCCTCTCATTCGGAATGCGCTTGCGGCGTCCAGGCTGCACTCGCGAACCTGGGTAACTCAGAAACAGCACAGTCCCTACACTCTGCCTTCCGCACAGTAGAGTTCGCGGGGAAATACTGAAACGCCACAGTATCTCTTTCTGTACAAGATGACAAACCTCGGCGTGTGCAGACTTACAACATGCAAGCACACAGCCGCACAGCGATCTCGCTGCCCGCCGAAGGCTGGCTGTGTTATGCGAAGACTTTTAACATTTCAAGGACCAGCTAATTACGCCTCATCCTCTCCATCAAGACTGACGAGCAGGACTGATGCAGGGGACCCTTGATCAATCAGAGAGAGAGGGAGGCGGGGGGGGGGGGAAGACGCC
>QJNS01000263.1:0-22212 GCA_004154925.1 Monosporascus cannonballus
GGGGGGGTGGACTCCTTACCTCCGAGGGAAGAGATAGGAACCTCTGCCCTCGATTCTTGAGGAACGTATCGAGTTGGATGGGAGTTAGCAGCTCTGCCGGGATGAGAGGTGCAGGTTCCATGTCGAGCTGCTGCAGAGGTGTTTGTATCGATACTGTTCTCACGCTGGCTTGCGGTCAGTTTAAGCGCAGAGGTACAGGAGGGGGAGACGTGTGAGGTACGTTAACAGATGAGGAGGCGAAAGAGAGCAAGAACGTAGGAAATGTGATAAGATTGTTGCCGAATCGAAGCGCGCATATCATAGGAGAGAGTGGGAGGAGAGGCGAGCGAAGCAAAGGCAGACCTCACAGTGAGAGCTGGTGTCGGCAAAAAGCCCGGCCTTCTAGTCTATGGAATTTTGGCAACAAACCCTTTCGCGTCTTCAGACGGCGCTCTATTGTCTTCCCTCTCTCCTTACTCTGGGATCTGCTAAGACAAGACAGAATATAGTCGCGAGGCTATGGTGATGGTTTTGCTGACGCTTGGGAACAGGGAGAAGAAAGGATCTCGACGTCCTCTGATCAGTTTTATGCGCGAACACAGCCCCATAAACTGGGAAGGTTGGAAATTGAGAGCGTAGCTTTTCCAGTTGAAAATACTGGTTTTGCTGGCTACGTATGCTGGTGATGGGAAGCAACAGTTGCCGACAAGGGATGTGATGTGATGGCGGAAGATGGTGAGGGTTGTGGAAGGGGCCTCTTTAAAGTTCGAACGAACTGCAGCTGAAGCGTTAAGCGCAATGACTCAAGGCATTTAAAGACATAGATGATTAAGCTGTGGCGTTAAACCTTCGTATGTAGGGACCTAAGTAGGTAACTTTCACTACGCGGTATACCGCCCTGACCAAGACTGATTCGCAACCACGTCGATGGAATTATGCGCAACCTCCTGCAAGTAACAGTCCTTTCCAAGCGTAAACCTTGTACGCCTCATCGCTAGCGCAACTTTTCAAGCGGAAGACTGACTTTACTCTCGGAATTGTGCCCGTATCCAGAACCATCAACCAGAACAAGGTCGAGGAAAAACCCAGATTTACGGACATCTTTCTTCCCCCTTTAGCAACCGCTTCACCATTTTATGAAATTGCTCATAGCAAGTAGACGATGGTGCGAGATAAACGGACGCATCTGCCCATAGTTCGGTTTCCTCTGGGTAAGAGGTGTACGTATAGATGAGTGACGGCCAAGGCAGCGATCTGATGCCGCGACCTTATAGGGTATGCCTTCGAGCATATATGTATATATATATATATATATATATGCATTTCTGGTAAGGCGCGCGCGCAGCAATGATCCTGCAGGGGCACGGTACATACCAGAGCATCCCGCCGTCCCGCTCTATCCCACGCTCAAGCCGCAAACGTAGCAGAGAGCCCGCGCAATACGGTTCGACCAGCCGCGGCCACCATCTCCAGCCCGGGCAATGGAGTTGCTGACGAAACCATAGTGACTGTCACCCCTTGATAGCCCCATAACCGTGGACCCGGACTCTGTGAAAACAGCCAGAGCGATAAGAGGATATCGTCTAGTTTAGCCACCTCGGCAGGCACAGCAATCGCGCTAGCCATAGAGGACTCAGCGCAGCGAGAGCTGTATCTCGTTGACCATGTCGAAATATGACAAGGGCGCAATGTATATTAGAGGATATGCATACGAATCTTCCCAAAGCGTCGCAGAGCTGCGTAGCAGATACACCCCTGATTGTAGCCTATGAGGACTCGGCGTCGAAGGTGGAGTATGCTACGGGCTTTGGGGGTAATAGATAGTGACTAGGGAAGCTTAGAATCCACGCAAAAAGCAGGTGTTCTGGGCAGTATACAGATTGAAAGCAAGAAAGGAGGGCGTGAGTATCGGGAGTAATCAGTATAGAGGAAAGCCGGGTACATTGGCCGTTCAGTCAGCCCATTCATGAATATATCAACTAGACAGCCATAACTAGGGAGACAGAGCAGAGACCGCAGAAGAGCAAGAGAACATGAGCAAGGACCTAGTGCATGGGGGAATAGTATCTATTCTTGGCGATCAAGCAATACTTGGATAAGCAGCTATATATAAGCCTCGCAGCTAACAGCGACCTGCCAAGAGACACGCGCAGACAGCGGCCAGGGGGGACACGTGCTAGCGCAATCTCCCGGCACCCCCCGCCCCTCCTCCAATTCCTCGCCCCTTTCCTCTTGCTAATGGGCACGGGCGATGTCATGACGACTTGACGGACCGGCTTGTCCGTCCGCAGCCCAGGAGAAGGGGGAATACTTTGCGATGCGGGACGACGACGATCCCTCGACCATTCTCCCGGGAGGGGAGGAAATGACTGCCATGACAGTCACGAGAGACGGGCCAGAGCGTCAAACTTTCCTGGTCTATCTGTACCCCAGTTCGTTCAAAAGTGACAGAATGCCCCAGGCCGCAGCACCTGCAGGTGACAGAATTCAAGAGGCCGAATCAGATCGTCCGGAGCGGGCATCGGCGTAGGGTAGCTGCGTTGCTTCTTCCCCAAGGAAGCAGCGAAAGGCCGACACAGAGGGACCGGGCTTAGCAGGCGGTTTGTCCGCGAGAGAGAGAAGCGGAACGAGAGAAGGAGGTATGATAGAAGAGAGCGAACGGCGCTAGGATTCCTTGGTGGCTTGAGGGAGTTGTTTGTTTGCTCGCGCCGCCTGCCTCGCGCGAGTGAGGGGTCGACTGACGGCAGCGAAGATGCAAGAGGATAGATAACAGAACAACAGGACAAGGCAAGGCATCGCGGACCCCGTTCGCCTCTGTCTCACCGCACTTGCCTGCCTCCGGTCGCTTCTCGCGACATCTCATCTCGTCAAATCTGACGACAGCCTGGTGCCACCGTCGTCGGTTCCTCTAAGCGAGGGAGGCCCGGCGGTCTCGTTTCGTCGTCGTCGAGATGACCGACGGACCGAGCAAGAGGCCTCGGAATTATTCGCTAAGACGAAGGAGGCGGGGAGGGTTGTTTGACCATGGGGAACCTGGGGTGTTGCTGAGCGGGCATCGTCATGCTTCTTGTCGTTAGTGGAAGTAGGTGTGGAGGTGAGAGGAACTGCCACCCACCTGCGGGAAACCACAATGGCCAGCTTTCTCGGCATCCTGCATGCGAATTGGCTGAGCTAATTGAATGTCCTTTCGCCAATCGCTTGCGAGCTGCGCATGGATCCAAGACGTTTTTTTGGACGAAAGGCGCGGCGGATAAGCGCATAGTCTCTCTGCTTAACTGTCTGTGGCTTTTTAAGTTTGAGGAGACGGAGTATATATGTTGTACGACTTGGATCTGGCAGACACCAGACTCGCTCGCCTATCTGCTGTCGGTATGGAGATTTTGCGTAAGAGATTCTTGGTAGACGGACCGGTGTCTATAACTCGCGCTTTGACCCCTACACACCGGTTAACTATCTAGGGACCGCAACGAACCGTACAGTGGGATGTAGTCAGGTGGAGACCAAGGCGTGATAATAGCACCGCAAGACAAACGGGAGCATTGCGTTGACTGGGAGGGGTTGGAAGGTTATCGAGTTTCGGAAGATGGAAAGAATGTTCGAACACAGGGCGGGCAGTGGTCCAGCGTATCTCGACAGCAGCGACGATCCATCTCTCCGTTGACATTCCAAGGAGTCTGTCATACGACAAACGAGCCCATTCAGCCAGCCAACCAGCACACAGATCGGAAGCTGAACTCTCAGAAGCGATGATGCAACTCGGGCATCGCACAAATAAGGATTTGCCTTCGACAACCCTCGTGGGAATAGACACCGCTCCACGCGTTAGTGTCACGAAGCTAATAGCCCCTTTCGGGCGCACACAGCGTATGTCATTTCTTGGACGAAAGCTCAAATTTCAGCGACGATTTACCATAGTCGCACATCGTGAGTTTTGTGGCTGCAGGCACAGGCCAGGGACCTTGATTCTGATGCCGCTTGCATTACCTTTGTCTTAGCGAAGGGGTTAATCATTGTTGCATGCGTATCCCGCACGACCTTGGCTGGCATGATTGGATGCGCGGTGCCTATTCTAAATGGACTTTGCGGCTAGGAGGAGAGATCATCGAAGAAATGACAAAATCGAAGCATAGATAGGGCCGGTGCCACTTGGGTCTATATAAATTCATCCGTCAGGACCTCCAAGGACCATGAAAAGGAAGAAACAGTAGGTTCAGCAAGTGTGTTTTGCATAATTTCCAGCTTGGGTAAACCCCAATACCCTCCTCAACCAGATCAAATCTAGCTTGTGCTAGATCAAGCCGTTGTCAGAATGCCAGACGCTGTGCAAGGCAGTAGGGTGCCGACTACCCGGTATGCCTTCGACGGTGCCGTGTATCGAACAGGATTGCTAAACCAGTCTGTAGTGCCACTGAGGACACTCAAACAGACAACACAACCACGGCAACGAAAGTTCGGGATAACCCCAATGCAGCGCCCCTTAAATATCCTCTGATGCTAGATCGCTGGGAAAACACGACCGCACGTGTAGACCTTCCATTCTCCGAGGTACTCCAGCAGCCAAAGGCCAAATAGGTAAGCACCCTCGCTCGTATTTTAGTCCGCTACTGACAGGCTACCCAGCCATCCAGTTACTCAGCAGCAAATGGACCTGGTCTGAGGCATTGTAAATGTTTTATGCCAGGGGTACATGCGCTCGCTGAGCGAATGTGCAACCGCCCTTCAGTTCATGATGCTCCTCTATAGCACTGAATGAATGTACAATCCCCACGGATCCTTTTGGCGCCCTAACACCGGTGAACATGCAATTGACAGTGACTGGTGGGATTCTTTTGAAAGTACGAGTATTCCGTCAACCTCAAGATGGCGTAGTCTGCGAAGAGCTAGCTTGATCTAGGGACGAATCTCCAAGCTGCCGGGCGGTACCTACCGCGTGGAAGCCATCGAGGGTGATTGACACAGCACCGGCCTGAACGAGCTGTTTGATGTCAGCCCGACCCGTACTTATCGCGTAGTGAATGGCGTAGTGATACTCACCGAGCGAGAGAGATCGTCTATCAAGTCTTGGCAATCCTCAATACCAACGCAGAGTCTGATGATGTCCTCGGGCATCTGCCGCTCAGCGCGTGTCTTTGCATCAATGCTAGCATGGCTCATGCGGCACGGCATGCTGATCAAACTGTTGACACACCCGAAGCTAACGCTGATCCCAAACAATTTAGCGGATTCCACGATCCTCTCGGACGTGGTTATGTCACCAGTCTCGAACGATAGAACAGCTCCAGCGCCTCGGGCCATAGACCAATGAAGGTCATATTGCGGATGAGACTTGAGGCCGGGATACCGTACTTTGAAACCGTGGCTCTCAAGAAACTCTGCGATTCTCTGCGCGTTCGCCTGCTGCTTCTCCATGCGGATTGCTAACGTCTTGACCCCCCTCATCAGCAGGAAGGAGTCATTGGGCGAAAGCCCGCACCCCGTGGAGTTGATTGTGAAATACATTTTGTCCGCGATAGCAGGGTCGTTGCAAGCGATAATTCCGGCCATGATATCGTGATGACCGGATAGGTACTTGGTTCCGGACTCGTACACAATATCCGCGCCCAGTTCTAGCGGATTGCAAAGCATAGGGGATAACATAGTGTTATCGACGATGACAAGGGCATTGGGGTTAGCATCGTGGACAGACTTTGCGATACCGGGCAAGTCTACGATCTTGATTAAAGGATTGGTGGGCGTCTCGAGGAGTACCATGGTCGTCTTCTCCGAGATAACCTCGCGTACCCTGTCCACCTCTGTCGTGTCTACATGATGGACGACGATGCCTTGGTTTGTCGACAAGTATGTGAGGAGTCGGTTGGTGCCGCCATACAAATCATCGCCGGTAATCACCTCGTCACCCGGTCGAAGAATTCTAGTGATGACGTCCAGGGCGCCCATTCCCGAACCTACAGCAAGAGCTCGGTTCGCATTCATGATCTTGGCCATATGACGCTCTAGGTGAGTCCGGGTCGGATTGCCGGAGCGAGTGTAGTCGTATTCGTTGCCGCCAGCGGCAGAAGTTTGCTTGAAAGTAGCAGACTGGTATATAGGAATGCTTGAGGCGCCATACTGGTCTTTGCTATCGGTATAGACGAGTTCGGTGGCAAGGGCGTATCGCCGTCGGCCGTTGGAGGGGCTCGAGGGCGCCGGAGACGGAGGTAGGACGTGCCCATCCAGATCTACCTTAGAGAAGACCTTATTGGCAGGTTTGGTGGCATGGTCGCTTCCAGAAGGAGAGCCGTTGTTCGGCGATGAGGCCATTATAAATAGCTGTTCTACAATGTCGCTGATGAAATCCCCGCCTCCAAGGAGCAAATGAGGACGATACTCCAGGGGTTTTACAGAGAGCAAGACCAGATATAGTTCAATTGGATGAACGTTTCGAAGTTACGGTAATAGATATGTTATTCGAGGTTCAGTAGATAGCAAAAAAAAAAAAAAAAAAAAAAAAAGGAGCTTGCGCTGTGTAAGATTGAGGTCGCGGAAAGATGAATGTCCTCCGGTAGGCTGAGTGGTTGCAGTATATGTCGTGCTTGTAACTTCCCCCGACCGAACCCGCCGCTATCGGGTCCTGCAAGGGCAGAAGGGCCCAGTAATTTTCGGTACGTACTTGCCATAGGCACTGTTACGGTAGCTACGGGTAACGGTGTTACCGATACGATGGGCCTCCCTGGGCCAGTGGGCTTTCGAATGACTATTAATGTTGTGGAGAAAAAGGCGCTAGCAGATGACGTGATTGAAAATTACCAATCACAACATGGTGAAGCAAGGTGGTAATCTACCTGCCTAACACCCGTCCTCCGTCTCATGAAATAATATGAAGGCAGGGAGGGTGCAACAAATACTTTGCTTGTATCGCCCCATAAGAACGGGCATCTCTTTAACGGTCGAGCTGTAGTAGAAACGCGCGACCCCTTCGTAACGTTTGTTCTACCCCTGTTGTCCCTTGTTAACCCCGACGCCGTCATACTCCATATCACACTTCATGGGTCAAGACACCAAAGGTTTATTCCTAATCTAGATTATTCTTCGACGATTCTGGCGCCCGAATTGGAATTGTCCTCAACATCCTCATATTCATCGCTAGACGATTTTGCCTTGTGATGATTTTGCTGGAGGATCTGGCCGCCGCCCTTCCTCCCGAAGAAATCTTCCGTTCGTATGCCGCGCACCATACTGGGGTCGATGTTTGACATTAAATGCCCATTCGCCCGGTGCTCGCGGATAAACTCTCGGATAGGTGCCATTGCCGCATCACGGCACGCCTCTTTGATGTCGCTGCCAGACATCCCGGCAGTAACCCTGGCGATATAGTCGATGTTGAAGTACTCATGGTCTATCTTCGTGTCCTTAAGGATAAGCTGAAGTATCCGTAATCGCTGGTTCTTATCGGGTAGCCCCACGGGGAACTTCTTGGGCATTCTCCGTAGAATCGCCTCGTCAATGTCATGAATCCGGTTCGTCGCTCCAAGAACGACAATCCTCGCAGGAAGACCTTGCGCGCTTGCCGATGTTAAACCGTCCCATAGCGTCATGAACCTGGACCATGTCAATATGGGCACACATATACGTGGCGCAAAAGAAACTCACTCGGCCTTGACCATGCCGCTCGCCTCGTGCTCTCCGCTCCGCCGTGTGCCGAGTACCGCATCTATCTCATCGATGAAAATGATGGCAGGTTGAAGCTTTCGGGCGAGCGAAAACACTGCCCGTACCAGTTTGTTGGAGTCTCCGTACCACTTCTCTGTGAGGGTCGAGATGTGGAGGTTGATGAATGATGCGCCGCTCTCATGTGCGACCGCCTTAGCCAACATTGTCTTACCACAGCCTGGGGGTCCGTAGAGTAATACCCCAGACGGAGCAGATAATAGGGGTGCTGCATGCGAGTACAGATGAGGCATAGTCAGTGGATATATGACTGATTCTTTCACTTCCTCGATGATATCGTCCAGGCCACCGATATCTAGTAGCAGTTAGCCAGCAATCACGAACCTTCCACGCTAGTAAACACCCACCATTAAACCCGACAGGTATGTCTTCAGGAGGGACCACTTCTAGCGCGACCATGTTTTCGTACTCGTTGAGAACCAGGTCCTCGATGCGCGGGCCCCTCCTCGCACCGCCGCTCGAATCTCCGTGGTCGCCTTCTCCATAATCTCTTGACTTTTGCAGTCTTTGCAGGTTCGCTCGAGCCTTAATCCTGGCCTGCTCATGTTTCTCCTTGTCCGGATCGGCGAGGGTCCCTTGAAGGGTTGAGAGGAGGTTTCTGGCCAAGTAGTATGTTGCGCCGCACTAAGCTCAAACGTTAGAATTGTAGAACCGAGCGAGAAAGATGGAAGAGGAACGGTACCGTGCCGATGACTAGAAGCAAGTCCCAGAGATGGTCGAGGCCATTTCGTCTTCGGTCTACCATTGCGAATGCCTGCTCGAGCCAAGTCCGAAGCATTTGCTGCTTCTTATCGGCAAGTAAAGGCAAAGGGGACGAGGCGTAAAACTATTGATATTAAATGTGATTCGACAAGGTCGTACAATAAGAAGGGCATCTATAGGGCAGTATTAGGTTCGCGTGGCAAGGCCTCGCGTTACCGAGCAGATCAATGTTCGAAGGTCGACAAGCTGTTGCTGCTAAACCGAGGGACGCCGGTGTATTATGTAAGCCGCCGGGTGGTCACTGAAAGAGTACCGGGAAGCGGCCAGCTGCGGTTCATTAGGCGGCAATATAGTTATCAGATATAGGTATTCTTCGCTTTATATGGCATAAGTAGGTATATCTAATTATCCAGTTCCCATACATAGCTGAAGGTTCAAGATCCAAAGCACTTACTACAAAAGGTCAGTCCCGGGTAGGTAGGTACATACCCTTGGACAGGGATACGTGGGGTAAGGCCCCCCCCAGCTTTGAATCGTCTTTTCGGCCGCGCTTTTGTTTACATTTGGATACCAGCATCGATTCGTCTGTTCCTCTCGGTAGTAGGCCGTCACCGGCGTCGCAACTCGCCATTGGTTATTTGAATCATTATCCACCGTCCTGTTGGTCTTCGCACGCGACCGAGGGACAATTCTACTGAAAATTGACACTGATATTGCTCATTTAACCCTACGCGCCGCTGACGCGGAGAAGCCCGCCGCTATTACAGGTAATTAAAATATCTTGTCGATGTCAAGGTTGAAGACCAACGCATTGGTTGGATTGGTGGATTCCGACGAAGAAGGGTCAGATATACTATCTAGGACACCCCCCGATAAGCATAAATCATCACGAACCATGGCGCCTCCAAAAAAAGGTGACGCGACGGCGGGCAATCGAGTCGCCAAGTCTGCTCAGGCTACGACGCGCAAAGCATTAGCAGAGAAGCCGAGTAATGTTCAGGTGAAATCGGCGGCGGGAAGGGGCAAGAAGCGCGCCGCTCCCGAGGAAGAACCAGCGCTAGGCAAGGGGTTACAATATGAGGATGCTATCGAGTTGAATTCAAAAGCCAAAGGTGCACGAGGGCGTCCCAGGGCTGCAAAGGCCCTGAAGACGATAGAAGCAGAAGACGAGATACCCGAGTCCCAGCCAGAGCCTGCGGCTCAACCAGCTGTTAAGAGGGGGCGTAAGCCGCGAGCTAAGGTTGAGACACCCCCTGCAGAGTCCGAAATACCTGAGACCCAGCCGCAAGAGCAGGAAATTCCAGAGACGCAACAACCTGTTGAGACCACGGAACTCAGTCTTGACGAGGATGAGCAAATGGAGGAACTCCCCACCTACAACCGTGGAGTAACATCATCTGTTCAACGCGCGCAGCCACAGATTCTCTTCAGCGCAAACCGTAGAACGGTCGCCGCCTCAGACTCGGAATTAAATGATCCGTCGATGAGGAGACGAGTGGGCGACTTGATGCGGAAGTACCAGGACCTGGAAGCCAAGTATCGGGACCTACGAGAGATTGGGGTCAAAGAAGCAGAGCGCAATTACGACCGGCTAAAGCAACAATCCCAAGAAAAGGCTGACAGTAGGTCCACATCATGAATTGCGATAGGCGAGTTTTGACTAACTTCGTTCCGAGCTGCCAATGAGCTTATCGCCACCTTGAAGGCTCAGCTCGCTGCCCAGACGGAGCTCGCGAAGGAGACTCGAATTTTGAGGGAACAGCTGGAGGCTAGCCAGACCAAGGCCGACCAACTGCAAAATCAGCTCGCTGAAGCCAATACTGCCCTGACTGGCGCGAAAACGGAGATCAAGACGCTTTCCACGAGGCTAGCTGCCGCGCGATCGGCCGAGGCGGCCAGTGTCAAGGTCCCGGGCAGTGCTATGAAGGGCAACAGTCAAAACAACCGATTACTCGCAAACGCCGAGGCGGCGGTTCAACAAGCACAGATGAAGGAGGATCTGTACGCGGACCTGACGGGCCTGGTAGTGCGAGGCGTCAAGCGGGAACAAGACGAGGAAGTATACGACTGCATCCAGACAGGCAGGAACGGGAGTGAGTCCCCCTACCATTCACCTAGCACATGCAGAAGCGAAGCACTGATCACCTATCCAGCTCTTCATTTCAAGTTAGCCATGGGAATCGACGGCTCGTCGGACAACTTCGAGGAAACGCAGTTCTTATACATGCCCCAGCTCGACCCGAGCCGCGATCAAGATCTGATCGAGCTGCTTCCCGATTATCTCGCGGAGGAGATCACCTTCCCCCGGCCACAGGCGGCAAAGTTCTACTCCAGGGTCATGAAGTCGTTGACCGAGCGTCTCGATTGAGCTGTTGGCATCTCTTCCGCTTGAGCCTTGTTTTATGATACCCAATCGGTTCCCGCGTGAGAGTTCTGGGGGGAGTTTGGGGTTGGAGGCGATGCTTGAGCATTCATGTTGGAAGTACTGCTGCATTGTATATATCCCAAGGGTATATATCTGATTCAATAGATGTTACTGATTTCCGGTCCATCCATCTCGTTGAGCGCATATGCTATGGGGATGCGAATGAATTCAAAATGACCGCTTTCCCATTAAGTAAATATACTGATACAAATTCGTTGCAGAATGCTGTTGTGCGCTGGTATTAAGTGCCTACAATTTGAATTCTTTCCTATAATACGCACACCATTCTGTTTTTCAAAACACCCAGCCATTGAAATCGTCCACGAAACGCACTGCGGCAGCAAGATAGTGTTCGTGCATATCCCCCCAAGTGCGAGCAGCCTCCCTCATGGCACGGACAGCTGCATAGCGTAAGCTTCAAACCTGATTAAATGGGAGTTAGACGGATCTTACCTTTCACGAAATGAGCATCAGTCGCATACGGCCCATTGAGGGCCTTGTCCTCGACATGGTTCCAGTATTTCCCGGCAACCTCTCCAGGCTTGATGTAGTCGGGATCGATCTTCGGGCACAGCCGTATCATGTAGACGGCCACCGCCAGGAGCCACCATGCCCGCACCAGGTTGATGTGGTACTTGGCGGGCATGAACGGGAGCAGAATCCGCACGGCGTGGCTCGCCGTGAGGAGGTGGACGATGAAGAAATTGTACGAGTGCGTCCCCGGTGGGACCGTGGCGACGAGCAGGGCCACCGCGGCTTCCTGCGACTCCCGGAACTGCTTGACGGGGTCCTCGAGAGTCCAGGCGTTCCAGTACTCGAGGACGAGGTCCTCGTGCTTCTCGAAAAGGGGGTCGAAATTGGCGAAGCCCGGCTCCTTGAACAGACCCTTTAACCGCTGGTCATCGGCCATCTTGCCAAGCAATTCTAGTGGGGAGGTGGATTTCATCGATGATGGCTTCGTATAGGACGGGTCATCGATATACTTGTGCAAGAAGTTGTACTGTACAGACGCCATACTAAGAGCTTCGATTGCGATCTCCTTATTATCCATTTCATAGGCATAGCCAAGATGGATCAGGGGATGTCCAACTAGCATTGTCAGTAGTTGCACGTGGATAAGCGGGAAGGGCGCATACGGCCACCAATAAGGCCGTTCACCAACGGCTCCTCGCCACTGAACATATACTCTTCGACGACCTTCTTCCAGTCGTAACGATGCTTCATGGCTAGGGCGTCCTCGAAGAAGTCGACATAGGCACGCTGATACCTCCTGTCCCCAAGGAAGTCTCTCCAGTCACTTTCGGTCACCTCCGCAGGCGACTCCTTCCACGGCTCGAGTTCCTCGGATTCCACATCGTAGATCTTGTGCAGTTGCCTCACGTCCGCGCCGAGAAGATACGCCGAGCACAGGATGTGTGGCATGTGATTATCAAACTGCAGGTTGTGATAGATGATGGAATGGTTCACGTGGTTCGCCCTCAGCAGGTGCTTCAGCGTCCTGGGCCGTTTCTCGGGCGCCGTCTCCACATTGTGAACTTCGACCGGCGGAATGTCGATGGACCGGCTTTTCCCATCAGAACCGGATACGAACCGGCTTACAATCGGGATATATGAAAGCACTGAAGCCATTATGACCTTTTACATGATAGTTTGCTGAGTTTCACCTGTTGACATCGCAACGAGTAGCGATGACGCAACTTAAGGTGGGAAGGGAACATCGCATTGCTCAACATATCATCAGATGGGCTTATTATGTGGGGTGCTGTATGCAATTAAACAGAATTATGCAATTTCCCAGTGTAGAGTCTGCATTTCCAGGTGAGCAGAACGTTACGGTGTTAAAACGTTCATCGTGTTTGTTCACCAACCGCGACGCGCCTACGAGACAAGATGCCCCCGTCGCATCCGATTCTAATATATGCGGAACTGCTATCAAATATACGGCAAGTATCTATTGGGTGTACTCTACAGACACCAAGCTCTTCTAGCACAGAAGCCACTATCTCACCTGACGGCCTGAGCCTTGCAATCCGGCATGATGGCATGGACCGAACGATCCATCTGCCCGGCCGGGTCAATTCGCCTTCGCGATTGCCAATTCCTAACATAGGCTCAAAGAGCTTGACGTGGAGGCTACCTCTCGCATCTACCACTACCAATATCCGGGCCGGTGTAGAGGATCAGCCTGTCCCGTGGTCAGCGAGCGATCTAGAACCAGGCGTTGTCATCAGCTGTAGAGCCTGCCAAGCAATAATCGTCAAACAAGACACGCTACAAGTTTGGAAGGATTTGCCTAGCGAGAACTGGGCTGAAATGATGGAGTTTTGGCACTGCCACAAACCTCATGATCACAAACATGATGAGGAAAGTCTGGCTCATAAGGCTTACGGTGCAAACTCGCGTATCTCTGCTCAACCCCGTGTCGGTTTTGTTGACCTTGCTTCCTTCCTACTCTCTGAAACTGATATCAGTAGCGCTGCTGTAAGTAATGCTCTCAATCTCACTTGCACAAATACGTCCGGATGGGTATATAGAAGGTGGCCAAACCAGCAGCCTCGCTCACTCAGTGGCGTGGTCACCGATACTCATACCCTATATCGAAAAAGTCTCACTACTTGTGGTGCAGTTATCGAACCCTGGCAAAGCTAAGGGTTTGGTTACAGCATCCTCGGAGGCGCCTCTATCTTTCTGCGAGATCTTCCCAAGATACGAAAGTCTTGCGATTATATAGAGGGACAGGCAATATGAACACCAATATGTGTATGATACTGCACCAATGACGAGATCTAAACAGAGTAGTGCGCACGTTGCTAATGTTACACTTCTAGGTCACCCATGCTTTGGCGTTGTCAAGTTTGAACGGTAACAAAGGAGATCTTGACCAAGGCGCATCTGACGAAGTGGTAGAGACGCCGGTCGCAGAACAGACCTTAGCATTATGTAGCGCTTGTAAGAGGATATTGGGGCTCTCAAATGGTAAGGCATCGTCCATCTCCTTGTTCAAATGGCGGGTCAGCGTCAGCCGGCCAGAGCACAAAGTTGCCGCTATTGAGCCCAACTTGGCGGAGTGTGTCAGCGCAATATTGCTAGCGACAATGGCTCGATCCGGTTGTTCAAAGTCAATCCTGATGCCAATGAAAATGACGCAACCAATGTCGCACTCAGAGCTCTCGGCCTTGGAACAGGGTACACATACTCGATCACTGCTAAACATCTGGGTGTTTAACGGCAACATTACTTTCTCTTCGACGGAAGAGCCCAAATCTCCCTTGAGCGCTGTGAAGGTCCTCTACCGGTTGGTCGGCGAGGAGGAAGCGAACAAGATGCTAGAATCCATGACATCGGATGTTCAGGATATCGCACTGCCAGCTGATGGGATCGACACTGTCACTGGTATCCTCGGCAAAAGTAACAACCTCCTTCCTGAGAGCGACCGTCATTTCAGAGAATGGACGGTTGGACTCCTGGAGAAATGGGTCGCCCATCGGTGATATCAGTAAAGGCTCGCAGACTAGATCAGATCTGGATGCGTCTGCATCCATGGTAACCATGAATCAGCTTTCCCCAGAGCCCATTGCAGCCAATGTGGAAGTTGGCTCCTGATCCGTGGGATAACAGCTTCGGAATATTCGGGCCTCCGAAAAGCTTCTCTCTGCGCGTCTTTGTCTGCATCATGTCATAGACGCAACCTCCACTCACATGTGATATGGTTGTCGGATGGATGATGCACCAAAGCCAAGTAGAATGCGAACCTCTGAGCTGCGCCGAACAAGCTAGGACAGAACATACCTCTTCGGAACCAAAGAATAGTCCGCCATCACTAGTGATAAATGTGGTCCTGAAGTCGAGCCAGCAGCGTCTTATTCCTCTAATTGATGTTCATACGCCTCCACATACAGTCAATGCAGAGTATACGCTGCGGTAATCGTGGCTCATGTTTCCCGGTTCTGGATTGCCCCTCATATCCTCTTGCAGATCGATTTCACTAAGATAGATCCCCACCATGCCGTCAGTTGAGGTGATTGGCATCCTTCATCCCCTGGATCTTTGACTTCTAGCCTGACTACTCGCTTATGGAGGGTATGAGACGTTCCCGACACCTATGTGACCAATACTACCTATGAATCGGTAGCAGGAGAAGGAGGAGACGAGATTCGCTCAAACCAGAGCTTTGCTATAGCACGCACAGGACTTTGCGGGGGTGACTGCCATCTGCATATGACACCTAGCCGAAGTTGAAGCCCAGGTCCTTGGTTCCGACACCCGAAAAAGGCGCACGAAACCCATTGATGGGAAGGGAACTACACTTCGAAGGCTGCGGTACGGAATCTAGCATGCAGGAAGGGAGATAGTTTCCATGTGGAATAGCCTGTCTCCAGTAGAAAATAGGGAGCGAGACGCACGTGCGAGAGCCCCCCTTGATGCAAGCCATCATTCTAGTCCCTCAAGCGTGTATGGCCCGGAATCAGGGGATAGACAGGTAGATGATAGCAGTTTTAAGAAAGTAAGTGTCATCTACATCGCGATCCTGCCGAACGTAGCAGAGGTAACCTTCATCGACAGATAGAACCAAATACTGTGGCCGATTCCCTAGGGCCACTTGGGATGCCACATTAAATCCTGAGACTTCGACTGAGAAGCCTGCTTACTAGAATCCCGACAAAAAGGCAACTCGGGGCTTTACACCTGTGTGCCTCGGCAGATGATGTCAGTTCATAGCAGCCAACAGGATAGGGAGTAGAATAGTCTCTCCTAACATATCCATAGCAAAGGACAATCTGAGAGTCTGTTGTTTGACCATGTAAGGAATGGCCAAGACGTATTATGGACTAAGTAGGGTTCATTCAGCCTTGTCAAGTCGCTACAGTCTACCTCCACACGCATGGATGACGCACGTCGAGGGGAGCGACGGTAAGGCATGGGGCGTCAGACAGGATACACGCTCTTGGCTGGGTAATTTCGTAGTGGATGAGCTGGAAAGTAAATGAGTATATATAGGAGGCAATATGAGTAGCCGCACAGGAGTTCCTTCCGTCTCAAGGCTGTCATCGGGAGCTATTAGCCGGGTGATTATATTTTCATTGTAAAACCCCAGTCAACTACTCCTTTCCCGTTAGGAAAGGCGGACCCGATAACATAGAGGTAGTCAACAATAGGGGCATGGAAAAAGATCACATCTTACAGAAAGGAAAAAGAGAATCTCCCATACAGGGGTTCGAACCCTGGCCTTCGCGGGTCTTCACTCATGGCGATGAAAACGCGATATCCTCAACCACTAGACGATATGGGATTATGGCAGGGTACCAGCTTCAGATCCCTTATTAACAACGGCTCCCAATGCATGCCTAAGGTAGCTAGCTCCCTGAAACCGGGACGGATAATTGCATTTGATTAGTTCTTTGTCCGTTGGCTCTCACCTCGAGCTCGAAACTCGACAGACGCGGCAGGCACGCGCCCACTGGTGGCTGCGTGGTTTGATGCTATAGCTGTACCTACTCATGTCACTTTATAGTTATTCCCAATCGCCAATGGCTCGCTTCTCTGTCCCTCGTGAGGTGGCCAGGTACTAAACTTCCCGGTTCAGCAGAGATTATCTGGGTAGCTTAACACTATTCCAGAGCGTCGTTAACTTACCGAACGGATGTTTGTTTCTAGAAGTAGTGGGCGGAGCCCTAATTCCTTCTTCTCCCCTTTCTCTCCACCATCTCCGGATTACCAGTGTAGTCGCTGGCCACATCCAGGCCGTCGCCTCTTCACCTCTTCCAAGAACTAGGTGAGGTGACGCTGCTCAGTCAGTTACAGCACCGTCCCCTTATTAAGCAGGGAATACGGGGTAAATGATATGGATAGACGCTATTGTGTTTCTCCTGAAGCAGTACGCGGACCGTAGTCATTGCCATCTATCCTAGGGTGAGGCGTCCCTATCACGGAAACGAGGCCTCCGTCCAGTCTCAAGCTCGTTGAGAGGGAGGTCTTAACCCGGAGCCTTGGAAGGGACTCGCTTATAGAATTCTCGACATGCCATCCACCCGGTCACGCACCGCGGTATTCCGAGGCCAGGACATCGCGATCTTGTTTTCTTCTCACCATAGGCGCCTCCGGTTGGTTACTGTCGCAACCGCTCTCGAACAAGGATACCTTACGCCGAGTGAAAGTCCCACAAAACCGTAGTTCGCGTCGTCAGGGGAAGGAGCTCTCACAGGGCACGAGTATATAACCCGAAACCGTGGTAACTCTCGCGACCCTGCGAAGAAATATCGCGTCGGAGTTTTCAAAAGCGTCCCCGGAAAATCCCATTTGTCTCACCGCAATACTTGGCTTCGCCGGCACGAACGACGGCGGCTCTTGAAGATCCTCGGTTCTTTGGCCAGCTTGCATGGGGTTGCTGGTGAGGAGGCGACATCAGCATGGTTCAATAAGGGAGAGCGAAAGAGAGAGAGCCAATCTAAACGCAACCAGGTCCCGGCTATGTGGTAGTTGGCAGTCAGCGATAGATACCACGACGTGTTGCCAGGCGATATTCATTTACTCCATAGGGTAGACAAAGGCTGCTGGGGAGTGCAACAGACGCTTAGTGGCGACGCTATCAAGCAAGCGTAATCGACCGCAATACGTTTACAGTAAGGACTAGGCGATGAGGCGAAAATGCAGGCAGCACAACACCGGGAAAGGATGGGGAGGGAACGAATATATATTACCTAGCAAAAACACACGCAGAGGGGGATGAAACACATCATCACGAGCACTTCCTGCTCGCTGCAATGAGGAACAAGACGAAGGAATCGTAAAATTTTGGTCTGCAAAGGAAGAGACTGCATCACCGGATGCTGACCGGTGGCGGGATTCAACCCCAACACCTTAACACCTGGGCATGCCGGACGCGGGAGTCAATGCCTGGACCCGACAGCTTGGGAAAATGTACGCTCTGTCCGGGTCGGAGATAAATGCCCCAGTGATCTTGACGGATTGCTCCCTTTTTGTGCCTTAAGCGAGTACCCTTCCCGGGTAGATAGGTCCTGGCAACGTCGAATAATAGGCAGTCAAATGATAATTAGACGCTGAGTGCAGGTCGCTGTCCCCGTATTCTGTGGCGGATAGCTGATATGAGAAATAGGTGAGTGGCGGTAGGCAGACATCTCGTCGAGACCTTGACGAACCCCCTTTCACCCCCTTGCCAACGCGACCCGTGTGCGAGGAGGGTCCCTATGTAGGAGTATAGAGCTGATGGTTGAGGAATGCCATTACCTAGTTAGTAGTCACATCGTTGAGAGACACTAGCCTACTACCGAATCCAGCGAGAATGTGAAAGCGTATCGGGCCCGTACTGGATCCGTGTCCATCCGTCAAGGATGGGATGAGATGCGCACACTTCCAGGATGAGCTATCGAGATCCTCGGACCTAAAGCTGCAATGGCTTAAAGAAACACCCTTTCCCCGGGGAGTCCACGGCCAGTCTTAAACAGAGAGATGGCCATATCAGGATGGTCGAAATAGGGGCCGGAACGCAACTCCGAAATTACGATGGACTACTACGGATCAAGGCAAAAGGTTCGTGTGCTCTTGGGATGGCATCAGTCCGAACGGACCTCGAACAAGTGGACGACGACCCAATGCTACGTACGGGACTTGACCACCAGTTCCCTGGTGATGTTTAGACGACATATTGCTTTGGCCTATGGAATTCCCCGAAAATATTTGCAAATGCACGATCGCCTGCTCATATTTTTAACGTGCTCAAGTTCTCCGTACGACATATCACCTTGACTAGATGCTGTAGGCTACAGATATCGCTCATCTGAGACAGGCGATCTGTAATGAACAGCTCCGGCCTGGAACCCCAGCTATCAACTGAAGGCACAAGTAAGATATTGAACACATGGCTTGATTGGTATTTCATTTCCGTTTTGTAGCTATTCTTGCTACGCCAGATGCACATGAACCCCGGCGACTCCTGATTGAGACCCAGAAAGAAAAAATTGCCGCAATGCCCCCGCTACTCGACAACGATGGTCGTCTTCTCCGACACGTACATGCCGTCCAAGAACTGTGCCAGATTAGCATGGGGGGAAAGGAAATACATTTCATAGGATGCCAGCCGTCGAGCGTACCTTTCGGATATCCTTGTTTCGGACCCTGCAGGCCTGTTGGATATCTGCTGCGCTTTGAGAGACGTTCTCCAGAGAGTTGCCCAGTATGATCAGCTCGTCCTTCTGTGCCTTGGAGATCTCGACGTCGACACCGGGTTGCATGGCGACCCTCCGGACAAGCTTCTCACCAATGAAGTTTCTACCGCCGAACAGTCAGCATGGCTGCCCCCTCATGACCGCATCACTCCGACACCCGCTCCGTGCCCTCGCGGACCGCCCAGAGAAACATACCGGATCTCGACCTCCTGGTTGCCCGTCTCGGCGTTCTTGTCAATGGTCACGTTGATGGGAAAGTGAGCATAGACGTATCGCATCTTGTACTTGAAGCCCTTCGTTACACCGATGATCAGGTTGTTGATGTGGGTTCGGACGGTTCGGAGGGTGGCGACGTCCTTGCGGGAGCCGTGGTGGATCTCGACGCCGATAACGTTCTTCTTGGGGTGGGAGAAGTTGACGGCCAGATGGCTCAGGTCCTTGGAGAGCTTGCCTGTTTTTTCCTCGGTCAGAATTCCCCCGCTCCCAAGCACATACTTATCAGAGTTATATCGTACCTCGCGGGCCCTCGACGGTGACATTTCTGGACTTGATGTGGACCTTGACTGTTCCCAAGACGACGTGTCAGTAAAAATTTTCGGTATCATTGTCGTAAACCTCCCATCCCGCCTCGCCCGGTAGACGCCCAATTCTACTAGAGGCCGAGTGCGATGTGACCAAGATCTCTACTGCCGACATTCGCGCTCCACGATTTTTCTGCCCCCCGAACGAGCATTAAAGCCGAGTGGCGACGTACCTCCCTCGGGAATCTCCAAGGTCTCCTCGCTGTGGATGTAGCGCATCTTGAGGGTGGTTCTGGGAGAAGGTCGACCTGCGGGGGGAAGAATTTTAGTACGGCGCGCAAAGACGAAGTTTCCGCCGACTGACGCGTTTCCGAATTTATCGAAAGCCAGACGGCAGGGTATTGACTCCGGGGCAATTGAGCAAGGGCTGGGCGGCGTACCTTAAGAATTTGGCGATTGGGGATTCCGGGTGTTGAACTTTTGATAAAAGTCGGCTCCAATGAAGAAGAATTTCGGTCCACCTGTCGAAATCTGTGTGCTAAAATTTCGGGAAACAGTACAAGATACTTAGGGTTGAAGGCGGGCTAGCTGTGTACCAATGTACATGCTCCGTTGCCGTTTCGGCTCGGGCTGATCTCTGGATCTGTGGCTGGAGCATCAACCCCACACTAGAAGCTCCAGCCACAGTGGCTGATCCGTCTCTAATTGATTACAACACCTAACTTCTTGCCTATTGAGCTGACTAAGCCCGCCGTCCTCTTTGCTGCCGGTGTCCGGCCAAGCTCCAAATATATCCCTGCAGCTAAACCACCCGGAATATCTCACTATCTACATAGTACCTCTTATCCACGACATATACCTACGTACTCGACGAGCTGCGAGATCGGCCTAGCTTGGGCTATCTTCCCTATTCTCGAATCGAACCTCTGACGCCGCGGCGCGCTGCCCGAGATGTCATACTTCTTCTCGACGCCGGTGGATATTGACATCATCTTCGTAAGTCGCCCCGGCGGACCCAATGCGTGCGCCTCGCAGCTTCGTTGTGCGCGGGGAGATGCTCTTACATGCGCACTCCGTCTCGAGAGGCCGGCTTGCTGACCGGGTGTGCGTTGTATAAGGAAGATGCCGACGAGCGGCAGATGGTAGACGTCCGCCTGGACAAGAACAGGCGAGAGAAGGCGCCTCTGTACATGGACGGGGAATCCGTGAAGGGCGCCGTGACGATAAGACCCAAGGATGGCAAGCGATTAGAGCACACGGGGATCAAGGTGCAGTTCATTGGCACTATAGGTTCGTCGCCGCCGCGAGTCCAACCTACCATCACCACCACCACCACCACCACCAACATCAGCGTTCTACGAAGCCTTTAAGGGGTAGAGAGAAATATACAAGCTAACGTCCGTCCCTCCACAACGGCAGAGATGTTCTTCGACCGGGGCAACCACTACGAGTTCCTGACGCTGAACCAGGAGCTGGCGGCGCCGGGGGAGCTGCAGCACCCGCAGACGTTCGACTTCAACTTCAAGAACGTGGAGAAGCAGTACGAGTCGTACAACGGCATCAACGTGAAGCTGCGGTACTTCGTGCGCGTGACGGTGGCGCGGCGCATGGCCGACGTGATCCGCGAGAAGGACATGTGGGTCTACAGCTACCGCGTGCCGCCCGAGATGAACAGCAGCATCAAGATGGACGTCGGCATCGAGGACTGCCTGCACATCGAGTTCGAGTACAGCAAGAGCAAGTACCACCTCAAGGACGTCATCGTCGGCCGCATCTACTTCCTGCTCGTCCGCCTCAAGATCAAGCACATGGAGCTCAGCATCATCCGCCGCGAGACCACCGGCGCCGCCCCCAACCAGTACAACGAGAGCGAGACCCTCGTGCGCTTTGAGGTACATTTCCCAACCCCCACCCCTCCCTTCTCCCCTGACGTGTCTGCATGACTGTCTTCTCCCCTCTCTTTCCCCACTCACCCGTTTCCCCCTCTCGAAGCCCGACCGACTTCTTGCCGCAAGGAGAAAGCTAACCCCACGTACGACAGATAATGGACGGCTCGCCCTCGCGCGGCGAGACGATCCCCATCCGCCTGTTCCTCGGCGGCTTCGACCTGACGCCGACGTTCCGCGACGTCAACAAGAAGTTCTCGACGCGGTACTACCTGAGCCTGGTGCTGATAGACGAGGACGCCAGGCGGTACTTCAAGCAGTCCGAGATCATCCTGTACCGCCAGGCCCCCGAGGCCGCCGCCGCCGCCGCCGCCAACGGCGCCGATCAGAACGCCATAACCTCCGTGCCCGAGTCGAACCGGCCCGCGCCGTTGCCCGCGGCCGCGTAAGGAACGACGACGGCGACGACGATTACTATGCGGTGGGGCAAGGAAGGAAGGATACTCCTTCAAAGTGGACGTAGAGGAACATTCCGTCAGTGGCCGCAGAGGAAGGAGGGCCTACACTGTGAGGAGCGGGCAAGGAGCAGGGCAGGGCTTGGGGCTTGTGGATTAGTCTGTACATAATATTCCTTGTTGTCGGAGAAAGCTGTAACTGACCAGGCGTGGACATGGATGGCATGGCGTTCGAGTGGTCTTACTCAAGAGGCATTACATTCTATTAACTGATTAATCCAGTCGATGAAACGCCGGGGGCGAGAATCCAGAATATCAATTATTGCTTGTTTGCGGGGGGGGGGGGGGGGGGGG
>QJNS01000263.1:22222-105942 GCA_004154925.1 Monosporascus cannonballus
AAAATCAATTTTTGGTTTTTTTGGCCCCCCCCCCCCCCTAACCACCCCTCTGAAAACGCATGAGGTATCATTAGTCGACTCTTTTGCCTTTTATCATTACACTGCTAGATCGCATCTGCTCTCGGCTTCTCCTGTTGCTCAGTCCGCCACTCCGTCCGCGACGCGGCGCGGCGGCGCAGAACGGCACTGCCTAGCATCTACTACTGGTCCGCCTGCTCCCTGCCCCTACAGAATCTCCATCTCGTCGCCGGCCGCGAAGCCGAACTGGTTGTTCTGAATGGCGGCGATGCGGTCGAGCTCGTCCTGGTACTCCTTGCGGATGTCGGCGAGCGTGACGACGCGACGCTTGGCACCCGCCGCCGCCTCGGTCGCGACCCACGCCTGCTTCGGGTCGACGCAGCTGAGCGCGTTGATGAGCATCAGGTACTGGCGGGTGACGGGGGTGTCGAGGACGTCGGCGCCGCCCTCCTCCCCGTCCGCCAGCACCAGGTCGCCCTCGCCGAGCTGCCGCAGCTTCTGGATGCGGTCGAGGAGCACCGCCGCGGCGCCGCGGTAGTCGTTGCGCCGGACGCGCCACGCGTACAGAATCTGGTGGTAGGGGACCCCCGTGACCACGTCGACCGTGTCGCGGCACTTGTGCGCCAGGATCTCGTCGACGGCGTTCTGGAGGCCGGGGAACGGCAGCTCGACCAGCTCCGCGTTGTGCAGGTTGTCGCACATCTTCTGGACGAGCTTTTGCAGGCACGAGTGTTGGAGGGCGCGGTCTTTCATTGTCACGAGCGTCGAGTGCGACAGCTCGAACTGCGAGATGGCCGTCGCTCCGCTGAATAGACGACCCTGCATCTCTATCCGGACCACGTCCGCATCTGGTGTCTTGTTATTGATTAACTGCAGGGATAGCCGAGCAAACTCGACCACGAAGGAGTAGGCCTTCTGCTTCTCGTATAAGGAGACAATATGGGCATAGTATCGCGGCAACCCTGCATACAGCAGATTCCATTCCGTGTCATTGAGCAAGCCGCTACTATGTCTGTCTTGTTCCTTATTCAACGATATGCCTAGGCGATAAGTTAGCAAAGTACTGACGTTTGGTGCCAGTGGATAAGCTCACTCATGCCATAGGCTGCCTTTTTGAAGTATGTCGCGGCGGTAGTGAGATCTTTTAGGGCCAGATGGACTCGACCTTGGACGTAAGTGGCAAACGGCGTCTCGTCGCATAGACGGCTGAGCTCTAGGGCGAGATCTGGTCTTTCTTGGATGAGCAAACCACATTGTATGAAATGGGGTTGCAGTTCGATATTGCTATTCGTTGCGCAGAGGTCTGCCGCAAGTTCTGCAATTGCTGAATGCATAGATTCCGCGCTGTTAAATCCCAGGAGATGTGCCACGTTAGCTTCGAGGGCTGTCACTACGACGTGCTCATCAAACTGGCGCTTCGCGGCCAATGGAGAATCAGTCGCGGTCGAGTTGTTCCTGTCAATCTTCGAAAGTGGTATCGGTATTTGGGTGCCGGATAGCCACCGAATAAGCTCAAGTTTTTGAAGAGATTCGATTAGTGACCGGTAGACATGTCCGATATCGACCCGGTTGTGCAGCGCGTCTTCGGGTTGGTCGAACTCAAATTCCATATGAACCAAGAGAAGAAGTTGACTAAAACAGACGTTCCACTGCAATTCAGCTAGATCTTCGGCAGACTTGAGAGAGATCTTTAACCCAAACTCAGTAAGGGGATAATGGGCATCCTTGACTGAGGGTTGATTACAACTTTTGATAAGCCTGTCGTAGAGGGGTGTTGACACGGTATTGAAGTTTTGGCCAAGTGCATCGGTTACCTGTGCGCACTCCTCGTCCGAAATCTGGCGCCAGAACCCTGCCTTGTCTGAGAAGAATTGGATTCGTTCGTAGTCGGTCTTGGTCGTCTGCTGGAACAGCTCGGAACGCAATACAGCATTGCAGATCTGTAGCATGCCATCTGAGAAACACTCAAGAAAGTTGCGTCCGGTAGAAATCAGAGTCGATAAGGAGTCAGGCGGATTTGGATAATGACAAATCGCTTCGAGGTCGCTGCACTCTCTGACGGCCGATATGCGATCCGCGCATACGATCCAAGGCATTCTCGACTCGGGCTCGTAGGCCAGGGCGAGTGCTTCCCCCCTAGGCTTATCCAGCTCGATCAGAATCCTGTAGAATTTGCGCCACTGCGATTCGCTCGAAGCTCGGAACTGCTCATTATCCATCTCCCCTGTTGATGTCCGACCCAGGGAAGATGTGGAGGCAATAGCAGAGCATATGGACTCGCCGAGACACCGGTTGTTGCGAGAAGACCTCTCTTTAGATCTGCCAATGGCGCGCTCATAAGCATTCAACGCCGCTTCGATGGTGGCCCTCGGGAATTTCCCCGGGGAGAGTATGACCCGCAGCCATTTTTCCGTGACATCGGTAGGATCAGTCGGACCGGAAGTCTGCGCGGTCGAGATGGAGTTGTCAGAAAAGACGGTAAACCAGCGATTCTTCCATGCATCGTAAATTTCGTCTGTCTCAGGATTACCGTGTGGAATTATGAATTCCAAATGCTGAATCCTATACGCCATGTTGTTCTTCCAGAGAGCCCACATCTGGACCACACTGTGCAAGCCGTCGTCAAGTTCCTGGTCCACGACGAAATCTGCCAGAGTCCACACATCGGATCCGGATGGAGGCCTGGGCACCAGATGGAGGTTCGGAAACATGTCGTCGACATCGACAGAGTTCGCATCATCGGATCTCAGTCTCCAGAACTTGAACTCGCCGGACCCGACCGGCGAGTACGTGACACATAATCGCTCCCCTTCTATTTCCCCAACGATGCGGATCAGGTTTGTCTGGAAAGGATCGAGTTGCCACTTCCCCGTCTCCTGGGGGTTTCGTTCGGCGTTTAGAAGATCCATGGCACCCAGAATTTGCCCGCTATTAAGATTCCAAATTCGCAGGCGATGGTCGAGACAGACTGTAAACAGGAATGAGGCGCCGGTGTTTCCCAGGCTCGTCTGAGCTGCAGCCGCGGCTGCAGTGAGATCCAAGTCTGGTCTGGTGCCCAGTATATTCCTGATGCCGTGAACCCATCCTTTCGAATTATAGAATGTTTCCTTCCATGGGTTCTGGTGAGCTAGGAGCGCGTTAGAACCACGGGCTGCACGCGAAGAGGGGCAGACAGATACTTTACCGTTGTGTGTCTTGTTCCTGTCGAAGCGGACCAAGCCGCCATCAAACAGAGTCGCGATGAACTGGTCATTGTTCACGGCGAACAGCCTGTACGGCTGCTTAATCTTCAGCGCACTGGACTGGTGCACTTTGCAAGCATCTCCGAGACCCGTCTCGGCAAACGAGCGCTTGCGAAAAGAGTCGGGTCGCAGGAAGAGCGTGTATAGCTGGTTGACGGTGTCGAGGACGAAGACGGTGAGCGCATCGTGATCTTCCGGGTCGGTCAGGGCAACACATGACGGCCGTATCGGGTGCGGAAAGCGGAAGTTCAGAACGAGGTTGGCGTCGACGGTCTTAGGCGGGCGAAGGACGTCGATGGCCCGAATGCTCAAGACTGTGTCATCTTCTAGGACCCGCCAGAGGAAGCTCTTGGGATAACCGTGATGCTTTCGGTGATAGGTCGAGGAAGCGGTGGCGCAGGTTCGGGCTCGCAAGTCATCGCTCTCCGCGTTTGCGTGCGATTTGTCTAGGACCACATTAGCTCGCCGTCGGCTTCGTCCCTGGTTGACGGTCGAAGGGAGCTCTAAATCGACTACGAAGGCGCTCGAAGATGGCTCGAAATTTAGCCGCGTCTCCTTGTATGCCATCCTAAGTCCATGAAGGTCTGCGCTCAAGCTATCGATTATGTATCCAGAGTAGACTTGGGCGCTCCGGTATTGCCTCGACGCGGTGAAGTAGGTAGTTCGCAGAAAGTATTTTGGACGCGCGAATGCGAGGTCTCAATCAAGGTACTTTAGCTTCGTACTGTAGTTAGTTATCCGAGCTACGATTGGACGTAACGGTCGCTGACAGCTTTCTGCCAAGGACTTGCGACCGTTTCGCAGCCGCTAAATACGGATCCCCAGCTGCCAGCTAGAAATATGCAGCAAAGCGATTCACGGCACTAGAAAGTGCTCCAGCAGAAGAATCATGATGCCATCGACTTAATGCACCTCTTGACCATGTAATCTTTTGCAAACCAACACGCTTGACTGTGATAACTGTGCCTACTTCTCTATAGCAAGGATCTTGGAGTCCACTGCGATTTTTGCAAAGTATGTACAGATGTAATGTGATAAAAGTCAGGGAGGCAACTATATATGTAGATGACACATTCCAAACGCCGAAAGCCATACATATCCCATCGTCATTAGTGTTCTACTATGTAAACGTGCATTCATCACACACTTCGTATCTGCTTTCTTGCAGGACCGCGAAAGGCCTCTGCCCTACACATCCAATTACAGTTAATCCTTCTCCATGTCCTTTGGAGCAGGATCACCAATACCATCCTCATTGATAGCAAAGAGACAATCGCTTTCAGGCAAGCAAGGGCTGTCGTAAATCTTGGCAATACGTGTCTCGCCACGGCCCTTCTTCAGGCTGATTCTGGTTGTGCTTGCGTGCGCGATGATGTTACCGCCGATGGGCTTCTTTGGATCGGGGTTGAACATAGCGCTAGGTCCACCATCTACTTGAGCAACGACCTGATTGGTAATGACGACTGCGATGCCGAACTCGTCTGCTAGTCTTTGTAGGGTCCGCATAAACTTCGCCAGATGCGTCTGACGAGATGAAAGCTCCCCTCGGCCCAGGAAGTCAGTCCGATACAGTGAAGTCGCACTGTCCACAATGAGAAGGGAAAACCTCGTCTCGCACATCATTGCTGATGCTTGATTGAGTAGTTGGAGTTGGTGGTCTGAGTTGTACGCTCGCGCATAGGCGACATTGTCGAGAACCTCCTCGCCGGAGAGGCCGTAGCGGTTCGCCACGGCGAGTAGTCGTACAGGCCTGAAAGTGCCTTCGGTGTCAATATAGAGGCATTTGCCCTCACCACCGCCCATGTCGAAAGGCAGCTGGCAGGTGACGGCCAGGGTGTGACAGATCTGACTCTTGCCAGTGCGGAATTCGCCGAAGAGTTCCGTCACCGAGCCGGTCTCGATACCACCAGCCAGTAGAGTATCCAGGTTCTTCGACCCGGTCGTGATTGAGATGAGTTCGCTTCTCCGCTGATGCATCTCAGTAGCAGTTGTGAAGCCCATAGGAACTAGCTTAGAAGCTACTCAATTGTTAGATGAGGCGCATAAGAACGGCAAACAGGTAAACCGCACTGACTGACCTTCCGCAAGGATCTTGGCCGCTTTTTGTTCAGAGATGCCCTTTATCTGCTCAAGAGTCCGCCTCGGAGTATAAGCAACGGACTCGACTGTCTGATAGCCCCCATCGATAACCAACTGAATATCACGCTTTGTAAGACCCCCAAGGCCCTTATAGGAAATCTGTTAGCACAGCAATATACGCACTCCGTTAAGAGATGAACCTACTTCAAGCGCACTGAGGGGTGTTGGGGCGCCAGGGCCAGTCATGCTGCTCTCGTCACCCATCTGGCCATCCTCGTATTCCTCCGCCATTTCTTCGCGTAATTGGGTATATTTACTAGGTTGGTGATCTCGTCAAACCGCGGAAGAGACAGAAGAGACACTAGTTTCGTAGGATAATGGTTCAGAAAATTAGGAAGATGAAGATAATGAAAGACCTAAGTCTCAAGTATGACACACTTGGTTATTTGTCGTAAGAACGCGTCGACGCGGCTGTGGTGGCAAACTTGGCAGCGGAGAAAATAAAATTGGTGACGGAAACTTGGCGCGAAGTCACGTGAGCATTAATCGAAAACTTGACGGTGTTGGGCACAATCGAAACGGCTTGCACAAAAGAGGGCGGAACCCGCGATGGCGTCCACGAATGTCACTATTGCTACCTACTTCAACTACCCATCACCCTACATGTAGATAGTGAAGTATTCCCGTAATCGCCAGCGCTTTAAACATAAACCTGACTGCATAGCCAACTACCTGTCAAAAACTGCAAAATCGTGAAATATTATTTGGAAACACATACTCGCTACCCCGTTGGTAATTTCGAGCTCGCTTGCACACAGCTGGATCCAGCGCTCGTGTACAGAGTACGTCGATCAGTACGTATCTAGGCCATTCAGCGCTACAAAATTGTAAAACGGGCGAGAACGTGTAAAATAACAGGCGACAGCTGGAATTTAGCCTGCGCCATCTGCCCAAGGGCCGGCATTTGCCAACGTTCCAAAGATTACCTACCCGCGTATACCATCAATGCGAATTCCGATGGTCATCACAGGAAAAGTCACGGCGCGAGATCGTATTTAGATAGGTTCTATTATCGCCTAAGCATGTATAAAGATTATCGTTCTCTCAGAGAGTACCTATTTGTTAATAAGTTATCCCCAGCATAGTCCGCCGGACACCCTCTATGCAGAACAGCAATAAGAGCGTTCATTTCCCAAGAGATCCCTCTCATCGCCGTTCCCCCGTTTTTAACGCCGTATGGATGCGGACCCTTTCTTCATGATGCAACCACAAGGCAGTAATCGCCCGAGCAAGATCCCATTCTACATTTCCCGTGCATGTGGTGGTGGAGCCGAGGTTTGATCGCGAATCGCCCCTTGCTCGATGACAGCCGAGCCATTCGCATCCTAACTCCATGTTTTGCGCCCTTCTTTCGCCGGGGCAGCCCCGTATGTACAGAATTCACGTTCATTTTGAAGGCCTTAAATCCATGGGCGGTCGTGGCTCCTCCTCTGGAGTTTGTTGGAATGCCTATTGCGGCTTCTCTCCCACTCGGCGTTTTCCACATCCGCTTGGCTGTCAGATCTGCTGAAGGTCCCCGCCGGGAGCACCTCAAAACCGGCGTTAACTCTCCTAGTCGATGTATTCGCGTGGGTTTCGCCAGAGTACGAACGCTGAGGGAACCGAACCTGCGTATCCGTAGATCCGTTTGAATTGTTCGGGCGGTGGCTAACCGCCTGCGATTCGCGGCTCGGCATCCTCTCAGACTCGCCGCTTTCGAATGGGTTTCTTTGCTCGGGTGTCCCTGGGAAATAGCCACCCCCTTCGAGGAAGTCCAGAGTTGGTGACGACGGCTCTGGGTCCTCAAAAGGACTTCGTTTCCGCTGGGGTGGGACGGGGGATCGATCTTGGTATTTGGAGACCGGAACCAGATTCTCTGGAATGTTGTTATCGTCAGAAGATCCCGAACCGCGCTCTTTTGGCCTATACGAGCCGTGTTGCTCTATCGACCATGACATGGTTGGGATGTAAGTCTCGAGTCTCGGTGGTCTGGCGGAGTCTCCTTCTAACTGACGCAACGAACCGAGACGAGTCGTTTCGGTAGACGTGTTCGGTTGGTGGTATGGCGCGTGCGTCGGTTTGTAGGTCGACTGTGGCCCTACCTGCGTCGACCTCAAGGGCGCGTGCACGGCGTCGCTGTGGTCGAGTAGGCTTGGTGTTGGGCTCTGACCTGGGGTCGGCTGTACTTCGGCGGCTGCCGTCGTAGGTGACCGAAGACCGCCGCTAATGGGAACGGCCTTCTCCTTTCCTTTCGCCTCACCAACGCTGCCGATGAGGGTTTCGGATTCGGCAGGGGTTCCAGGCCTCGAGATCCAGATGCCGTCGACCTCTATGCCGCTCTGGATAGCACGAACACCAAAAGGGATATCTACTCGCTTGCCGGCAGGAAGTCCGCTCCGGCGCATGTCTTGTTGCCGTGCCTGCTTCTCTTGGTCGAGTACTACATGTTTCCTGAGTATTCGGCTTGTATACCAGAGCTTGATCAACCCGGCACAGAAGACCACCACGATAGCACAGGCCAGCACCTTCCCTAAGTTAGTGGCCATTAATCCAGAGTGGGTATAATAGGGAAGCTCACAAAAGTCATCTCCTGCCATAGCTCCCATGAGAGAAAAAACGTGTCCGCCATTGTTGAGGTGCTTGTGCCAGGTGATGTCGGTCTATCCAGCAAGGGGAAGAGGAGAAGTACTTCGGGGTGTTTGAATGGCTCTTGCCCAAAGGAAGCAAGAATAAGTGCTTAAAGGGCACGTCGCATAGCGGGGTGGGTATGAAGTTAAAGGTTGCTAACTGCCCACGTTACCTTGAGTCTTGTGGCGAGGAGGTAACACCAGTCGAGCTTGAGAATACGGTGGCAAGTAGAGGCAAGTACGGTCCAGCGCCTGTCCTTTGGGCGTATTTCCCTGTGATTATCGGCTGATGCGAAGCTGAAAATGCAGCACCCAATAGTTTCCTGCCGGACAGATACGAAGAGGCTGAGGACGCAGTGTTCCAAAAAGGGATTTCGTACTCGACCCAGTCGAATATTCAGTTATATCAAGCCGCAATAGGGCTCGACCAGATGCCTCGAAACAAACAAAATGGACCCGCACGGGACGTCTGTCAGCTTCCTTGGAGACTCTTTTTAAAAATTAAACCGCTGGACCAACGGCACACCCCGAAGATTGAGGCGGGAAAGAAGGCCGATCAGGGCAGCCCTGCTGCAGGGACAACCGGCCCGATATATCTGGCAGCGGCAGATCCTGTGACGGCCCAACACACTTCTTGGAAGTGTTCTTTGTTGACCACCAGGTCGGGATCTTGGAGGGTTCGCACAGTAAAATTCCCGGGGTTACGTCGTGGTACGAAAACGAGCAGGCAATATATTGAATGGCAATCTATGCCGAGCTTGGTCTTGAAACAGACCAATAAAACGATTCGGTAAATATAGCCGGTACAAGGTGCAGCACGTTGCTGAACGAAAGGACAGGATCGCGGGATCCAACCGGGTTAGCGAGAGACAAGCAGACGGGGGGATGCAATGGCAATGGTAAAAATAGGAGTGACAGAAACTTGGGAGTTTGTTTTTTTGTGGGCTGTGTAAAAGCAGGACGGTTTTTGTATGTATGTATGTATAAGACATTACAACACGGGGTGCCAACAGTATGGCATCATGGAATCATCTCATAGGTCCGGTAGGTGGAATACGGGAAGTACAATACGAATGGCTTCCTACGACGGGAGGTACCTGAACTGGGTCTACCAGCTCTTTCGGCCATTGGACGAAAATTCTATAAGCACAGGTATGGCCCAAGTATAGGCAGGGTATGAACAGGAACTCGTTGTGAACACTGCTACGCTGAACAAGGGGCGCCGTTCGTTCCATTGGTCGAAGTGCATTAGGTAATAGTGCTTGTGCTGTGTTGGCGCTGAGGAAAGCACTCCCGAGGTTTGTTCCAAGCTTGGCCAGTTACGCCGTCGAGATCGTTCCACCATGTTACTTGCGATACTTGCCCACAGCAAAAACCCACTGGCCTCTCCTTTGGTTGGATATGAACTCCAGAGATAAAGAGCCCTTGGCTCCGGTTCATCCAATTAACGTAAAACGCATCGGTAGATCCGACCCCCAGCGCTTCCCTGAGTCCTGACATACAGTGAACACATTCTTTGCTACGGCAATGGGAAACAAATCGTTCACAGAGTGCCGGTAGTTCATCGATAACCTGGTTCATGTTTGAGATCAGCCGGGTGGGCGAACCAACTGGCAGGTCTGATAGACCCCACAGGCTTTCCTGATGCGGGCATGGATTCTACGGCGATGGCGCCTCGACCCTTTCCTGTTGGCAGAAAACTGCATGCATATGCACGCTGAGAATACGAAGTTTCTTTCCTTCCCTAACCGCTTGGCACTCAACCTCCTGCATGGCGACCACATGTGCCCAGACGGGACCACCGACCATATAAGGCCTTCAGGTGGGGCTCTCGTACCGGACGCTGGGTCGACAGCGGCTCGGTTAATGGACCTAATCGATCCTTCTATAAAGATGAAAGCGTTTATGCCCATCTGAAACGTGCTTTTTTCCTCTAGAGGTCCGCTTGGTTAACCGTGTAAGGAATCGAGCACCGACACTATGTAAGCACAGAATCGCAATCATCGCTTATTTTGGGGCTAGCGTGGTGCTTCATCAGGTTTAGTGAGGTCTCCACCACGTCTTTACCCGCTCCACAAAAGCTAATCTGGTGATGGATCTGCCCGCGATTTTAGTGGCTACTGTGCATCACTAGTGCGGTTGGAAAACATGAATCCCACGCCCATGAGAAGGCAAGATCCCGGCTGTGCCTATTATCCAAAATGCGCCTAACTAGATAGAACCTTTACTACGGATGTCGTTATGTAGGAGAGCAGCATTTGTCATACTAAGTGCCGTCTGGCCGGAAAGTTGAAGCGGACGCAATCTAGGATCTAAGCATGCGGGCTAACCAGTAGGTCAATCACTATATAAAGCTCGTCATAACCTTTTTCGTATGTGTTGATGGTGGGCGGATGCCCGAGCGTGGAGAGCTTTGGATCATGCCCTTGGCCATACGACTCCCCTGTCTTCCGTCGCAAGAAAACTTTTCTTTACCCCCTCTCGAGCATTCCAGATCTATTATGTACGTGTTCAGGGACTTTCGTAAATTCTGGTCTCTGCGGCTGAGGTGTCCAAAGTTTCAATACGACCCTCCTTGCCCTCCCATCAGCCCACTTATATCTCGCCCACCGTCATGCCTCATCCATGCTATATCAAATCAACCGCTACCTCGCCTTCGTATCTAACACCTTTAGCGGACAGGGTGGTATTATGATTGCGTGTAGCTAAGGCAGGACACAGAGTTGCGTTCTTTTTCAAGAACTTTTAAGGTCGATCTAATGGATACATGACCGGACTCCTTTTAGCCGCCTAGTGCACCCATGTGCGATAAATGGTATGTTTCAGGTCGTGGGGGCCCCCTTTTTCTGTATATAGCCAAGCACACATATAGGTGTAGGCGCCGGACAGTCAGACAGTCAGACAGACAGACATCCAGCGTCGTATTGTCAGGTCCTGATCCTGAAGAAACTCTCAGAACCAGGAGTATTAGTTGGATACTCGTTACAAACTTGTGATCCAACAGCCGCCAGCCAACGTAGGTGGCCAATGCATTCCTGCACAATGGAAGACTTACTCACACCCGGGATATGGAAACCGACAAATGTCGCTAGAAGGCACTCGTGAGTCGTAGGGCTTTGACGAACTAGTTATTGTATGATCCTTACGGAGAGCCACGTGCTCTAAAAGCCATCCTCCGAACGTACGAGACTCGCTGGCACCCGCCGAGCCGCTACAACCTCGCCATTTCCCGTAGGGAGTACAATTGCCGAACATACACAGTCGACGTGCGAAAGGGGCTCGAGAGACCGACGGTTCATTTCCACAGCCAAGAACGGCGGAGGTTGCACAATGATTCCTAAGCTTTGTCAATTTACGGTGCTTACCTACCTCGGACGGTACAGCTATCGCGGCTCCGGAAACCATGTGTCGGTCGCCCCTCGGTCGAGGTATCCGAGCCGAAACGTCGTCAGCTACATTACTACCTAATAATATGTATTGTACGATATATGCCCCTTTATACAGTAAGCGGCATTGCCTCATTTTGAAGCCTATTGATGCTCGCCACGGAATATAGCATAACATACCCAACCTTGTGCGACCCGAGACTACTACCTGGTTGCGTCCACTGAAAGCCCCCTTTTACGCCCAGTTTCCCGAAGTGTAATATTATTCCTGTGAATTCGTAGAGTCGGCCTATTCCTGGCGTTCATCCTCCACATCCTCCTTATTTACCATGCTGCGCGCTCCTGGCTGGCCCGGACCCCCCTAGCTTACTGTTTGTTATACGACGATCAGTGTGCAGGAAGCAAGAGCACGTTGGAATCCGTTGTGAGGGTTGATCATTAGCTACCTACCCTAACAACGGGGCCTATGATATGGACCCCACGCACTCCTCTGACTATAGGATACCAGGTCGGCGCCCCTTGTTGAAAGAGAGCCAAGGAATAAAAATAGAAAAGAAAAAGAACAAGGCTTAATGGCCTAATGGGAAGAAGAGATCAATACCCGCGGTCCGCTACCTAACATGCATCGCTAAATCAAACCGTTAGGCGACTAGGGAACGGAGCCCAAAGAAGAGCGCCAGCTGCGTGAGTGCGGCTGGAGAAGTCCGACTTCTTGGTTGGAGGTGGGTTATCAATTTCCGTGTGTTGACACGGTGTGGGACAATCATCTAGGCATCCGCCTAGGTAGATAGTATTCAGCCGAACATTACACAAGGAATATGAACATGTGAGGAAACACTTCGCTGTCCCAGCTAGGAAGTATGTCGAGAGACACCAGGGTGTCACGTGAGGGCCGGCTGAGCCGCGAGCCTCGCGAGGCAAGGGGGTAAAGGGTAGGAGGTTATATCGTTCGGTCACGAGGCTGAGTAGGTAATGTTAGTCTAGCTGAATATGTGGCTTGCTCCTCACGGTAAGCAAGAGCTATGTAGTTGGCGCCCCTTTGCAGTTGCGGAACTTAGTCTTCCCGCCAAATGCTTTCTCTTAACTACATGACCGCCGTGGTGGTGCGGCCCCGATGCCATCTGGATATATCGATATTGAAGCACTACTACTACTAAATGAGCTGTACACATGCATTAAAGGTAACTGAAGCATATCAGCTTCTCCGGATATGGGACTTAGCACCCATCCGGCCATCTACCTCCTACGCTTGCCCCCTCCGCCCCCGCCATCCGCGTCCTCGCCCTTGCGCTTCCTGCCCTCCTTCCTCCAGTACTCCTGCTTCTCCTTCTTCTCGCGGGCCACCTTCTTCTCGCCCATCTTCTCCATCTTCCGGCGGAACTCGGCCCGCTTCTCCTCCTTCTTGGCCCGGCGCTTGGCCACCGTGTCCTTGCGGATCGTGGTGAGCTTCTGCATGAGCGCCCGCGCCTTCTTCTCCTCGCCCCCGAGCACCACCGCCCGCTTCTGCATGTACGTCTTGTGCCTCTGGGGCTTCATCTGCACAATCTGCGACTTGAAGGGCAGCTGTGCTGCGAGGGCGCGCGGTACCCTGAGCGGGTTGAAGTGCCGCGTCGGCCGCTCGATGGCCCGGTACCGACTGTTGGGATCTTGCGGTGCTGCTATCCCCTGCGCGTGACGTACCTCTCCAGTGAGTCGCATAGGCAGCCACCCGCCCAGAAGGTTGGTGCAGGGATTATAGAAGCGATGGGGCTTGATAGGGTACCTACAATATCTCAGGTTAGCAACTACTTTGGCCAGATAGCCTGGGAAATACGCAGGAGCTTTAAGACTCGTCTCAAAAGGCGAACTCACCAAGCACGGAGGAAGACCAGGTCGCTCATCAGTATTTTATCCTCAAACGTAGCTCGGAAATGACCCTCAGGCTTTGACAGAGCCCGCTTGATCTGCCCACTAGCGAAGAATTAGCGGTTACACGTAGCCCCAAGTGCGATAAAATCCTACCGAATTCCGGATACGGTCTTGATCGCGGCACCCTCAAACTTAGCGATCTCGAGAGAGCTGTTGAACATGTCTTTGATGAATGCAGTGTTCTTGAAGACCTTGTAGGGTGTGCCCGTGAGCTTCAGCTTCTTCACAATCTCCGTGGATTCGTCGACGGATAAGACAGTCCCGGTAGCAGCGATGCGGAAACCAGGATTTGCAGACGAGAAGGACTGGAAACAGCAGAATCCGGTATTGGGTGCAATTAGGGGGCCATATATTGTGCTGTAGTGGTTTGTGAGCTATAGGTTCTCAAAGAACGTACTCCGGCATGCTTACCCGAAGCAGTGCATATGCTCGGGAGTGTATTTGAGCATCCTGTTCCTCGTTCTCGAGTCGGATATACCTATACTCAGTTAGTTGCGTCCAGCCAAGCGCGTCATTATATGGGCAGGGCTGTCTTTTGGTAGTTTGACTTACTGTAAATTGGGAGGGTCTGGAACCTTCTCCAGCCGAGGGAGAAGATCAAGGGGTCGTTGGTTTTCAAGATCTTCTTATGCCACCTATGTCTTTTGACGCGGACCTGGACAAAGCCGAATCGATCTTCCAACGCAGAGAGTCCACCGATGATGATCGGCATCCGGGCCTGGAAGTTTTTGACAAACTCCGCGGGTATGCCGTCGAGGACGAACTTGGCATATTTGCCGGCCTTGAAACCCTCAATCGCAACTCTTTGGCGCTCGTCAAGTGCCTCGAACTCGGCGTTGTTGATGTCCAGTTGCCTTTGAAGTAGACTCTTTTGGGCATCGTACCATTCATCTTCGCCAAACTCCTGGCCATCCGCCCCTTCTCTTTTAGCGGCCGCCTTGTCGTTAAACAGGCCTTCGCGATCCTCCTCCTCGAACCTAAGTTTAAGCTCTTCTTTCCTCCGAGCGTTCTTCTCTCGCTCTGCTTCTAAGCTTTCTGCTGGCTCTGGTTCTGTCTTGTGTTGTTCTCCGGTTTCAAGATCCTCAAATTCACCGTCTCCCTCATCATCCTCGCCATGGCCATCGTCATCGTCATCTTCATCACCGTCGTCGTCACCAAATGCATCGGCATCGCCATTCCTCCCATTCGAGCCCGCTGTCGCGAAGCGCTGCCGGAGCATCTCGATGTTTTCAGGCGACGACCACTTAGCAGCTAGATCCTTGTAGTCGTAGACTGGTATTAGCCGGTCTTCCGATGTGGCACCGTCGTTCTCTTGTTTCGACTTCCTGAAAAAGTCTTCGTCTTCGGATGCTTCAATGTCCTCTTCCTCCTCATCTGCCTCGATTTCGCCCTTCCATCTCTGGAGAACCTCATCGGCGGTCAGAGAGTTTTCATACATGAGGCGTGCGAGATCGGCGGTCCTATATGATGGTCGACCCCCATGAAGTTGTCGTGCTTTGCCTGCCAGGTCGTCTTTCCACCGCAAAGCCGCCTCTTCTTCTTCATCGTAGTGATCCTCAGAGTCGCCTTCAACGTCATCGCCTGATAACGAGCCCAGGTCTGAGTCGCTATCGGCAAATTCCACATCGTCGTCTCGGCCGTCCTGCTCTTTCTCCTTGCGAAATACCTTTCCTAACTTCCCTTCATCGAACTCTGCTTCTTCATCAGAGTCGAGCTCATCCTCCCCGCTGACGAAGCCTTCGTCCTCGGGAATCTCATCGTCGTCGCCCTCGTCCCTTTCGACAAATCTGGCGGTGCGCGGTTGCTTCCGCCCAGAGTCCTCCTCTTCTGGAATTTGCTTCACCTTTTCGGCCCCGCGGAAAAGCTGCACTCCGTCCTCTGTTTGTCCCAGCAGACGTCGTTCGGCCTGAAGGCCGATGATAAGCTCCTCGCCCTCGCCACGCTCCACGTTTTCGGCGTCTCTGTCAAAGTTGAATCCCTTTTCCCGGGTGATCCAGATTTGGTCGCCGTCAATCTTCAGGCCACTCCTATCCGCCATAGGAGCGTACAGCCGTTTCTCCTTCTCGTCCAGTCTCCTCCTCGCGGGCTTACCGCTCGCCTTCTCCATCGCAGGAGTTGGACAAGGATCCGGAAGAGCCTCTATATCCCGGACTGTATAATCGCCCAGGCCGGGGATATGGACGCGCTGCCCCTCGGCGGAAAAATTAGTTCCTCGTAAATAACCGGACAAAACCACCGTTCGATCGCAGTTTTCATCCTCTTCAATCTTCGTGGGATGCGTGATGTCTCGGAAGCTGTCGATGATCGCGTAAGGATGGGAGTTCCTCCAGATAAGGGGCCGGGGGTTCTTCATAACAGACAGGAAGCGGGACAAATTATGAACTTCCCTATCCGGATAGCGGCCGTTTATGACACCGGACAGGTAGAACAGATGTGCGCCTTGGTACAGCTCGCTCCATAATCTGTGTTTTAATCTCTTTTTGGCGTCCTTTAACGTCTGGGGTTTTCGAAACAGATCCAGATGAGTTAATATACCGAAGACGTTGCCCGGCATTCCGGTAGCGGCTAGGATGTTGAGGAACTCCATAGTCTCCATCTCGAAACCAAAGTTGCCATCTATCATAAGAAGAACAATATCAGCGACCTTCGCGATATCGACCATAGCCTCGAGCTCATTGGGACATTCGACAAACGTGAGCCGCTGTTTCTTCGAGGTAACGACGGTAATGGGACCTTGAGGCTCGCTAATTGTCTCCTTCGCATATCGGCGGATGAGCGACTTCAAGAGCGTAGTCTTTCCGACACCGGGCGGGCCGACGAGGGTTACAAGTCGTGGTGGAGGTTCATGGGGGAGTCTGTCGGCAAGCGGAACATGCAGTCGTTTCTCTTTGACATCGTGGGACCTAGCAGCAGCCCTTTGGAGCTTCCCCGGGTTTGAGAAGGCGAAAGCCTTGGGGTTGCGATCTATGCATTCTGTCAGCCATACTAGGTATCCAAGATGCAAGTCAGGTGACAGAAAGGGGATAAATAATTACCTCCGGTATGCTTCTTTTTCTCCTTAGATTTGCGGTGAGGCTTATGAGCTTGGTCGTCCATGTTGGCGAGAATGTGCCGTGTCAGCGCAAGCACTCCGGATTACACAGTCTTGGGGCCGCGCAGCGTTGATGGCAGCATTGAACGAATGCTCTCCAGGGACCAGAAAAGTTTCGGGATTTGTCTGCTTATCTCCCTTATCATGCATGTTATCGATTAGATCTTGATGCGCGATGGTGGGGCTACTTAAGGTACAAACAGGTGCGCTATTCTTTCTTCCAAGTCCAGGATTCCGGCCACTCCAGCTTGGGGTCTCAACTTTGACGCACAAGGTAAGTAAGCTCAAGATTCCCTGGGCAGCGCCTGATACCCATGCCAACAACGTATACGGCGCTTACGGGCGTGATAATCGGCGCAGAATCGTAACAAGCACCGATTATTCAGCAGGTTCCTACTAGCGTTCCATGTACAAACGTGTAAGTCCGTATAGTTCTTGTGTTTGCATGTAGGCGCCTACGGTTCGGGGACAACTATTATTGCTTCGTATGGAGGTGTGCTCTCTTGACAAGATGGATCCATTGGGTATCCATAAATACATTGGTCCGCACAAGAAAGTTGGGCATACATGTATGGCCCTATCGTAATAAGTGTTCAGAGGTCCAGATCCGTGTGGGCACACACATGGCAAGCTACCGGACTATATCAAGCCTTACGTAGCGCTAGGTCTACAGTGTAACCCAATAAAGTGGTGGCCGAAGGGGTCGTCCAGGATGGAAGGCGGATACGTCATCCCAGCAACCAGCCCAAAGGCATCCCTAGTATCCTATGATCCCTATATGCTTGCTACCTTTTGCATGGCACGTATGTAGCAGCGCTTAACCTATTATATACGCGCGTTACACTGCTGACTGAAGCCGCCTTGACTTCTTTAAATTCGCATGAATCCCCTCAGCTTATCCGTCTGCCAAACATATAAACGTGCTCTTCTACAACAACGCCTCGTACCACCCACACCAGTGTGCCAACGTTTCCTCAACGGTTCCAAGAGACTACCTAGACGTCCATTTCGTACTTCGCTCCCCGCCAGGATGCCTACCTACATTGTAAGAATGGCCCCATCGACGAGACCATTGTCCCTAGGATGCGCAGCTAAGGGTTCCATTTCTATAGGTTACCTGCAAGCCGGATGCCACCCCCGAACAGGTGGCGGCTGCAAAGAAGCATGCTCAGGAGCAGGGCGGAACCATCGGCCACGAGTACAATCTCATCAAGGGCTTCTCGTAAGTACCAACCCTTCAGTAGAGACTGAGATGTAGCGGAGTTTCCCTTACTGATATCATCCCTTCGTAGCGTTGAATTCCCCAAGGATGCGGTCACTACCATGGAGTCCCACGAATACGTCAAAGCTGTCGAGCAGGACCAAGAGATGAAGATCCAATAAATGAGAACATACGATTCATAGTCGTGTAAGGCCCGGAAGCGCCTTGTTTCGAGGCCGACAGGCCTGGGTAGTAGCATGTGACCGACCACATTGATGTTGATGGTGTTGATGGTGGGGTATCGCGGGGTGATAAGGACTTATACTATTTCTACGTCCCTAAGCCGCATACTGCTAGGTACCTACTTAGCCATTAGATATCGATGAGTTCCCTCTCAATTGCACCTTTTGCGGCATGAATATGATGCGTCAAATAAAGTTATCTACGAAGCCAGGCATTCAACCCACAATCTCCATCTATTTGAGGGCGGGGTAGTATATCCATCCTTCCGAGCAGCTCGCGATACACATTGTACGTCGATCGGTTAGGTTCGGCAATTGCCATCACAAGTGTGCAGTAGACGCCACTTCAACTGCCTGCATAGTCTTGATTGCGATAAGCTTTGATAATAGTGGATGAATGCTTATACCTACCTACCTAATGACATAGACCTCCGAAGTACATCCCGCTATGACTTGCAACACCAACTCACATCATACCTATGTGTGCATAAGACTTCACCCACCTAACTCCATGCAGGTACCTGTAGTACTTCGTACTCAGATTCCTCACCGCCCAATAAACACCCGTATTCACAACATCATGCCGCCATGAACGCCAAACGCGGGCCATTGCGGTGCTTCACTACGCCCAATGCCTTAATTAACAGTAGAATATCCCCTTTTCCCGTCAGGTTCTTATCTTCCTCGCGATCACGTGCTCCAGACCACCATCCGTCTGCTCACAAGCGGTCCTATCCGCCGGGCACGGCCGTAGTCACCGATGACGAGATCGCAAACCTCGCCTGCAAGCCCCAGCACTCTCTGAGCCTTGCTGATTTGGTCAAGTAAGCATTGTTGCGGATTATCCCAGACTCATAGCCCATGAAGTCATTAGCTGACCCGGTCTGCTTCCCGTCAATAGACATGGCCGCCCGCCTCTCTCGACAGAGGCATTGTACTCATCGGCCAACTTCACCCTCTCGCTCCTCCCCATCCGCTTAGCCAAACGGATTCAAGCACTCCGGAACCTGCCTTTCATCGTTGTTTCGAACCCGAACATCGACAAGATCTACAACAACTACCTGCACTCGCTTTCTACTCTTCTCCCGTGGCAGCACCGTACTATATCAAACCTCGATGCAGAAATACGCTTCACGAGTGTCCTTGCCGAACTGGTTGCCACTCACGACCAGACGATTCCTATCCTGGCTGTACGTGATGCCCCTCCGCGCGCTCTTGGTGCCTCGGCATCTCCGCGCTTCCTGTGCAGGTACGATTCCTAACGTATAGCAGAAAGGCTTCTTGGAATGTCGACGGTATATCTCCCCCCCGGAGGTTACCAAGTTCTTGGACACGCATCTGCGAACACGCATTGGTACGCGCCTCATCGCGGAGCAACACATCGCCTTACACTATAGCAGCGCACCGCATTTCGACCCATCCGCTAGCCCTACGCCTTGCCCGGAACATCCGACCTACATTGGCGTCATAGATACGGCTCTCTCCCCGGCTGCCATTGTCGACTCGTGCGCGGGCTTCGTGGCCGACATCTGCGAGCTTAAGTATGGTGTGCGGCCGCATTGGATCATCGATGGCGAGCCCGAGACCACGTTCGCCTTTGTGCCTATGCACCTCGAGTATATAGCTACCGAGTTGCTCAAAAACGCCTTCCGCGCAACCATAGAAAACCGCCAGACCCGCGAACCGATCGTCATCACCATCGCGCCGGAGCCACCCGACGCCGGATCGCCGAGGGTGATGCTGGATCCTCCCGCCGAGGACAAAGGCGCCTTCAAGAGCGACGCCATCAAGCCGCTCGATGATAATGCGCCGGGCGTGACGATCCGCATCCGGGACCGCGGAGGGGGCATTGCCCCAGAGGTTCTGCCGAATATCTGGAGCTACAGCTTCACGACGTTTAACGAGGAGGACGACTTCCCCAGGGACGGCAGCAACCACGACGCGCTGGGCATCATATCCGCCGCGAGCGGGGGCGGCAGCTCCATCGCGGGGCTGGGTTACGGGCTGCCGCTCAGCCGGGCATACGCCGAGTACTTCGGCGGCGGCATCTCGCTGCAGAGCCTGTACGGCTGGGGTACGGATGTGTACCTGAGGCTGAAAGGCGTAGGCAAAATTCAGTGATCTCCGCCGGGATTGGGCATCTGTTGTCCAGGGGCGCTAGATTGCAGGCCGCGCGCAGGTATGTACGGCATAGTATAAATATACTAGGAAGAACACGTCTTCCCTAACATAGTGTGGTATTGAGTATAATAAAGCGAGATGTTTTGCTTTCCTGCTTGACGACCCAGGGGCAGCGGTCGCTGTATAGATATGGCCCTGCTCTACGATAAGGTCCATACGGATGTAATGAAGCTTCCCTGCCGGTAAATCACTTCCGAGTATACATGGATGTGCAAAGCTAGGCGAACACACACAGCACTCTGCCGGTTCTTGCAGGGCTGCGGTGTCGAAAATAGGGGATGCGTATCATGTCCCACCCAACCTACCGCCCGCTGTCGGGTTTCCGGGCGACGAGCCGTTTCGAACCCAGGTTTTGCCATTAAAGCATATCTATGCCCCCCTCTTAGAATACGTTATCATAATCATCTTACTGTTTCTACTTCAGAGGGGAGTGAGCGTAAATAACAGGCATCTGAACCCCGTCCAAGAAGAGAGAGATTGGGGGGGGGGATCAACCCATGTGTCCGTACCATAACCATACCGTGAAATCCACAGATGCCTACCTAGGTAGGTACATGTACGTAGGCAGCACGGGGTATGTTACCGTCGAGGGAAATTCGGAAGGAGAGGGAACGATCTCTCCCCTTTCTGAAGCCCGGCATCACGCTTCTTGGCCCCGTAGGTTTGTTTTGGCAAAGGACTACTAAACTACTTACCCTTCCGAAGATTTTGGGGGGGGGTTATCATTCGAAACATTTATGGACGGTTGACACTGCATTAAAAGTCGTCTTCTGATTTTCCTCGATCCCCCGTACTCCTACCGATCTGTACTAGGCTCCTATTTTCCAAATAAGAGGAGGAATCACTGAGCACCGCGGAATCTCCTCGTATCTGTTCCTAACCGCTGTCGGACGTTCCGGGGGGGGGGGGGGGGGGGGGGGGGGGGGGGGGGGGGGGGGGGGGGGGGGGGGGGGGCCCCCCCCCCCCCCCTTTTGGGCGCCAGCAAGTTCTATTGAGTTTATTTATTACGCCTCAACGCCTTATTACGAGTCCACAGATGAGCCCGGCAGCAAGGATAGTTGGGTGGTATGTCAAGTCCACAACGCAACCCTTTCGACGGGGGATTTACGGCTTTTGGGAGTGCGGCGGGGGGACGCTCCAACACTTCAATCTCGACATGTATGCCCCCCGGCTCGGGGTGTGAAACCGCTCCTCTTCTCCCCCTTTCCCTTTCCCCTCCACGGATCGGATCATTCGTGCTGCTTGCCATACGTTGCATCCACCCCGAGATAGACGCTTCCCCCAGTGGTTCGTTCTGGGTGATTCCCGGCTGGATAAGATCACCGCCACTGGGTGGTTTGGTTTTGCATGCATTCGAGGCTGATGAGGCTGACCAAGCGACACCGGCTTTGCCCCAACCCCTCCCTACTTAGGTACTTAGACCGAGCGATCGAGGCGTCGTCCCTGGCGTGCTCGACTTCTTCACAACCCCGCCGTAGTAGCGTCCGGAGGTGTTTTGGGTGGGTAGGTAGGTAGGCAGTCGACGGTGCAGGCGAAGCCCAAAATTTCCCAATCCGGCTCTAAAGAGAAGGACCACTGGAATGGCGGAAGCGGAGGCACTGATCACCGTGGTTTGTTTGTTCGACGCCCGCTCGTCGTATGGGAGAAGCGTCGTGCCGTGCGTAAAGCGGCGCCGTTCCCGTTCGTCCCGCGCGTGGAAACGGATCGTGGGACGAGGACGGTCCACCCCCGTCTACTGACGGGGCAGTGCGACAAGCCTTTGACTGTCAAGTGTCTTAATGCTTTGCCGGACTCGGGAGATCGACGGATCACGGGCATACCGCACCTATTGGAATTTTGACAAAAGATCGGGCGCTCGAACTGTATAGTTTAAGCGTTATACGGTTATACACGCATTCCTACAGCACCGATTCCCCTGGTCACGTTGTACTTGCTCTACGTGAAGAATGCCGTCTCTAGCTGAGATAGCCCGACTGCAGAGCGCAAGAAACTACATCGCGGACCCCCGGACCGCGGGTGGCAACGGCAGACGGTATGGGAGCCACAAGGCCAAGAGACGGGACCAGGTCCGACTTATCTCCGGGTGCTACCAGGCGTCTTACGCGGTGTCGGCCTCAATATCACTGTCTAGCGGCTTAATCATCCGCAATGTTCATGCAGGGCGAAGTAGATGAACAACAGGTATAACTATTTGATTGTAGATTTAGCTTGGAAGGACCCGTTGCAACGCCCAAAAACCAGTGTCCCGAGTCCCCCCATCTTTCGCTCTTCAGACCAATTAGGCACAAAGCAATACGCTCCACGGATACCTATTATTATGCAAGTGCCTGTATTCAAATCAAAGATTTGCTTCTTTCAATAGCCCTCAATCACATGCCCAAGAGCATATGCCTGCCGCATGCTAGATATTGCGTGATTATAGAGGCATAGCGTTGAAACATGACCAATCAGATACGACGCAGGATATGATCAGGTGGCCGGATTTACAGCTGACCAGACAGCAACGCTTCGGTAGCTATACTTCTCGTTAGTATTATGTACCGATCGTCACAAGTCGACCGCGAGAGAGAATGAATACATACCGCTGTTGATGTACGCCCGCTTAGCATCGAGAGGAACGCCAAACCGCCTTTCTAACTCCTGTTTGATGCCCTTCTTCGTGACAGTCATCAAGTCTGCTGTGCGTAGAATCTCCCGGATCTCTGCCAACAAGGCGTCATCGCTAGGCAGGCCTGAGAGGTTCGTCATCTCCAGTTCTTGCTGGTTGCCCAAGAACTGCGAGCCGCCAAACTGACTCATGCGATTAAGCGGCATGTCGCTTGGCGCGAGCGACATGCGGCTCATGGGGCCGTTATTACCAAAGTTATACGGCGGAACGACGCCGACTGTCGATCCCGCCCTCGAAGGCGTGTAGTAGTCGCCCGCATTCATGCCTGGCTTGGTTGCGTAACTATAGCCGCTAATCTCGGACCGGGCGTCGTCGCGTACCGTCTGCGCTTCCCAAAGCTCGGCTTGGTACTCCTCCCACTTCTTACGCGGGATTGAGGCGGGGTCAAACTTTCCTTCGTCCGTGACGACGATCTTCTTTCCGCTCTCGCCCGCAATGACACGGGTGTTACCCCAGTTGAAGTCATCCATGTGCCAGAACGCATACAGGGGCAAGGCGAACGAGAAGACAGGAACAGCCACCACGTATAGGATCATCCAGCCGATCATTTCCCACTTGCGCCGCAGGATGAAGATGAGGGCCTGTAGACCGTAGATCACACCCAGCATAACGAAGGCGGTTAATGGAATCACACTGGTGTTCGTTGCGACGAGCACGATCAGATAGGTGATATAGGCGATTACAACGGGCTGGACGACAGTCGATAGCAGGTCGACAAACACGATAAAGCGCATGCTGAAACAGCAGAAACCACAAAGCTCTCCCGCGGAAATAAGCTCCATCAGGTTGTGCACGGTTGAGTTGATCCAGCGGCGACGTTGCGACAAGAACACGGCCCACGAATCCGGTGCGATCGTCCAGGCGTGAGCGGTGAAGATGTACTTGGTCTTATACTTGCTGTGATGCTTGAGAAGCAGGGTCGTCAGGTAACGGTCCTCACCCAAGTGAAGGAGATTCTTCATATGAAGAGTATCAACACGTATTGCCGCATAGGCTTCGACCACTTCGCGGCTGACGAAAAGAGGCTTCCCAGTATCGGCGGCACGGACGCGGTACATACTGAAGCAACCGGGCAAACAAGTGACACTGCCGAACAAGCTTTCGAACGCCTTGGTAAGGTTGTGCGAGATGTAGTATTCGTAAACTTGTATCATCGTAATGAACGAGCCCTTTGCATTCGTAAGGGCTGTCTCACCGCAGAGAGCAATCACACGCGTGTCGTGTAAGAAGCTGGCTACCATGCGTGTGGCCGAGTCCGCGGCCACAACCGTGTCTGCATCGATCTGCATCATGAACTCATAGAACGTCGGGTTCACGCCGATGATGTTTCGGATTTGATGGTACATTTCCAGTTCGAGCGGGCTCATGGGGAGATTGTAATGCACACGGTTGAGGAAACGCATCATGACCATCTGCGAGTCTCGCTTGCCACGGTTGCCAGGGCGCGAGACTTCGGAAGGCTTGCCAACCTTGACGACGACCAAAAAGGGCACAATGTGGCCCTGAACTTCATACAGGCCGGAATAGACTTTGCCCATGTTATGCTGCTTAAGACCCTCGCCAAGCGACTCGAAGCTTAGAGGCTCAGGATCAACGGTTTCAGAGACACCGAGGATATCGAGAACGATGCGCGGTGTTGGTCTGTCGTTGCCTTGGCCGATGATCATGCCGTCGCAGATAATTACGAGTAGTTTGCGCTTATCATCATATCGCATGCGTGCGGCCGAATCGATCGCACGACGGAGAGACTCCTCGTCCTCGGTATAGGCGGGGATCTGACACATAACGAACTTGTCTAAGTTCTCCGGCATGTTCTTGCCCCCGAACTGGAGAGCGGCCAAGAATTTGAAGCCAATAACCGAGCAAAGAATGGCGGAAACAATTATCACTAGGTAATTGGCAAATTTGCATTGCGGGGAATTTCGCGTGTCTAGGTCACCGACATAGAAGAGGTTGTCTAGGCACAGTTGCTGGCGCCGGCGCACGTCTGGGCGGATGGCAAGAGAATCCCAGAGCGCAGTCAAGTCAGTTCCGGATCTTTGCCGGAAAAGCTCGACGACGAGATTGTCCAAAAAGTCAGTGATGCCTTCACCAGTAGGTGGGTCTTCGCCCTCCGGTACCTCCACGTGACGGCCGCCGCGCATGTATTTGGTCAAGTCGTAGACACGGTTATTCAATATCGCAATTGAATCTCCTTTCTCAGCAAGAGTACCAACGTATTCGGCCGAGTATCCGATGTTGCCTTTCTTGTACTGGGATTTGAGTTCCACAATCTTTTCATAGAACCAGTCGGGTCGATAATCACCAGTCCAGTAGCGGAAGTCATGATACTTGGCGTTTAGGTCCTGACTGTTGATGACATTTGGCGAGCCGGTAATGTTAGCCGATTTATAATCCAATGTCACGGAGGGATGAACCTGGCCGTTGACACCCTGACAGAGGGCGGATACCTGGACGGGGAATAGCCCAGTGATGTCGAGTCCGCCGTATTGCAAAAGTTGCCGTTCCTGCAAGTAAGGCGGGTAATGATGCGGTACATACTCGGTCAGGTCGAAGACTTGGCCTCGGATAGAAACATAAGCCGGGTTCCCATCCTGCCCGTTGAATCCTGTCAGTTCGGCCGGGCTATAGACGTACTGTTTGGGGCAGATGAGCATGGGGAAAACAACGATGAAGAAGGCGGCGAATAAGCAACTAAACCAGATGATCATGTTGATTGCCAGCTTCTCTCGCCAAGCCATGCGCACGTCCTTTCGAGGCATGCCGCACCAACGGATCAGGAAGTCGGGGATGAACCAGGTCAAGAGATAGACCATGAAGACCCAGCGTTTACGGCTCGGGCTGTCCTTATATTCCTCCACCTCGACGAGCGACTTCTCGTTGCCTCGCTCGGCCATCTGCTCCCGGGTGTCAAGGTTCTTGAACATGTCCCCGCCCCCGAAGGCCGAAACACCAGCCTCGGAACGGGTATCGGCGTCTCCATCCCCGAAGTAGCCTCCCCGGGGCTTGTCTGTGTACTGCGGAGCGTTGCCGACCGACAAGAGTCGCTCCTTCGAGGCCCCAAATGGTACCTCAAGGGGGGAGGGCGTCGGGCCGTCGCCGGCTTCTGAAGGGAACCGCCCTGAAGCAGAGACACCGTCGGCGAGTTGCGTGATTTCCATCCAGCAGCGCTCGCTGAGGAAAATACCGGTTGATCCGACTCGCGCCTCGTTGCCCGGCCACTGCTTCTCTTGCACAACGGCCTCGACCTTCTCTCGCTCACTGCCCACCAAGAGACTCTCGGATTCAGCAAGGCCCAGAAACTCGCCAAAAGGCAGGAAGAGACTGAAATCAGCGGATCTCAGCCGCTGGCTTATCTCGGCAATGCCAAACGTTTGCACCTGCGTACGGACGCATTTGCTGTCGAACTGGTTCGCAATTCGTCTGTCATTGGGCTTGAGACAGAAAACGAAGTACGTATTGGTGTTCGACGCGACAATTGCATTCTTGACATTCTCGAGGGCGGACAGGAACTGGCCGGATGCTCCCTGTTCCGAAGTGCGACTATTTGTCTTTTTATTGTCGTCTCTCCCCTTGCTCTGTGCAGAGAAGTCACCGGTCTCGCTACCAAAGTCATCGGCGGAATCTTCCCGACGAGGCACCCGAGTTCTCATGGTGCGCGTCGTCTTCCTTGACACTACGCTAGGCGCCCGCATGGGCTTCGAACTAACGGACGCCTGCATTACCGTCGTCCTCTCTTGTGGGTGCATGACGGTTTTGAGCGCCTCCTGGCCGAAAAGTCGCGCGACGAACTCGCTCTTGCTGGATTTGATCATGCTCATTAGATCGCCGGAAATGACTTCGCCGTTCTCCTCAACAAGGCCCTTGATAGGGTAGTCGACCTCGCCCGCGAAGTGCTTCACAGTGAACGTGGCCGCGGTATTTTCTGATAGGAAGTTGCTCCCCGGAAGCCTGGCTGTTGCCGACCCAACAGTGAGGGCTGGATTTCTGCCTTCGAACCTCTTCCTCAAGCTCTCTAGAAACTGCATGTCAGTCCTGTGGCGTCGTGTCTGATCGTCCAAAATGCTAAGCAAGCCATTCCCAGGCTTAAGCAGACCCTTGACGGCATCGGAATTGTCGAAGTAACTAGTGGCAGGAACAGATACCTCTTCCGTCTCCAGCATATCCGCCTTTCGGTCAAAGAACGTCTGTAGTGTCAGGTTGTACAGTGACTCAACGGCGGCATTGTTGAGGAGCTGGTCAAGAGCAGAACCAGTCGAGGATTGTTCCAAGAAGCCCGGGAAATCGATGATGTTAATAGTGTTAGAAATGGCTTCTTCAGCGGCGCAAATCTTCTGGTTGATAGCCTCGATCACGTAGGCAACTAGCAGGGAGTATAGAGTCCTCGCCAATTCGTCGGCGTTGGCACGTGCCCCCTGGGGATCTAGCATGACTGTTACCCTCTCGCGGTGGATCATTTTTGTCTTGTAACCCATCGTAGTCTGGAGATCCTGCGCGCTCACCCCAAGGAAAGCAGCAATAATCCCCAGCACATCCTTGTTACGCACGGCGGTGACCGTCTGTGCGCCTTCGTGAGAGAAGCCTCCGCTGTCATCTCCGGTGGGAGTGGTATTGGAGGAGGTCTCGAACTCGAGCTGCCCGATGTGGAGGATACAAGCTAGGATCTGGCAGATCTCGGCGATTTCACTCCTGGCAAATTCGAGCTTTCGGAGCGCCGTCTTGAATAGCTGGAAGCCCTCGGCATCATTGATTCCAACCTTGAGTTGCGTTGGGTGGCCCAAATACTTCCACCGTTTCTGCCCTGCCGCGTCCCGTGGCGTGTCAATCCCGAGATGCGCCTTCTCAGCAGCGCTCGTGCCCGCGAGAAGGTAGTAGAGAACGTGGAAGTTACGCTCTCCGGTGGGGATATTTGTTATCCTACTGCGCTCTAAACGGTGGTCTAGTAGCTTTCCTCCAATTAGGAGGGGATTGGTAGTTGATGCTGTGTCGTATTGGAGCTCATAGAATAGACCAGCCTTAGACGCTGTGGGCGTCGTGGCGGTCTTGGTTGTGGTAAGCGTGTCGAAGACGTAAGCACCAAGAGAGACTTTGTTCGACAACGGCGTAGAGGATTTATTGAGAAGCGCAGTTAGCAGATGAGAACGAATGGTGGTCTTCCCCGAGCCGGATTCACCCCTGAAGAATTCATGTTAGTCATCTTACAACAAGCATTGCTTTGAGACCCAATCTCGACGTACAAAAACAGAATCGCCTGGTTCTCTGAGCGATGCCCCAGTCGAATTAATGCTCGGTCCGCCATGTCCTCGGCGCCAGCCATGGCGCTACCTTCCTTGCCCCCATCTAGACCTTTGGTGGACGACGTGTACGTGTTCAGAGAAATGAGAGCGTGCGACGACAACCGGGCGGTAGGTATGGAGACATGGAAACGGCTGGCCAGGTGTGCCGTCAGGTGTGTATCGGACTGAAGGTGTGCGGGTAACGATGGCAACGAAGGCTGAGTATGAGCTCCGCCGTTCCCGCCCATCGGGGGGAGATTCAGGGCCATCTTGGATTAACAGCCGCGAGAGACTCTTAGCCCCTATCCCACAGGCGAAGGTTTCCCGATATGACTATCAAAACTGAGGTGGCGATCGAGGAAGAATTGAAGGACTTTGGTATGAAAGGACTATGGGCGAAGCCGAAAAGGGGTGGGCTTCTGCTTCTGCTATGACGGAATTCTCCTATGTTTTCTTCTCTCACTTAAGGCGAGCAAATGGATCTACATTTAACGATGTCGGCAACGGTTGGAGCATCCGAGCGAGTGCATGCGTAAGCTGAACAAATTAACGAACGTAGTAAGAAAAGGGAAAGAGGGAAGCAGAACTATCGAGAAAGCCTCTATTCTCAACGTTGTAGAGGTCCTCAACCTTTTCCAGCCAGATGTTGTAGCAGGTGAAGAGGGACCTTGACTCTTGCCTGGGCGTTATTTTTGTACGGTTAGCCACAGAAGAGAGGTCTGGAGCGCACTACCTGGGCGACTCTTGACCTCTCGGGTTCGTGCCAAGGAGGGCCATTTGCCATTTACACAAGCCTGCAAGCTTGTAGGGCGGCGCTGGCAGGGCAATAGTGGCCCCTTAACGCCTGAACGCTAACCCGAAGACGATTTACAGTACGACACACACAGTACGCGTTGATGTACGCGTTTCGACTTCGGTACATGTCGGTATTTTGATCATATTAGGTACCAAGTACATATCGCGAGTTTCGATTCTTCGTAATACCTAGTAATGTCAAGACTTCTACCTACACAGCATTTCTCAGCACTGATCGTCGGAGTCCCGGATTGTTGTCCCACGTATTGACAAGTAGTAGACACCAGTTGAAGCAACTTCTTCTTTATCGTATCGTTAGGATCGGAATTCTCTGGGACGGGAAACGGATTCCTTCATATACTTGTGGGTGACTCTGGCGATGTTATTGTACTGAAATACATGTAGTACCGTCGGTGGGGGAGCACCAACCTGCACTAAAGCATTAAGCCCCTTAAACAACCCACATGCGCAACTGTACGAAGGAAGAAAGTGCGAAAATGACAGTGACTACCAGTACTCAGCATCTCATAGAACACATCTGACTCTGATCCAGCTGACCGAGCACTCGGAATGTCTATCTCAGTCTGTGTGCACTATTTGATTTGTTTCTAAAGCAATTCCCCGTCCTGGATTCTGCAAAACAGTCATGGACGACATGGGCCCCATGGCTGCTCACCCGACAGTTGCTTCCGATCTGTTGTTTTCGGGTTGGCTGGGGTCGACGCCTGTCTTACGAATCATGGTGGAGCGCGGCACTCTTCAAAGAGCGATCTATAAATAGTTGTCACATGGGACAACCCGACGGGTGCATTCCGTCGCCTTGTGAAGTGGTTACTTGGGTACCGAAGAAGCAAATGCTCCATATACTAAACCTTATTATGAAATGCATTTAAGTAGGGCATACTGGACCGAGATCTGATTTCTTGTTAAAAAGCATCCTGTTGCAGCAAGAAAATTTGCTGGGGGTGTGGGGTTCGGAGGACGGGCTGCTTTTTGCCGCTGTTTTCTTTCTCGTATTGATGGCTAGGTGTGTAAGATCTGCAGCCAACGCGTCCGTAATTGTGGCAGTGAAGAAAGGAAGAAAAGTGGCACGATGGAGTTCGAGAACTTTCACTATCCCATTTCGGTTTCCATAAGGGGGACTTTGGGTCCAGCCACCCCTTACTACCTACTCCACAACTAAGCCCATCCTGTCCACTAACTACCAATACCTAGGTAGGTAAAGGAACACTCTCGTTACCTTTTCTTCATCTTCTAATAATATCCCGTTTCGCCTCTTCGTATTCCCTTCGACACTCAACGACGCTGCACATATTATTAGGGTATTATTGTACGGAGCACGTAACGGGTGTCCTCTTGTAAACACCGTGCAGGTGGCAGGTTAAAGGGCAGCCCGTTCAAGTCAGTTGACATCGTGCCCATCAATGGATCAGCGGTTGATCCTCCAGGCCGATATGCCTGTACCTAAAACCATGGCAGATCTCCGATCAGGTCATCCGGGGCTGCCAGGTATCGCGCAAGCTGTGTATCAGAAGAAAATCAATCGTGTAGTCGTGTAGGTAGGTAGCTCTACACCAGCCTCTCGGAATAGGTAAAACCCAAATGGACTGAAAAGAATCATACAATGCATTACCTCCCACACGAGTTGCGCCGTCCCAGCAGTGACAGCCAGTCGATTGCGGCAGTCCTGGTTGCTCTCCCTTCCGAAGGAGCACAAGAACTTCAAGTCGCCGGGATTGCACTTTATTCGATCATGGCCTAGGAGCGCCTTAATACCGTGGCTCATGCAAGTGACACTTTTGGGAATAGCGTGGAAAAGGTTTGCGGAGACTTGGAGCTAATGCTCGCCCGTATTCAGGACTTGCTGCCGTCGGGTGCGGCCAACACCCAGGGCTGCCAGGTCCCCCGACAACACGACAGTGCGAGTTACATTGGTGATCACTTTTGCGTTTTCATCATAGGGGGAACGTCAAGAAGTTCCTCCTCTTCCCTCTTTTCAGCTATATCCGCTATCCACCTGGAACAGCTTCTGTGTACCCTTGAAGAGACCGTTGCCGTCTCTTCATTCCTACTCCCCATATTCTTCTAATCAACCGTCTCATTCGCTCTGGCGGCGTAATATACCTACTATCGCTTATGATAACCCTTCTTATCCGTTGGTGATTCGCATTTGTTCATAATACCTAACGAGGTGCCCACCGAAACCGCCCGACCCCGAGACTCCTATTGAGCCTCTATCGTACGGCTGGCCAGACAGACATTCGTTCAAACTGCTGCGCTCACCACCGTTAATCACCTCTAAGACTATCCTCTGTCTTGGCTTCTTGTCGAGTACCTAGATTGTTGGATTAGGCTAGCAAAAGTTGTTGCCTCTTAACGTCTGAAACGTCTCTAATCCCATCCGGATTCTGAATTCTGACGCATCGTGGCTGTCCCTTGGGGCATCACGATCCAGTCCGCTGCCTAGACATGGCGAACCCACAATCTCGCATGTCTATGTTCTCGGCGGTCTCCGATGCGGCAGCTGGCCCTCGAGGCCCCGGACAACAAGCGTCTCAAGTCTCGACGACAACCCTCCTGAATGGAATCCATGGCATCTACTTATCCTCCCAACCTTACAGACTCGATGCCGGAACGAGTTTAGTCGTCAACACATGGCTCACGGCTAGTCAACCGGGGCCTGAGGGGCGGCAGGGAGGAACTGTCGATGCCACCTTGGCGGCAAGCGCTTGGGAACATGCCCGCCGCCGTGCGGAAGATGGGTGCATTATCCTCGGGTATGTGATGAAAGCTTCAGTTCAACTAAGTGGTCATTGCTAACGCATCAGTAGTTCCCTGCACACATCAACACCCTCGCTCCTCTCACCGTTCCTCTCTTCTATGCCACTTTCCATTCCTTCATCACTTTTCTCCGCCCTCGAAGCCATAAAACCTTTCCTTCGATGCGTCACGCCTTACAACCCGTCAACACCACGTCAATCAGCTCTTGGGGTAACTCTAACCCTCAACCTGGCTGGAAATCTGACCGCTGCGACCTTGGGCCTGTCACAGGGCGGTATAGATACTAAAAATGGCCTGTTGAAGATCCCGGCCGAGCCCGGTTATCGTGCTTTTGACGTCTTCTACTACCTGTTGACCTCTGCCTCTACTCCGGCAGAGCGGGAATTTCTGGGTCTCAAACCAGCCGCGGACTATTCATTGTTAGCGAGGTCCGGCACCTATGACCCGCCTTCGTATCTCCCTACTGCAGACGATGCCGCAGCCGCCGACGACTTCCGATCTGCCCTGAAGGAAATCGGTATCAAGGGCTCGTCTCACCGGAACTTGATCTCAACCCTCGCCGGGCTGCTAAAGCTCGGCAACACCCTAGGTTATGATATCGATGAGGATATTCTTGATGACATTTGTGAGGATGTCGGCGGGTTACTCGGACTCGACCCCGAGGTCCTTGCTCGGAAATGCTCGACTGAAGATCGAATTACTCTCGTTGGCGGGCTGTACGAGGCTCTCGTCGACTGGATCATCACCAAGGCGAACGAAGCGATTGCAGCGCAGATGGGGCGTATCCGAGACGGTGACGAATCCATCGATGGACAAGGGCGTCGAACCCCCACCTCCAACGGAGATACTGGTGACACAGTTTCCATCACCGTCATCGAGGTTCCCGATCCTGCTCTGGGCAAGGCTATTGCTATGCGAGGCATCTTCGACGATAGCATGGGGATCAATGCAGAGATGAGAGAGGACGGGGTAGATGTAGTGCCGGCCGGAAGCACAGTGCTGCGCGAGATGGAAAATGCCGTTGCTGAAGTAGCCCCTGACCTAGGTGTCATGAACGGGCCCGCTGGCCGAGACCGCCAGCACGACGTGGAGAAGAGGGAGGCGGTATTGGAAAAGGTTGGCTTCGCCGGTGAGGACGACGGCTTCCTCAAGGAGCTTCTCTTCCCCGTCCCCGGCGAGGGTATCAATCTAGGCCAGAATGCGCGACTTGATCTTCCAGCCGTGCTAAATGCTAGCCGTGTCTGGTATCACCTGTCCTTCCATCCAACTGATGAGAGACCGGCAAGCTTGGCGGCCTTACCTTCAATTACCTCGGCGTGGTCGGCTGGTACCGTTTCCCGTCAACTGCGGGCTTGGAGGCTACCCGAATGGGCGAACCGACGCAACAGGAATCTTGATTTCACAGCGGATTACGACCTTGACGAGTTCACTCAACGCTTTGCCCCTCTTGGCTGCGGGGATGGTCGAGATGGCATAGAGAGCTGGGTTCTGGAACGAGGTTGGAGCAATGGCGAAGTCGTTATAGGAAAGGAGCGCGTCTGGATGAGGGAGTCCGCTTGGTGGGAAGCTGAAAGCATGTTAGACTTGAAGCCTGCCCAGGACAACGTCAGAAGCATGGATAATATGCTAGTGGCTCCTGGGCTTGAGACTGGTTATTCTAACAACGGCAGCGGCTTCTTCCCAATGATGCATGATCAGCGCTCCATCAACAGCAGCCGTGATCAGCTCCTCAACAACCAGCGGAACCAGAGTCAGCTCACCTTCCACCCAAGTCCTCTGGCCCCCCCCTCAGTCGCCCCTACCGCCATGCGTAACAATGGCGACTACGGTTTAGGAACTAAGGGCGACACCCACCGTGACCAAATCTTCTACACCAGCGATGGCCAGTTTATGAATGGCCTGGATCCCGCTTTGGCAGAGGGCAAACACGTTGAAACGCAGGAGGTAACTTTTGGGCGACGTGTCTGGGTTGGTATCGTGTGGGCGTTGACATTCTGGATTCCCTCCTTCCTGCTGCACTACGTCGGACAGATGAAGCGGCCGGACGTTCGGATGGCCTGGCGAGAGAAATTTGTCCTGTGCTTCTTCATTTTGTTGGCCAACGCTTTCATCGTCTTCTGGATCGTTGCCTTGGGCACAATCATTTGTCCAGAATTTGACAAGGCTTGGTCACAAAGGGAGGTGGCTACGCACCAGGGCGAGTCGGATTATTGGGTCAGCATCCGCGGCGGAGTATACGACTTCACGAGTTTCTGGAGACAGCAGCACAGTGACACTAATATCGAGACGACTCCAGAGCTTATGCTGCAATTTGGCGGCATGAATATGGATGCCTACTTCGTCCCTCCTTTGACACTCACCTGTCCTGGGCTCGGTATTACAAAGGAGATGCAGCTGCGGGCAAACAACACGCTTGAAATACCCCAGGGTGCTCATACTTCAGGTTTCTACCAGCCGGACCCCACCAGTAAGTTAAAGTCGGAATATTGGTATAGGGACAATTTCTTGCCGCGCATCAAGGAATTCTACAAAGGGGATCTAGTCTGGGATATCGCGGAAGTCAACCAAGATGGTACAGACAATAGCCACATGTGGGTTCTCTACGAGAACAAGATCTACGACCTCACAGATTACTTCAACACTATCAAGTTCTTTAAGAATCTCGAATCGTACAATTTCCTCGACGACGGCATTGTAGAATCCGTTAGGAGGAATCCAGGCCAGGACGTCACTAACCTATGGAATGCCCGGATCGAAAACACCGCCGACAACCAGACAGCCCATGCGAATGTCCGGAACAGCATCAACTGTATCCAACAGACATTCTATGTGGGCATTCCGGACTTCCGATATACGCCTCGATGCCAAGTCAACAACTATATTCTTTTGGCATTCACAATCATCCTGTGCTGCGTCATCGCCGTCAAGTTTTTGGCGGCCTTGCAATTCGGCTCCAAGAGACGGCCTGCTCCTCAGGAGAAGTTCGTCATTTGCCAGGTTCCAGCCTACACCGAAGGAGAAGATTCCTTGAGGAAGGCGCTTGATTCGCTTACTGCTCTGCAGTACGACAACAAGAGGAAGCTAATCTGCGTCATCTGTGACGGAGTTATCGTCGGTGAAGGCAACGATCGCCCTACTCCCAAGATCGTTTTGGATATCCTTGGAGTCGACCCCAAGGTTGACCCTCCGGCTCTCCCCTTCAAGTCTGTCGGTACTGGCAGCGAACAACTGAATTACGGGAAGGTCTATTCCGGCCTCTACGAGTATGAGGGCAACGTTGTCCCATACATCGTTGTGGTCAAAGTCGGCAAGGAGTCGGAACAGAGCAAGGCCAAGCCCGGTAACCGTGGCAAGCGTGATTCCCAGATTCTGCTCATGAGTTTCCTCAACCGTGTCCACCATCGTGCGCCGATGAACCCTCTCGAGCTCGAAATGTTCCATCAGATCAATAACATCATCGGTGTCGATCCCGAGTTGTACGAATATCTATTTATGGTTGACGCTGATACTTCCGTGCGGGAGGATTCACTGAACCGGCTCGTGGCGGCGTGTGCCAATAACTCCAAGATTGCTGGTATCTGTGGCGAGACGGGATTACAAAATGAGGAACGGACATGGTGGAGTATGATCCAAGTCTACGAATACTATATCTCTCACCACCTCGCAAAGGCTTTCGAGTCTCTATTCGGTAGCGTCACCTGTTTACCTGGATGGTGAGTACCGCAACCCCCCATTATCATGATCTGGACTGACGTATATATAGTTTCACGATGTACCGCTTAAGGACAGCCGATCGAGGCAAACCCCTGATCATCGCTGATGGGGTCATCAGGGAGTACAGCATCTGCAACGTTGACACGCTCCATAAGAAGAACCTGCTCTCCCTGGGCGAGGATCGATTTCTCACTACATTGATGACTAAGTACTTCCCACACATGTCCTTCAAGTTCATTCCGGATGCGTATTGTCAAACGGCTGCCCCCGAGAAGTGGAGCGTACTGCTATCACAACGTCGCAGATGGATCAACTCAACTATCCACAACCTGGCGGAGTTGATGATGCTCAAGGACATGTGCGGCTTCTGCTGTTTCTCTATGCGCTTCGTTGTCTTGATCGATCTCGCCGGAACGATCATCCTCCCAGCCACTTGCGTTTATCTGGCATACCTGCTTTACAGGCTGGCAACAAATAGCGGCCAATTCCCTCTATGGTCGATCGTTATGATTGCTGCCGTGTACGGTCTGCAAGCTCTTATCTTTATACTCAAGCGGCAATGGCAACATGTTGGGTGGATGATCATCTACATCCTGGCCTTTCCTGTTTACTCTCTCATCCTCCCCGTCTACTCGTTCTGGAACCAGGATAACTTTTCGTGGGGTAATACCCGTATTGTTATCGGTGAGAAGGGCAACAAGCAGGTTGTGGCGGTGGACGACGAAGGGTTCGACCCTAGGTCCATTCCACTACAGCGATGGGACGACTACGCAGCGCTCAACAACCTCCCTGGCCGACGTGGCGTGCATCATGAGAAGATGCATGAGATCTACGAGGACACATACGAGATGGACGACATGAGATCTGTCTACTCCTCTGCCCGACAGCCTTCTGTCCTTACTGGGCTTCAGGGTCGCGGTGGCTTCATTCCCCCTCGGTCGCCAGCGCCTTTCCAGCACCAATCATCATATGGTCCCTATTCGGACAATCTGCAGAACGGGCAGTCCACCGCTTCTTTCGGTGATATGCAGCGCTTGCAAACCGGGTCTCCTTATCAGGATTATGCCAACCCCCACAGCCGCCAACAAAGCATGAGCAACCTACGTAGTGTAGCCAACGTCTCACCCCAGCGTGATCCGATTATGCACCGGCAGTCTACCGCAACGCTAGGTCTCAGCGGCGGCGCGCGAACACCCATGGGGATGAGGGGACACCAAAGTGTGGCTTCTTTCGACTTCCAGAGAGGGAACCAAGGCCCCGACGATGAGACGATTGCCTCTACTATTCAGGCCGTTCTGCGTGACGTAGACCTTGATTCAGTCACCAAGAAACAACTACGAGCTCTCGTCGAGCAGAGACTGCAGACGGAGCTCACTGGCGAGCGGAGGACCTTCATGGATCGACAGATTGATCACGAGCTGGCCAATATGTGAGTGAGGTGTGCGAATGTAGATGGACTTGTACATACAGCGGGCGATGGCATTTTTCCCCGACATGACTCTGAGCCAGGATCTGGACTTTGCAAAATGCCGCGGGCGTCCTCGATGGTTTTGGATAGAAGACCATGCCCAGGACACGTAATTTTACATTTATGCCGGATATAGGTCGGCAAGAAGCTCACACATGACCATCATCGATCGGGTTGGTTGCTTTCTCTATCACCGATCAGCGTCGTTATCATGGCCGCGGTTGTTTTTCGGGATGGTAGTATAGCACGGTAATACAATTGTTCGTTCACACAAACATATACATATGTGGTGGCTCGGTATTGGCATCCCTGTTCTCAGATGACGGAAGGCATCCTTATTTCATCTTAGTACAGGCGTGGGTGTGCCGGATGTGCGAAATTGCCCGTCTACAAGGGGCCTCTCCACCTTAACCTTTGTCCCTTACGCTTACTTACCTTTGTCAAGTGTGGTTTCCCCGTGACATTACGCTTTTCACCGCCGTCTCATTACATATGCGTAATAAAACGGTATCGTTTCCCGGTTACTGCCCATATGCGGGAAGTTCGAAATTGCCGCCCATCGCGACAAATCCTGTCTCTCTCAGATGGCTTGGAGGCCGCAAGGGGTCAAGGAGAAGATGGGGGCCGCGCATAGCGCATCCTAGGTAATTAGGTACCTAACTACGTAGTCCAGGCACGGGATGGGAGAACAAGCGCAAATAGAGCTAGCTCCCCGCGGAGGAAGAGGAAGAGGAAGAAGAAGAATAAAAAGGCGAGATCAACGAAGACTGCCTCAATTCCCTTGCCCTCCACCCTAGAAGTAACAAGACCCCCTATACTAGACTAGACTAGGGCAATCGAGGTTGATGATGTAAGTGCGCTGTGGCATCTTAACTTACCCGCCGCCTCCGTTGCTGCTGCGGCCTGTTGCGGAATTGGGTGGACGAGATAAGTGGGATAAAGGAATGTGCCCGGCCGCTTGTGAACTCCTGCCCTGTATAGATCATATATTCGCGTTTTCCATCGGCAGGCGGGGCGACCCGATGCCTTCCTACCTACGTACATCTAACAAATAGATAGATTCGCTGCTCATTCCCCCAATATATAGATGTCTATATCAAAGCGTCGAACAGATAACCGCCAGTGTGTCCAGTAATAAACCCCCCCTCCTTTAGGTCCATGACGGAAGACAGTACCTGCCAGAGCCTACGTGACAGCAAGTCGGGCGCGGCTATTGTCGCAGCTGCTAACTCGACGCTAAATCCGAGCGCCGTGTCGACATGCGCAATATGCATCTCGATAATGGCAGCGGACGTAGCTCCGCCTTTGACGTCCATGGCGATGGCTATGGCCGCGGTCCGTGGCCCCTCTCGCGCAGTAGTGCGTATTACGGCTGTCAATCAGGACGCCTATACCGCTGCTCGCATTGCACATACTAACGGCAAGGCTGAAGTCGATCTCGTCCGTACTGCTTACGTCCGGGCCCGATTGCGGCCACACGAGGTGGCGTATGTTGAGACACACGGCGCTAGAGCAGCGGCGGGTGACCACGAAAAATTGGCAGCCATAGTTGAGGTGTTCACCGGGCCTTAACGTTGCCTACCCCTTTACGTTCCAGTCGATCGAAGGAAATATTGGCAATATTTAAAACACTACTGGCCTCGCCGGTGTCCTTAAAGTGGTAATGGTATTAGACCCGCAGCCTGATCCCCCCGGTCGCTGGTTTCCCCAACCCCAAGCCTGGCCTTCCACAGGATCCTATACACATTCCAGCGAATTAGTGCCGCTGCCGTATGCAGAGGTCGTAATACTGTGTGCGTCTGTTAACGGTTTGGCTTGGGGTGGGCCAATGCTCGTGCCATCCTTTAGCCAGGGGCGTAGGTACTCAAAAATATCGCCTCCCACCCTGATGGCCCCCCCGCCTCTTTGTCCTTTCAGCTAGTAGCCAGGAGTCGCTTAAACTTGTGCTCGATATCTATTAAAATGAGTAGAGCAACACATGGAGGCGTCGCTGGCGGATATATCCTTCACACTCTGTCATCGACGCTTTAGTCTGCCCTGGCGTTCTGCCGCCCATGAGAGGAGTCGTCCAGTTAGCCGCCATTCTTAAGATCAGTGCTCTCCCCTCCTCATTTCGCCGTACATTCAATGAGCATGATGACAAAATCTAAAAGTGAAAGTCTGGCTCGCATAGGACAGTCCTGTCGATTCCATGACCCACGAGAGCTTTCTGCTTGCGAGCCAGATGAAAGTCGAGGGCACCCTCGCACTCGAGCGTACCTTTACGTCACAGCACCTGGATTTCTTCGACATGCTATCATCCGTCGTTAAAACTGTTGGAGCTAGCGGTCAGGCTAATTACAATGTGGGAAATGCCGCCCAGGATGCCGTTGTACAGGCCCGTCGGACTCGCCCTGCGATTTCATGTCTCACAACATCCTCTAGATCGATGACGCGGTTGCCGCTGCTGACAGTGAGGCGCGGCTAAGTGGTCTTCGTCGCGCCGGTCAAAGAGCCATTCGACTTGACGAGCTATCACGCTACCTTGACTACGTCCTCCCCGGCCAGCCACAGGCGTTGCGCTCATGCTACCACCGGCTTCAATGCGTCCTAGCTCTCCCAATGTTACGGCTGCCGCCGTGAGCGAGACCGTATTCTCAGCAATATTTTGTCATGTTTGCGACACGAATAAGGCTACGGTAATCAACGCCATAGCTATGACTACTGGTGTGCAGTTTGCCGAGGTTGTGGGCAGCAGCAACCCAGAATCCGCAATTAATTTCATTGCTAAGGTTCTTATCCATCAGCCTGCACGGCTGATTTCCGTCGACGCCTCGCGAATCAACGACAGCCGAGGCTCCATTCTGGGTCCTGAACTTGATTCGCTCATCCCCATTGAGCCGCGCAATTGGGTATTGCGCGAGTTCGACTCTCGTTGCAGTCGTTGGGGGCTTTGACGGATCAGACCATTACGCTCTTGCGGGAAAGATAGCCGCTCGCTCCCGCCTAACCGTGTCAAAAGGCGGCGAAGCCAGTGATGAGTTTGGCGTAGACGACGGCGACGACAACAAAGGAATCGATTCAGACTCTAGCGACTCAACACAAGTGGTCAGCATCCGTATTGACACCATCGGGTCTAGGGGCATGAGCGGCAGTGTCAAAGACCTGTCTATCGAGTTGGCCCCAGTCCCGATTCCCTCCCTTCTGGACACTCTGCGATTGTTCGAGCACTCGCGTTGCGCCATAGACTCCTCTGAAGACCAACGCGACATGGCAGATGCTGTGCGTTCGGTTTTGGAGGGGTCAGGTCCGGCGCTGCAGCAACGGCTCGAGAGCACAAGTCCCCCAGCCGTTGCAAATGCTTATGAGCGTCGGATGTATTTTGAGCGCCAGGAACCGTTGCAGGACTAAGGCGAGTTCTCGGTCCGGGACCCCATCGACGCTCCGCCACATTCCCAGGCTATGAGTGCTGCCGTCTCGACGCTTGCCGCCATGGATTTTGTCCGCCGATTGGGTGCTGGGGAGATAGCTCCAGAGACTCTCCTCGAGACCCTTAACGGCTGAGGCTCGCGACTGGCTCTCTTATGCGACTCGCCGGCCCGCTATTGGCCGGGACCGCAAGGACCGCTATACGCCTAACCAGGCAGTCACCGTTCCCCGGCGTGGCCACGTTTTTCAGTTAGTGTTCCATGACTCCGACGCGTTGCTGGGGCTGCCGGCGATATGTTCGACATTCAAAAAGATCCTCGCCGTCGCTGAGGAGGATCGAATATCAGTTCGTACCCTCACGGCCCGACGAGCGTAACTCGTGGGCGCAGGTAGGGGTTCCCCGCCATTTTTATCACTTTTCGTCGTCCAGCACTGGCCTTCGGCCATAGCTCCGCCGCGGGCTTGAACTCGACTATGGCAATGCCGCTGCCCTAGCCGCCATTGATCCGTCCGCATTCGTCGTGTGTCTCGATGATGAATCGCCCAACAGTGCTGGAGAACGCCACATGCAATTCCTTAACGGTCATCAGCATCCGTTTGCCAATCGGTGGCTGGACAAGCCGGTTCAGTTCGCCATAACCGCCAATGGCTTGTCGGTAGGCATTTACGAGCATGCTAAACTGGATGATATAGACGTGCGTGCGCCGCATCGGCACGCCACACGCGCGCTGTTTTCTCAATCTTCGATCGAAATCGATTCTTCCGCCTCGAAGCCATATCATTTCCGCGAGCATACCTGGAGACTTAGCCCCACTGTGATGCAGAGAATCGAACAGTTTCAGACTTTAGGCAGACCATGCGGGCCGATGGACCACCAATATACCAAGGCCGAGGACCTCAGTCTCGTCTGCACCCTGCGACCACCGCGCCTCACCCGAGGCTATCGCCCGCCTCACTGTGTTCCTTCCACGGCACCTCGTCGATGGAATCATACGTCCAGCCTCAGAAATCGTGGCGCTTGCCACGTTTGCCGGCGCCGTCTCGACTAGGTCCAGACAGTTTCGCCGCCGGTGCGTGCGTACATAGAGGCGGCGGCGGCATCAGTAGGGGGTGAGAAAGATGACACGGTCCGTACACGCTCACTATTCGGCTCCGCAGTAACTTGGGGGCGTACTCTGGCGCTATCTCGGTAGCCGCGAGCGGCCGCGGCTCTGTCAGCTACAAGTATGCGGTTCTTGGAGTGCTATCGCCCGAGGAGCGCGGCGAGAGCCGGCCGTCTACCTGCTCCTTTCAGCTGCCGGGCCTGGGCTGCCACCCGCCGCGGCAGTCCCGGCCAGGACGTCAAGATAGGCTTTATGACCGCTGACGGCCTGGAGGACCCGAGCGTTCGCTGGGACGAGGTGGGCTTCCTCCTACATCTATCTCCTCAACAACGGACTCCCACTCACGCGCCACTGTCCGGAGTCCCGTGCACTCCGCGTGCCTCCTACAGCCAAAAAGGCCACGCGCGATGTCCCGAGGCGGTGCATAGGGTGGCTTCTTGTGGGAGGGGAAATAGTCTTTACGTTACGCGCAAGAAGAACAAACTCGAAGAGACAATCTTAAATGGATGATCCTGATCACATCAAAATTCGGTGTCCGAATGGGTGAAATGGGAAAGCGAGGACAGCCGTGATTTGAGATGAGTAGCCTAGCCCAGAGCCCCTAATCGACATGGTAGACGACTCTAGCATGTTACGTTAGGTGGTTGCACTCAATTTTTTATTTGTGTTCATGCTCTATCTCGCACAATGCAGGCACTTAGTGTCTGGCCTCCATCGCTCATAGTACCAAACAGACCAAGACTCACCACCAAGCGAGACGTCGACCTGGAGATATAGTATCAAAGGGGAAGACGGCCTTTACCATAGCCCAAGAACGCGGCATGTAAACAGCAATGGCGATTCCTCCCTATAGCGGCAGGTTCCCAATGAGGGTCAGAGTGCTTAATCATCAATGGATACGAACCCTGCTTATGGGAGAGAGATGATCCATATGCCCCGTAGAGGGGTTTGTTCGGCCCAGGGGTGCATATACTATCAGGATGACCCTGGTGAGGGCAAGAATGAGCAAGGCTGAGAGTCAAGCCGACGTGAGTTATTAGGAGGCGACGACTTAAAGAGACACGGGGGAGTGTTCATCAATCACAGTGCCACAGCATCTCTCGTACTCATCGACGATGTAGTACTTATAAGTTGTAACCTACAGTCTCGCTGCAAGCTTTACCCGCTGACGACGGTGCCCATTCAGGTCGCCTTGACTGCTTTGGCCGCATCCCTTCCAATGATCGCATGGAAATCCATGGTCATTGATGGCCCATGATCGGGATTCTGATCTCAGGCATTACTCTCCCCCTATCACGCCCGGGGGAGAAAGTATCTCGATCCGTTCTATGGCTTTGGGGAGGGGGAGGGCGTGTGGTACAACGACATGGTATCGCGAGGCCGGAGCATGGATTGGGCTTCGAACGAGTCATACACCGACTATATGTGCCTGAAGGTTCAAAGGCGGTGTCCAGCAGTGGGTCAGAACCGATATCAGTCAGCTGCGCCATATCGGAACAGGTTCTGGGGATGTAATAACAAGCAAGATTGACCATTGCAACTCAGCAGCTGCGATCATCAGGGGTCGGGCACATGATCTTTATCTCGAGAATTGATGAGCTACCGTCTCAGAGTCTGGTATCAGCGTCCAGGGAGTATCCTTCCCTAGAGCGCCGGGCCTGGGGTGGAGCCAAGCCGGCGGCATTCATTACAATTTGTCGCCCTTTCTCATTATACGTTTGAGGATGCTATGCCACTTACTCTATAGGCGTACGTAATGGATCAAAACTGGCGCGCTCGTGAGAGCACTTAGTGACACTGGCTCGGCACATGGTCCAGCCAAAAATGGTGTTTGCCTCTACCATTATACCTGTGCTGGCTCATCGGTGACGCCTCGGCGATGCAGGAACTACCATCACAGCACCTTCCTGCCCAAGAAATGTGTTCGATGTTTCAAAAAGAATGATAAAACACCAGGGTCCGTACTGCGTAGACGGCCGGTCAGTGAATTACAGCTATCATATCCTCCCAGCCAATGCTACGTCGTGTGTCTTCATAGACGGGTGTTAATGGAGAGCCCCTTGACGTGGGCATCCATACATGGTATCCCCACAACGTGGTCGTCCAAGTTGTTGTCACTGAACATATTTATCAACGGGCTAGAAATAAAGTAAGCATTTGCGATATCTGATGTCCCGACACGAAAGTAGTTAGAACAGCTTGAACCTAAAACCTAGCTTGAGGCAGGATGCTCACGGGGACCAACATAATCTATGCGGCATTGGTCCTCATTACCCAGCTGGCTTTCAGTGGTTAACCGTTAGGCGGAAAGCGGAGTCTTTGTTGCGACTTGCTGTCCCTCCGTGTGGTGATGTTCCCCTATTCAGGAGGTCGAGAGGGGGAAAATCGAAGAATGCTCTCGTCTCGACTCATGAGAGCACAACTTCATTGACCTCTACACCCTCAGTCTGCAGAAAAAGAGGGGGCTACATTTTCGGTGAATGCCAAGGGCCTGATTGGTCAGGTCGATTAGCCCGCTAGACGGTCCATTCGCGCGCATGAATGAGCATGCGCTTCTGCTTCTGCGAGTTGGCCCCAGGTCCTACCCAACATACTGTATCCTCTGATTTTGCCGTCGCCTGGGCGGTCCCTGTCAGTTGCGTGAAGGGGCTCATGCGGTCCTTTTTGATCGCCCGCGCGCGTACAGGATATCGTCGCCATATCGCGCGAGAGTTGGAAATGAGAAGCGGCAAGGTCTGATAAGAAAACAGCAGAGCATGTGAGCGGAGTGCCCGTATATGCAGAAATCAGGCGGCTGGACAGTTAGCGAAGGCGGGGGTCGCATGATGAAGTCACCCCTCACTCGAGGCCTGCATGACAAAGAAGCCCCTATTTACGTGCCCTCTTATCGCGCGGCCAGAGGCAGTGGGAGTAGAAGACCACGTATGCCCACGTAGGCATCTGGCGAATCTCACGCAAGCGGCGGAATCCTTGCCGCCTCAGCTCCCTCGGCCCGAAGTACTTGTCCGAGTCCATGATAGGCGCTGAGCTGCCTACACACTGTTGAAATGGCATGTTACATATATTCTTGAGAAATGGCAGGGGCCGTGTGGCTTGAATGCATGGCTCGACGGCGCCGCCGATCTCCTCGCCCGACAATTCGCTATCTTGGGGGAAATTGTTCGTTAGTGCTGGCGGTACCGCGCTCACTCTCCTGGCACCAAGCCGGGCCTCGAGCCGAAGAGAGAAGGTCCTGCGGGGAATACCAGTGGATTCCAAAAGCCCGCCGAGCGAATCACGACTTCCGCCACAGACGCACATCCAGACTACCGGGTTCATGATCACATAGTGCTCGTGCTGGGCCCGACTCGGTAGCAATGAATCCCGTATTTAATATGCAGCTGGCACCGTTCCTGTTGAGGAACGATTTTCATCCAGAGCGACAGAATTTCCAAATGCATGATGCAAGCACCTTGCATACGGTACAGGCGTTCGGGGATTGGTAGTTCAGATAATACAGTAATAAACGAGGAGAACGTTATGCGATGCTTGAGAGGCTGGCAACTCCCGGCAACTGGGGACGGGTTTATGTAGGTACTTTTTAGGTGCACCTGAGGTGGGCGAAGCCATATGCAAGTCCATATTGTCGACCGCGCGTCCCATGCACCGTGGCTGCATGTCTAATACATGCGCGGATTCCTATGCCGTACGAGGATACTCGGGTCGCTAGCCAATCACGCGCGTCTCGATGATTCTGGGAATGGCCGAGACGTAGAGACCACCCATCTCACGTGCTTTTGGGGGGTGGGCGGGGCGGGGGCGGGAACGGGCGCTTCGCGGTTGCGATAAGTTCGAAAAAGGATTCTCTTAGCCGCCGTCCCCGGCGGTTAAGTAGTCTTGCTCGCGGCGCGTGGTGACGGGCGAGAGACAGACCCGAAAGAATGGGCGTAATGGTAACAGTCCGGAACGAGACCCTGGCAGTTCGGAATCTGGGGGCTGCTCCTCGCTCGTCCGTTGTTACTGTTTACCTACGCTCAAACTAATATGGAGCGCACAGTACATAAAGATTCCGGCCATCCATCCGCTGTGGCTCGGCGCTCGGCTTGGGGAGACGTCGTGCAGCAGAGCGTTACAGAGAGACCTGCACGAAAGGGCCGGGCCAATAGGAATCCACGGTATCCCTCATTTTATTAGTCGCGAGCACCTATGTCTTCAACGCACATAAGGCGCTTCTATGGATAAATGAAGCAGAATGATGTATGCAAGCGAACCTGGAAAGGGAAATAAATGGCCCCGCGTTTCGTCTCCCTCCATTCTTCGTTCGACGTGGCATCACACCACCGGTTCCCGCACATGTCACGACCGATGGGCTGGAAAATTTGCCTCCCGGCGGTTCGGAAAGGGACATCGTTGCTCAGCATGCATGTGCCAGATGCAGCGCGACACCACGAGTGAGCAATCAGAGCGAGATGCACGGTGAATTTCTACTGTAACACGTCGAACAAAATTACACAGTACGGAGCTGCTGTGCCACCCACAGGATGGCATGCGAAGAGCGTATGCATCTGAATGCATTGGCTAACGCACTTCGCGCATGCTATATCGAGTAGGTAACAGAACAACACCTGAGTGGCGGCGCATCTGGAGTGGCATTGGATTTTGTCAAGTTTAGATGAGGCAGGCAAAGACTCATACAGAAGACAACATGGTATATACATACGGGGTAACCCTGATCTTACTTGTACTGTCGGCTGGCCCTTTCCCAGTCGTACACCCAGACCGACCGAGCAAACATTGTCAGACGTAGTATTGAACGGAAACATTTCGAGGGAATCATTGCGCAAGGAGGTAAAATGCAATGCACGCTAATGGCGTAAAAAATACTGCTCGTGTCGTCATTTCGCAGGCCGCCCCAGATGTATACGTATATAGCGATGTATATAGCAAATGCAAGGAGACCCCTTATACCAAATACGATTCATGCGTGGGAATCATGCAGAACGAAGCGAAACCTGATGCTGCTCCTAGCAATTGATGAGTAAGAATTTTTTGGGGGGGTTCGTCCGATGTCGTAATTGCAACGTCAGGTTCGACGGGCCCCTCCGAGGACAAACCGAGCTGGGAAGACCAAAACCAGATGCGTCAGCTCTCGCCGAGTTTCAGCTCCTCCCAACGTAACCGCAAGCTCTCCAACGCCTCGGGGCTGAATTCGGGCTCGACTTTCCTGGGACGCACCCGCCGACAGTCCGAACACTTTCTGTGGGAGCAATTCGGACAGTCGGCACCGTTGTCTGCGTTCGGTGGGAACTTTTGGCCACACTCGTGACAAGAATGCACGCCCTTGAACTTCTCACCAGGCTCGTCGTTGGGATACCCGTATGGATACTTAGCTCTTTCGTCCCTATTTCGAAATGTTAGAGGCGTGATGAGCGGCAAATGCCGGGAATGTCAATGGAACTTACGGATTCCTCGGGCAATCGCCGCATCGCCTATGCCCACAGCTGTCACACGTCCTGGCTTGTTTTGAATGCGTCGATATCTGGTTGTTGCATACGTGACAGTATCTCCTGACTCGCATGCGGTGTTTCCTGAAGACCAAGTCCTGGCCGCCGGTCTTGCTCGGGCGTTTCAGGACAATGGTTGTCGGAGCGTAGTCGTAGCTAGGTATAATAGGGGCATTTTCTCTATGCTTCTTTGCTAGAGCTTCCCTCTTCTCCCGATTGGCTTGCCGCTCGCGTTCGTTTCGCTTGCTCGGGTACTGAGTACATTTCTTGCATCGGGTATGCTGACAGCCAGGGCATTCACTAGTAGCACCGAATGCCGTGTGACATCTGTGACACTCCCTGTGGATACGCATCCGAACTGACTTTTCGACACGGAGGACATCGCCTTCGGTAGAGTGCCATTCGCTTGGCTTGATCTCTAAGCCGAATCTCGCACCGAGCTTCTTAGCACGTTCCTCTTGTACCTGAGATCTAGGGATCTTAGTCGCGCCCGGATACTCGGGCTGTTTCTTCGTAGCCGGCGGCACGGGTTCACTTAGGCATGTGTCAGCACTGGCTGGGACAGTATTGGTTGAGACATGATTTACCTTTTCGTTGCGGCTGCCGTGGGGACCTGCGGCTCACTGGTTTCTTTACTGGGCGGCAGACCAGACTTCCGGCGCGAAGACTCGCCCTTCTTGAAAACCGATCTCATCCGGTTGAGGACCTTTTCAATTCGGTCCTTTCCCTTGCCTTCTTTGGCGGCTGATGCCGCCGACGGAGCTCCGGCCGGTGAACTCATTTCGTCCTCCAAGTAGCCTCCTCGCCTTTAACTAAATTATTGACACAGTCTTGGGAGCTGGCAGGCTCGGAGGCGGCAGCTAATTCGCTTAGCGAAGCCGGTTCGCTTTAGAGGAAACCCCAAGTGGACAATGCCCGAGGGAGCGAGTAGTTGCAAACTGCCGATACCTGAATTACGAATTGAGTTTAATTCTGAGGGCCCCCCTTTCCTGTGCTCCTGAGTTATTCAAGATGAGCTGGGAATACACTCGTCGACAGTCGAAGTGGTAATATCTAGACAGCCATGTCTGGATGATGACCCGCGGCACGTAGACACTGTGATCGATATACGGCGGCTATTCCATTTATTAAACAACAAAGAGGAGAGGTCTGGGAAAATGGTGGGAAGGCAAGCCTGTTGTATTTTTAGAGAGAAAAGCATATCCCATGTCCAGTCTCCCGGGTCCCAGTCCTCTTAGCCCCAGCGTGTCGGTTACAGTACATACAGTACCCGCCTTACCCTAGGGATGGTACAGTATGTGGATCATCAGTGGGCAGCGGGGGTGGATTTGGGGCTTCTTGTACTTCCATATGCATGTACATGGATGGTGGCAATGGTGGCATGGATACCCGGGCTGGACTGGCATACTAACTCGGATTGGACAGACCTGGAGTGAGGGTTTTGGAGATAAGTTTGCATATCCAGGGCCCAAGGAATGCTCATCGCATGCTTCGCATGCAAAAGCACGGCATAATAACGCAGACGATCCCAAGCCCTGGGACTTTCTGGTACGGGTGGGTAACAAGTCAAGGGGAATAAGAAATGCCTAACGTTACCAAAGAGATGAGACCGGGTTGAAATGGAGGCAACTGATTTGTTCGGGGAGTTCGCCCAAAAAAAAAAAAGGAAGGGTGCTAACCACATAAGATCTTCTCAATTCGTCCACTCCCGCGTGTGGTTAATAATACAAGTCGATATTCAAGAAGCATCTGAAGATTCCACATTATGGGCGTGTTATAGATGTTATGGAAGTGTACGCATGCATTCACTGCAGAAATAGAGTAGAGACATCCAGGTATTGGGGAACCTAGAGATAGGTCATGTATGTGTGTGTCTTCGGCGTCCCGGCGTCGTTTCCAGAACAGCAAAGCGGCAGATATACACGTGCGCACACACACGCATGCATAGATACAGAGATTCCCGCGAACACAACGATATGCCCTATTTCCGCGGGAGGTTAGATCCCTTCGCACGTAGCTGTTATGCCATTGGTTGTCCATACCTACGCTAGGAGGTCCTGTAGGTACTAACCCGAGCTGATGGGGAGGGCTGAGAAGATTTACCCCATTTTTTTCTCCAATGAGAGCTTGTGCAGTTAGTCAATCAACGGAGATCATCCGAATTCTGCAGTGAAGTCTCCTGACCCTTCATTTAAAATAAAGTGCATACCAAGCTACTCACTTACAATGTGTGGAAATGGCTACGGGCTCGACGTTCTAGCCGCTTGTTGCTCGCATTGCTAAAATCTGGGGGGCTTTTCATCATTTCATTACTTCAGACCTCTCTCGTTTACCTCCTACGGCACATGCGGTATACACCCGGAGGAGCTACGGAGTTGGCACCCAAAAGTTGCAAGGTGGTGGTTCGCGACCCTCTCTGCCTTTTCCAGTAGCGGATCTTGATTTTCAACTAGTGCCGCCGAACCGTCGGGGAGCTCTTGCTTGGACGACTCCGCTTCCTTCCGCCTAGTTTAGGACACCAGAAGGAGCAATTTACCCGAGATTTGTAATGTTTACCTCGCTACATAACCTCCAGAGGGTAAGAGGGATAATTAAGCCGTTTACTTACCGAGGTACGTACACTTGGGTACATAATACACCTTTCAATGTTCCAAGATGGTCATTCCAAGCGGTCTATGCCGTTCCCGCTATCTAATTTGATAGCCGAGCGAGAGAAGAGAGCGCTGAATGGCCCTCGAGGTCCTAGACGTGATAATGTCAACCAGGCTATAGAATACGGTCTACCTTGTAGGGACATTCTTTTTGAAAAATGACTGCTAAATGATCAGCACTGGACTCTCCAGCGTCATTAGTCCGGACAGGAATAAATCAATAACGGGCGTCAGCGGCTCATGCCTTACCTATGGTGCTGTACCCGACCGCCTGGTAGTAACCCAGAGGGCACCGGTCGATTGGTGGCACCACAACACCTAAGTTAGTTAGTTACCTATCAAAATATGCTGCATTGCCCGACATATGCGCGCCCTAGGCCATGGAATGCTCGACGAGAATCGTTATGAGGGCCCAAAACTAGCGGTTCCGCTGCCTAGGAGTACCCTATATAAGACGGACCGATTAAAGGTCATTCTATAACAAGCTTTATGTTATGGTATCTGCCTATGTTAGTCTTCCTTATAATAGGGGGCCTATTGAATCTATTGTCATCAAATACGTGTTTTACTGTAGCTCTTGCGAATTATCCCACAGTATCATATCAAGCGAGAAACCAGCAGTTCGGTTCACTACCGTTTATGTATGGGTAACTTGCAGGGAAATACCCGCTAAGCAAGCACCTTATTCCCCTTCCGTATAAAACAGGGCAGGTCCCACATAACAGTGGGAAGGTACTTGGGTACCTGAAGACCTCCCCGCTTCGTATGTAACTGCACTACTTTATTTGTGGACTAACGCTTCAAGCCCACACCTGACCCCACTCTGGTCAGCCAATCTTTGACGACGATCTTTTGAAACCTCCAAGCCAGGATATCCACGTAGATTCCAGAGCACCGATACCAGAAGTCATACGATTTAAGGTTAGAAGAACTGGGTCCAGAGGTGATCGGTGTGAATTAGCCCTCTCCAACTCCGCCAGGTTTCCACCGATCCTCGCCTCGTCACTTTTCCTTGCCAGGATTTTTTTTTTTGTAAAATGTAGCTAATTAGCCTCGGCAAGTGGGCCACGAATCAAGTACACGATCAAAGACGGGTCACTAGCTATTCATGTACCCCGAACCATGATATCCGCTTTCGATGTTACATGCCAGATTTCAATGCTCAATGGGGAATCATCGGGCCGTTGGCAGCTCTTTCATGTTGATCGTGACTAAGTGCATTCCCGAAGAGCTGGGACGTAGCGACACCACCTACCGGCGCCCCCCCCCAAATGCAGGTAAGGAGACCGTGATAATGAAACAGCCCTTAACACCGTCTTAAGACATTAATACTGTGCTAATCGATGGCTTTATCAATGTCCCTTCGAGTGTCCAGCTCGCCAGCACGCGCATCCTAGCCTGCACTATACAATTCGTGACAAACCGTGTTGGTGAAACCGTGGCACTTCATTTCTCCAGTGTACCCGAAAAGCCTCCCAAGATGGTGCTTTCTTCACCGCTTCGGGTATAGTAGTCGCAAGCCTTCGCTCTCTCTTACGGCTACCTAGGGCTGTCAAGCGCCGGAATTTTCCCACCAACTCATTTCGCGGACTACCGCCGTGCCACGACAGCATATGATAGCAGCCTAAGTTTGATGGCTTGATGATTAGGTCCTTACTCGTTATCGGGCTCGTAAAAGATGAAAGGTTTGGTATTACACTCCTCGAAGTCTCGCAATCCGCCTTGATGGGACCGATTCACATATATGCTACAGATGTGCTGGCACCCTACGTAGTGCATCGCTACCCGGCCAAGTACTATGGCAGATAATAATGCCGTCATGTCGGCTGCGGATCGCAAGGAATTGGATGTTAGATTCGCGAGAGCATGAGCGCTGCGGAAAGACAGCTACAGTTCGTCCGACGTGATCAATGCTATCCAGGCTCCGGAAGCGTTCCATCAAGCCATCCCTCTCGAAGGTGGCCTGCCGTCCTTGCATGTGAGAGCTGGTTATCACCCTCAAGACAACTTCAGACTGAGAGATACTTGGGGCCCCTTATATGGGCATGCGCGTTTCGCCCGTCGTTGGGACCAATGATCAACATCCAAGTTAAGTACCTACGTAGATATCGTATCGATCCCTACAAAGTACAACCGCGTCGTGCATATTTACTCCTGATACCTGATAATGCTTCAAACGTCTGTCGCGCTTATAGGCGACCGCCCAGCGGCTATCTCAATGTGCCGCACACTCGATTGGCGATGCCTACTCACTTGCTTTTCCTCTCAACACCTGTATCAGAACACTCCAAGTGACGTCCGCATGGTCGCAGTGAGCGGCACCTTGCCCTCAGCAATACAGGATACGGTCGCATTCCAAGCAGCGGTGGACGTATTCCGCCGCCTGGAATTGCATATAATCGCACTTGTTATGTTACGAAGGGCTACCTAACATCAATCCATCAATGGCTCGATACGCCAAATCCTTTGGTTGCCTTAAAGGGAAACGGACGCCCCGTTACACGGAAAAGCAACATAATGATTAGTTGCGCCAAAGCTGAGCGTAAGCATATGCCAATCCCTTTAAAACTGTTTGGACCGACGTTAGTTGGCCCCTCGTAAGATGATCTAGGGGCGCCGATATGCCTCAATGCCGGTATCCCGCGCTGCTCGCTTGCTTGCCCAGTGTCCAGGCTGCATCCGCACACACCGTCTCTCTCTTCCTAGCTGTCGGGGCGAGAGATCGCTCCACACTGGTGTCCGGCACCCCTGCAAAGATCATGAGCTTGCGTTGTCTCGAAGAGGAAACCCCACGATTTTACCGCGGGACCGAACCGAACCTATGTGCTTTCGTACGAAGCAGTGGATATCGCCTTTCGACCCGCAATCGCTTGCAAATTTCCCTCGAATCAATGGCCCTCCGTCTGACCTTGAAACGACTTACTACGGTACAATACAACGTGGGGGTCCATGTCCTCCGCATGAGGCCCGGGCTCCCCGACAGAGCGAGCGGTCGGGCGGCCGAGGCCCCGGAAAGGGATGTTACCAAACTAGTGGTTCGACGGCTCTGTGCACCACCACATAACAACCACAAAACAAACCACATATTCCGGACAGGGACGTCTGACGATGAAGAAGGTCCGATGGAGCGGGGAGCCTAGACTGACGTGTCTCGCACGACATCTTCCTTCCCCATCAGCGGCCATGCGCGCCGTGGCATCCTTTGTGCCCCTGCAGATCCACGCTGTAGGGCCACCTTGGCTTGCTGGCTAATTAGCATGTGTGTTAATTAGCAGACTTAGTGTGCAGACGGCTGGGCCTACCCGGTCTGCCGGCCTTCCTGTCCTGTATCTAATCCGTGCTGCGGTCCCGCTCTCCCCGAGTTTGAGAGAGGCTTATTCCTCTCTGATATGGGGTTCTTGGTGCTTCGTCGCCGTCTACGTCTCTCTCGTGATATGCTGTCCTATCCTTTCTTTGCCACCTGGAAGATGATGCCGGCTTTTCCGCTGTTAAGATGCAGTCGACCCCCTTGGCCTTTTTTTTTTCTTGCAGAGGATCTGCTAATACCTCCTTGAGACATGTTCAGACATGTTATATCTATTTACCTATGTGCCGACGAGGGTAACGCAGATGGTAAGAGAGTAGATCCTACAAGCGGGGAACTTAACAGATACAAGATGGGATAATTAGCCCATAATCCGGTAGCATGGGTATGTACTTAAGAATCCTCCCGTAAACAAAGCAGGGGCACAGTGCATCACGATTCGCTCCTGCGGCACTTCCATACTCGGATCATGGGTTCATAGCGGACGTAAGCTCCTTGCTCCATGCTTCTCGGGCTCATGCAATATCTCATGGTGAGACTCTTCCTTGGAACTCGAGGCGGCACAATCTCGCCCCAGTGTAACCTGCTGTATGTGCATCCGGCGACGAGTGGGTTGCTCCTTTGCCCGGCTCTTGACGTACGTCGGCTTGTGTAAATCTATGGCGACTATGGAAGGCACCGGGACTGGATAGGCCTCGAATAATACCAAACATGGTGTCTAAGGCCATCCAGACAGCCGCAGGAGATACACATCCCTAGCTAGACAGGATGATCATCGTGTCTTGTTATGAGCCAGAGAAGAGCGAGCCGTAGCAGTCTCGAGAAGCCAACATTATTCAGTTTTAGGCATCTTAGTACTCTACCGACTTAATACAACGATTTATTTCAGGTATCCTCCACCACAGTCGGCCCAAACGACAGGGACGCCGCCTCTGGCACGGCGGCGCCGACCGTCTCGGCCCGGTTCTTCATCCTGCCGATGTAGGGGCCGTTGGAGTCCCTCCTGTTGTTCAGGTAGGCCTGGACGTCCTCGATGACGCGGCGCGCGAGGTTCTTCTGGAACTCGTCCGGCTTGACGAGGCGCATGAGCCGCGACGTCTCGTAGAACCTGCCGCGCACGGCCGCCTCGCCCTTGGTGGCGTCCCTGAGCACGCAGACCCAGTCGAAGCGGACGCCCTCGGGCGCCTTGAGGCGGTCCCGGAACGCCTTCTCCGCCATCATGGAGGCCGGCAGGATCGGCGGCGGCTGCTGGATGCTCGACTGCGCTAGGCGCCACACGTCGCCGTAGAAGAAGAGCCCCTTGTTGTTGTTGTTGTTGTTGTTGTTGTTGTTGTTGTTGTTCTCGCCCGCCACGAATATCTCCTTGAGCGCCATGACGACCGGCATCGACTTGTCCCAATCCTCGCTCATCTCTTCCGGGGGTAGCCGGATGCGGACGGCGTCGTTCACGGTTATCTTCTCGCACCCGAGGAAGACGCCGCCGAACCTCTCTCTGTCTTGGCCCGGCGCGGGCCCGCCGATGCGGTTGAAGGTGGAATAGGAGTGGTCTACGGTCGTGACGGCCACCTTAGATGCTTCCAGGCCGAGGGACTCCTGCTTCTGCTTGTCCCCGCCCGTGATCTGCTGCTGTATCGCCTGCCAGTGTATCTCGAACATGGGCTTGCCCCTGATGTAAGCCAGATGGGGACTGACCGTGGGGACGCTGAAGGCCAGGAAGGGTCTCATGTCCTTCTCGAAGACGAGGAGGTCTTGCAGCTTGAGATAGCTGTGCGCGAGCGGCTTGATTCGCCATCTGGCCTCCGTAGGTGCTGCCGGGTCCGGGGCTGACGGGCCCGGTGCCGCGGCGGCGACGATGATACCAATCCGCCAGGCATTTCCGAGCTTATACCACACTACTTCGCCCTCCCGGAAGAGCTGAGACTCAACGGGTTGAGCCCGCACGCCGGACGATAACGGTTGGGAAGGCCCTCCTGTTGTTGCAGGGGGAACCGGCGTAGGCGCAACCTGCGGCTGAGCAGGAGCCGCCGAGGATTGTCCAGGGGCAACCTGCAGCTGAGCAGAAGCCGCCGAGACTTGTCCGGGGGCCGCCTGTACCTGGTCCGGGTTGCAAAAGCGACAGGAACACAGGTTCTGGTCGTTGCTACCCCCAGCGAGCCATAAGAGATGGGCGAAGAACTCGTTGGGCGACCTGAAGGGCTTTGGCTTGGTACCTCTTGGATAGCCGTAGAGATAGTAGTCCGAACGCTTGTCTGGAAGAGATATATGAGAACATGACCCTCCATAGCCGATAATCAAGCCACGTACTGTTGCTCATCTTCTTCCTTAGGTGGTAATGCTCCGGAAACCGTTGTAGATAGTAGACCCGGCCTGCCTCCGGTTAGCACGGTGCTTTCAATCACGACTACGCTGCAGATACCGGTCATACCGGGCTCCAGGAGGAGCTGATCGCGAAGCATAGCGCCTAGCTTGAACAGCCAGTCTCGATACTTCGGGTCGTCCTCCCCGACGCGCTCGTGGCCCTCGGCGAACTCATGCTCTCCCCAGGCCCTTCCGTCGCTGCATTTCTTGGCAAGCACGATCGGGTAACAGGGGTGAGGTCCTGCGGTGGCAGGCTTCGCGGTTTTGCTGCCGGACGCCATGCCGCTCCCGAACGATATCGCGTCACAATATTAGGGCTGGCGCTACGACTGTGAGCGCATGATAACCATAAGAACCGACGGCGCGGGGCGCAAGGGGAATGTTTTGGTGACGTCGTGAGGTTGGTAAGTAGCGCCACGAACTTTGAGATGCAGGCGTGTTGCTGTTCCAGCCTACTAGGTAGTCGTACAGGTTCGGGGCCACTTACAGTTGAGTCGCCCGTCGCAAGACTCGCCGAAACCGAGTTTATATCCTTGAACTTAAGCAGGGCTTCTTACGAAGCTAGATAATAACCGCCACGTCTTGTTTATTATCTGATAATTCAGCTTCATGGCTATGAAAGGTTTTATCCAATTTCCGTATCTCGTAACGATTACCTGACGAAGCAGTGGCTTTTAATTAGGTACCTGCTACGGGCCAGAGCCTAGCTGTGGCTCGTGCGCCAAACCCCCGAACTTTGCTACGGCCCTTCCTTCTAAGACGACTACAAGAGCACGGCTTGTTCTTGGGTATAGAGTCTCGATTAAGTAAGCCCTATAGGCTGTGAGCCTCTCGGTTGGCTCGGGACAAGCAAACAAAAAGCCAGGCTCCGGGAGGCAGAACCAAGAGCCGATATTGCTGTCTGTAGTGGATACAGCGCTGTTTGATGACTAGCTTGAGGTAGGGGAAATCCGAAGAAACACGCAGGGAGGAGGCTATACAACTGTTTGGTTTCTCCTAAACTAACCCGGGCGATGTTTTTTTTTTGTTCAAGCTTTCTTTGTTTCTGACACGAAGGGGATTTTACCACGTGTTGACTGAGGCTTATAGGTTGCCTCGGACAAACTCCTGAGCTACCTCAGCCTATAACCCGCAACCCGCAGCAACTCGGAACTCGAAACTCGCACAAACCGCGCATCCGAAACTATGACAGTATATATTGGGGCCGCACCGACGATTATGGCTCTAATTGCAGGTAATTCATTCTTTAAACCACAGAACTATGAAGGCCGAGTGTTGTTTGTGCAGGACGGACTGGCATCCAGGGGGGGTGTTGCTCATCTTTCTACTTCGACACTATTTCCCCCTAACAAGAAAGGACTACATGTTCGTCTATGGTAGAGGAATGCGTTTCCACTTATTAGCAAGTAACAAGCACGACTTGTCCCGTTGTCTTTGGATATGCTAGCTGCGCTGAGTGTTGCGTCGAAGGTCTTTCGAGTGCTTTAGTCACATATCCCCTAGTCCAGTAGTCCTTGAAGCCGTCACAGGCAATAGGTCCCATATTCCCTTAGCCCATACAGACAACGCATATTTCCGACTGAAAGCGCTTACGAGGCTCTCATGGTTAACCTAGGAGCGTACGTACATCCAGTCTGCTCTTTCAAGAAGTATTCTGACAAAGTGAGCTGCGAGCTACGGACTTGACCCAATAAACCCCCAAACCTCATACGCACGAAGTTGATCACAGCGTTGCCAGTTACGCACCTAGGAGGCCAGGCAAAATTCCATACCCTCGGTTGGTTCGTCGCGATGGCCACTGGTGTGCTCACTTCTTTATTGGATTCTCACCGGATACGTCACTGCTCGAATAACAAAATCGAAGGCTTATACTCTCCTTTAACCCATGCACCACATCTCCGCATCAAGAGGCCATGTACGCAAATGGGATCTGGTGGTTACTGCTGCGTCCTGCGATCTCAACGTCAGGTCCCACAATGAAGGCTGGGGAAAGAGCGAATTTAAGACATGACTAAGACCGAGACAGATGCTGCTGTTGCCAGCATGGCCGGCAGAACTATACAGGAGAAGCAAGGGGAGGCAACAATAGAAGTTCGGAGACCCTTTGGCCGACCAGGGTAGAGGACAGCTGCTCAGCTATCAACCACAAATCTTTTAGGACGAAGAACGAATCTCGACAGAAATGGTGGCCTGTTTCGTTGGTTCCGACCGTGGCTTTCAACATCTCCTTGCCGGCACGAGGTTGTCTACGGATCGCTAAGATGAGTTCACTGCTGCCATCGTAAAATAAACCTCTTCATTCTTGTGTTCACGCGTCACCAAAAACCGGGGCGGAAAATGAGTACAAATGGAGAACCAAAACAGCCAATTAGAAAAACCGACCACATAGACGAACATCAATACGCCACACTCTCGCCGCCCATCCAGGTCAATAACACCGACAGAAAGAGCGCTTACAACAACGTCGACAGCAGGAGCTCCCCTGAGTCGCCGCATTCCCGCTTTCCACACTCCTTTTGCTTGACATGTTTACCTACGACAAGGAGACGGAGGCTCGACGAGTAAGAGTAACCCGATATCCTACACCGGAAAGGACGATCGTTTCACTTTAGTACACCGGAAGACGGAGCCCTAGAGAGTTTTGCCACGTCGCTCCATCCTTATCAGAAACAATCACTCTGTTGGTTACTCGAGGAAGAGGATCTGACGAACAGGGCCTGCAGGGCTTCGATGCGCCCACTCTCGGAAGAATGTTCCCGGCCGATAAAGGACGTCGACGACAAGAACGTGGTCCGTGTTGGGGGGCAGCCAAAATTCTGGACCTGCTCCAGCCTCACCGTGTTGTTGATGGGTCACGATACCCTACCGACAAGTAGGAAGGAGCCTTTGTTCTGCGTGGGCCCATCAATGCCCTGAAGCCCTGGCTAATCCGACCTGATTGACCTTGGTGTCGACCGACCTTATCATCGACTGACCTGACTTGACCTTTCTGACCTTATTGTCGACCAAGCTGCTCGTCGACCTGGAAAGGAAGAGGGGGTGCAGGGGGAGCGCCGGAGGCGGAGGCGGCGCAAGGAGCCCGTTGCCGACGAAGTCAGAGGAAGAATCAGTGAGTCCTATCGAATAACCGAAGTTCTAAATGTGACGGTCCCACAACAGCTTCACGGACAGTCCTCCTAACCGGTCCAACCAAGGGCGGCATCGGCGCCGAGACCATGATTTCCCGGCCACCACGTTGCCGGCGATGATCACCCTCTGAGCCGACCCCTTGAAAAAAGCACAGCTCACAGTCGACGCGGTCAAAACAGCGAGCGCGGCCGTCAAGGCTAAACTGGTCGCCGCTGACCTGGCGTTCCTCGTGAGCGCCCGGAAGGCAGTGCGAGCGACCCTGAACGACCCCCGATATGCCGGGGGATCAACATGCTGGTCCACAACCTGGGCCACCACGGCGTGCCTGCAGGCCCGCGCCGCGGACGGCCCCTAGTCCCCAGCCCGCAGCCCAACCACCCCGGGTGCTTCGTGCTGACCAACCGGATCAGGCCGCGGTGCTGTGGAATGGTGAGTAGCAACTTTCGTCCAATCGGACCCGCCATTCCCCTTGCCTGATTAATAGATTCCTGACCCATGTTTAGAGCCGCGTACTACGGAGAAATGCATGCTCGACTTCGTCTAAGAGTGCATGCTGAGAAGGGGTGCCTGCATTGTCCGATCGCTGGCGAACTAGACACCTCCTGTCAACCAGACCACTCCTATGGACCAACTTTTCCTGTCAACAAAAACCCATCCTTTCTCTCTCGACCTGGAATATGCCAACGCGGCTCAGACACGCACCCCGACCCCGTATTAATGCACACAGACACACGAAGCTCCCTCGGGAACACATCGCTCATCGTGTCCATCCGGGCATGTCTGCCAATGCGCTCAAACAGCGTTTCGAGCGCCTCCGGAAGGAGCTCATCGCAGAGGGTCACCTCGGACCTTCCACAGTTCGGCAAAGGTGCTGTGCTGGCGCCGGGCCCGGGGCGCGGCATCTGCGCATACGCACTGCATCTGGGCTCTGCCTGGGCTCGGCTGCAGTAGGGCTGCGCGACCACCCTCCGCCAGACCTCGTGAAAGAGGGGAGGTCTATCCGGTGGATTCAAGCCTGCTACCGACCACATGCTCGTCAGTGAATTGGCGACAAGCTCGGTATGGGCGAGGCGCTGGAGGTTGAGAGAATGGTCTGGTTAGCGAGAAGTTCCATCCTTTGTTAGATCTGTCCCCGGAAGTCCCACATCGTAACAAGTTATACACATGTACTGTATCTATTAGTATAAACTCGAAAACAAGATTAGTCTCTATGATGATTACGGAGTGACGGTCTATGAACCACCATAGTATACCAGGTACGAGAGGCTACCAGCAAGATACGGATAGGGGGTTAGTGGTAGGTTCAAACCTGACAGCACCGTGCGTATCATTTAGTGTACTGTCGCACACGTGGTCCCCCGAAGCCCCCCGCCGTGCGCAAGTGGGGGACCCCTAAACTCGCTGACGACAACTACCAGATACAAGCTACTACCTACCTCTAGGTACCTGGGTAACTAACTGGTAACTGCAGCAGAAGCTCAAGACCAGAACTTGGAAAGACTTCAACATTTCCTCCCATCTCAACACACCAACCATCGCGCAGCCAGATCTACCATTCGCCGAGATGTTGTCATTCATATTAATACAGAACCGGCAGTAAGTCCAATAAACCATTCGATGTCGCAGGCAACCAGTTCGCGGTCGTTCCGGCGCTAACCGAGGCCACCGTACCCAGGGGCAAAACGCGGCTGGCGAAATGGTACGTGCCGCACAGCGACGACGAGAAGATCAAGCTTAAAGGCGAGGTACGAATTCACCCACTCACTCACTCACTCGCGCACGCTCTCCCTTCCCTGAAATACGTGCGCGCGCGCGCGTGCGCCCAGCATACGATACGATTACCCCTGCGCTACGACCCCCGACTCAATCCGCGCGGCATCTCTCTCGATACCCATCTATCCCACGCAGGAGATCTTTTTTGTTAACGGGCACGCTTCCCCCCCCAAAACAGGTGCACCGCCTAGTGGCGCCTCGGGACCAGAAGTACCAGTCGAACTTCGTGGAGTTCCGGAACAACAAGATCGTGTACCGGCGGTACGCGGGGCTCTTCTTCTGCGCGTGCGTCGACACCAACGACAACGAGCTCGCGTACCTCGAGGCCATCCACTTCTTCGTCGAGGTGCTTGACGCCTTCTTCGGCAACGTCTGCGAGCTCGACCTCGTCTTCAACTTCTACAAGGTCTACGCCATCCTCGACGAGGTCTTCCTCGCTGGGGAGATCGAGGAGACCAGCAAGCAGGTCGTCCTCACCCGCCTCGAGCACCTCGACAAGCTCGACTAGGAAAAGAGGAAAAGGCATGGGGGGGAGTAGAAGGAGGAGGAAGTGGATGATGGAAGAAAAGGGGGGGGAAGGCGGGAATAACCTCGGATGGTGACGCCGGACACGCGCGCATAAACCGGCTTCGAGATTGTCGCGACGCTATTTTACGGAGGTGGGCGACTTGCGCGTATAAGCATTTAGAGGCAAAGGCGTCGGGCGTTATGGAGGCGAGACCAAATATGGCATAGGATTTACAGCATTCATGACTTACACGGGAAGGCGCGACGTCAGACACGTTGGTAACGGGCCAGCACTGCACCAGGGGAGGCGATGCATGGATGAGCGCCGATGGTGCTCGTGGAGAATACTAATACATTATCTAGACTTTCCGCCCTCTCGTTCGTCTATCATATGCAATTGCTTCATCATAGAGTGATGCAGCCACTACCAAATCGCCGGTTTGGACTGCTGTCCATTTTCATTCCGAAGTTGCTACGTGCATTGTAATTGACGGAATCACAAAATTGCCCCCAGTCGCTGTGTGCTACTGACGTGGTCAGATAGCCAGAGTCAATGGGGGACTCCTTTCGGCAAGAGGCAGTTTGGGAAGCGCCCCGGCAGGCTATCATGTACAAGCCAGTACCGTCTGGTTGAAGGGGCGCTAGGTGGCGTTCTTGCCGTCCGCCTCCTCCCACACCTGGCGGGCAGACCTTCTGTTGGCCATGCTATGGACGATGGGATTTGCCCGACCTTTAAAGAGAGCGACGACCTCGGTACGGAATCGGGATTCTCTTACTAGGCGATACTGGATTCCATCTGGTGCTTGGAATAGCGTTGGATCATCCTCAGCTGCAGAAGTATCACCATCATCACCTTCTTGGCAGGCCTCTTCGTTGATGCCCAGGCTGTCATCCGCGCCGTCGTGAGCTGGTACACGCGTGTCCGCCTGGCCCGAAGCGGTAGCTGGTTTGGCATCTTTCACGGCCGTGTCTACTGTCCCGATCTCAAGTTTCATCACTTGAAGAAACTTTTCTGCCTCTTCTTCGGCCCTCTTAGAGTCTTCTGGGGTAATCACAGCCTCGGATTCTGTTTCCTTGGCGACCCCATCCTTACTTTCGGTTTGGCCACTGGCTTGCTGCTTGGTGGCAGTCTTAGCCTTCGGCGTCTGCAAAGCTCGGTGTGAATCGATGAATACGTCGTCGTCATAGGAAAGGCGGCCCTCGTTCCTTTTCGGTCTCGACTCGTCCCGATATTTGGCCTTGGCACTGCTACGGTTGTCAAGGCTTCGAGACGGGACAGCCCTGCGACCGCGTGTGTTACACTCTCCAGCCCCTTGGTTATTTGGCGTGTCTTCTCTGGTATAGCGGCCTGTACGCATCCTTTTCGTGTGAGGAGGCTCGTCAGAAACATGTGAATGCGCGCGTGGTCGTCTACCGGAACCTTCACACCTAACTTGAGCACTGTTGCCTGGTCTATAGGCATCATAGCCATTATGGCGAGGTGGACGAGTCGGAGTTCTGGAGCGAGAACGCTCATAGGGAAAACTCGGAGAACGGCGCCCTCGATACGGATGGTTTTCGCCTCGGATGGGTGATATCGCCTTGATCCCGGCTCGCTCTCGCTGTTTTGTCAAGGAGACCTTCTTTTTATTAAGAGGGCACAGGGTCGCAAAGTGTTTCCCAACTTCAAGGCAGATCTCGCAACGATAGTCCGGCGGCGGAGGTTTATCAAACCTCGGATCCAGGTTTGTGGGACAGAGCTGTATCCAGTGTCCTGTGACCCCAGTTAGTAAGAATGCGGCCGACTAGTTCAACGAGCTGGCTTGCCTGGCTTATCACAGCGCTTGCAAACATAGCTTGCCGGCGGTGGAACAGAGAAGTTCGGATGTCCCCCAGAGCGTGCATAACATTCCTTAGGATTATGCTTCATTCGGCTGCAGGACGAGGCGTTGCTCGTATCTGAGGGTCTGGGCATTCGTTCCGGAGAATCCAGTAAGATGGCTTCGCGAGTAATCGTTACCTCATCGGCATCAGAATCCAGCGATGCAACGGTTGCTTCTGACCGGTGGGCAGAAGGGTTACCCCTCGAATAGATAGGCAAGGTATGAAGCTGCTCCTCTTCGTCATCCTCGATCTCAATGATCTCTCGTTTGCTGCTGGCATTGGGGCCGCTCCGTTGCCCTAGTGGAATTACGTTAGATCCGGTCCGCTGCTGCCCCCACCCTAGTATCTCGCCTTCTCGTTCTTTGTTGGTGATGTCACCCAATGGGCTCTGAACAGGCGGCTTTTGTAGAAGAGCTGCACGGCTTTTATGCATGTGTTGGCTAGGCGACCCTTGCGGATGTGAGGTGGTTTTCAGTGTGACAAAGCCACCGCGCATAGCCTCTCCGAAAAGGTGCTGGATCTCAGCTTGAGCCATCAAGTATCTACGGCGGTTGGCCGGATTCTCCTCAGCGTCCTTTCTCTGCCATTCTTCGAGAGCCTGATCCACCTCTTCCTTTCTGAATGAGCCTGCTTGCAAGGCACCGCACATAAGCAGGCTCACAAAGTCAGGTAGGAGTGACCCTTGCTCTATGATCCTATCTCCTTTTATTTGCTCATGTAGCCACCCCATAAGCAGATCCAGGGCTTGAAACTTGCCAATCCTGTCTGGAAAGGCAGTGTTGATCTTGGTTGCAAGCTCATCCAGGCTGATCTCTTCGAGACGCTCGATCGCCGAAGCTAAGAGGCTGTTTCTAAGATCCATGATGGCACTGAGGGGATAAGAGGTCAGGAAATTCTAGGCCGAGGCAATATGCATGAGAATATCCGTCATGATCAAGATGTCTTGGTATCCCTTAGTTGTTTGGACCAGCGTTGTAGGGTAAATGCGCCGACCTGCTCCGTGCTTTGCAAAGCGTTGGAAATCCCGGATTGACCAAGAATTGAGTATTCAGGGTATAGTAAGAAGCGGTGAAATCCGTGTTTGGTAGTTGCTCATGCACTTGCTGCTGCCAGATGCAGGTCTGGTTGAAAAGTAGACCCGGCCTCGAAACAAACGCGAACGTCAGTTCGGGAAACTGCAGAAGTGAGATGATGGTGAAAAATGGTCGAGTCCGATTTTATAAGAACAGCTTGCTCCAAAGGCGAAGACACCGCAATTGGATTACGACATTCGAGTCAAACTGCACCAGATTATTTAGGGTAAGAAGATAGGGGGTCCGCTGGTGCCTGAACTCCGAGCTGTCTGTTTGGGAAATGGAGTACTGTCCGTGACAATGGAAATATGAAATTAGAAGAATTGCACGGAAGACAGAGGAGAGATCCCGGAATCTAAAGTCCATTCACGTAAACTGGGAAAGAGCTCCTGTGAATCACGGGGAAGGAGCAAGTCTGGTGTTATGTACTTTAGTAGGCATCCCAGCAACAACCCTCGGCACATGACAGTGAAAGTAAAAGTTGGGCTCACACCGACGAGTGCTCGAGAATTATTCATGGTCTCGGGAGCTATGGATGTTCCTCTCAGTCTCCCATTCCGTCACCGCTGGGTCACTCCCTAGTGCAATTTTGGGACATTAACAAGTCCCAAACTCCAAGTAGCTCTGCCAACCCAAGGAGAGGAAGCATAAAAGCCAAGTGATTTCAATACGGATGTAATCATATCTCGTCAATGTTCGAAGTTGTGAGATGAAGTCGCTAGTTGAATACCATCGAGGTTTGGTCTGTCGAACAACTGCCCATACCCATCAACTTAAAGTAGCATGACTGCCGCGGTGTCACCGTTTCAAAGCAGCAAACCGTTCTGCCAGCTCATTGACGTCCGGGATCCCATCTCCTATACCACCTTTCCGTTCGGGTTTCTTCTTTGCTAGGCCAGCATCGACCATCTTCTTGTTGGGTTTTAATTCCATCGAATTGAGAGTAACCTTCGGTCGAGGGTTATCGGTAGACGGGCTTGGCGGATTGATGTGAAGTGGACTATTCGGCCCAAGAGCTCGGGGTGGCGTAGCACGGCTCAAATCTTCCCTATCCTTGGCTTCTTTGCTATCGGCAGGTATAGGGGCCTCCGAAGCTTTCTGTGCCTGGCCACCACTCGGGCTGCCGTCACCGTCGTCGTCCGCGTACTTGGGCGCATCTCCCAATTCCCTGGGTCTTTTCGGCCAATCAACTCCGTAGGTTCTAGCAATCTCCTCGAGGTAACCTTGAACTAGCTCTTCCCTCGGCGGCGTGACACTCAACTTCTTCACTACCTTCTCGTTGACCTTGCCATCTGAGTTCTCCATGGCTGCCAACACGAACTCCTTTCCGAACTTCTCCCCGAGAAGGGCCCGCACTTGCTGCAGTTCCCTGATCTCCGTCTTGGGTGCGGAGTAGATGATGCTCTTTACAGCTTCCTCCAGTCCGGGATCGCACGGCGCGGTCTCTAACAAGCCAGAGCGGGCCAGAAGCAGTTCGCAATATAGCTCGAGGATCTCGTGGAGCTCGGTAGTTATGTCCGACCGGATTATATTCTCCACTCTAATCCTCGCCGAATCTATCTTTCCGGCTTCCAAAAGCTGGGCCATCGCCCGCCTCTGCGACTTGCCATTGGCATCATCTCGTTGCTGTACCATGCGCAAACGCGCGATGGATAGCTTCAGCTGGACCTTGAGCCTAGCCTAGATGAATGTCTCTTAGTAACAACGATAATATCAAGGTATTTGAGGACCTAAAGACTCACTACGAAAGTCCCCGATGGAGGAGGCATAGCCGCTAGCAACTACCCAGGGGATATTTGCGCCGTTTTAGATGTTGATAGGCGATGGATAACTTATGATAATCGTAGTTGGAGCCCCGCGGATCGGTTGTCGTTAGTCGAACTACTGCAAACTGACCTCGGGCGCATGCTCGCCATGTCCCCGCAATGGGTCCCTGCAGGTGGATGGGTGCTACATAGTACTTATCCTTACTCCAATGCGTTCTCTAGAGTAACACCTTGCTTTGCAGGATATCAGCCCGAAGTAGCCAATAGTTGGCAAACATGGGCGCCACCAAACAGTTCCCGAATGTTATCGGCCGCGGGATGACCTCATTCATCAACATCTCGCTGCTTTTACCTGCAGCCATATGTTATGGGGAAATGCGAACAACAAACAGATGGGGGTTTCGTAAAGGTGGGCATTGTGCCCTTGGCAGTGAGCGTTTCACATCTGGCGCGAAAGACCGGTCAATAAACACCGCATCTTGCACCCGGCCCCTGTGATCAGCCGATTTCAGATGCCATGAATCGGTCAAGGTATCCGTCGGGTCCGGATTTCCAACCTGGAGGATTTGGACAATCATGGTATCCACCGGCGCAGGTTGGAAGCGAAAGCTTGATGAGTGCCTGGCCACTATCACGACGAACCTTCAGAGGAACCATCTATGGCAGAGGATGCTGAAGAACACAGTATGCACGACAACAATTCTTATCGTTGGCATCACTCCCGCCGTGGTCGCCGTTTATGGTCCCTCAACCTACCTAGGTGCTATGGTCACAGTCTTTGGGCACCCAGGACGGCGTTTTGGTGAACTTTGCGAAGCGCTCATCCTGATCGTCCTTGGGGCTTTCGTCGGCATGGCCTGGTCATCACTAGGGCTCTACTTATCTAGCTTGGTCATTGATAGCAATCTCGATGCCGCTTGTGGTATTCGGGCTATCTTCTTCGCATTGGCCGTCATACTTCACGGCATTCTTCGATCCTCCACGCCCAGGTTGTTCTTGTTCGTCTTTCTCATGCTGCTCGTCAGTATCACAGTCTTGACTGGCACTGCTACATCCGTCTCAACATCGATGATCACTCAGATTGCATACCCCATCCTCACAGCCGCAGCAGTCGTAATTGTCGTGAACGTCTCGATTTTTCCCGAATTGTCGAGCGACTTCCTCGGGATATCTACTATCGAGACGTTATGTGAAACGGTGAAATGCCTACGGGATGCTGGAGCCTGGTTCATATCTAAATCTAGCGAAGCAAATCCTGACAACTCCGAAAAGACCTCGTCGACGGATTCGCGAAGCAAGCTCGTGTTATTGACGGATAAGAAGGGCGAACTAAGGTCGCAGCTTGAAAGCCTCAAGACTGCTCAAGCGGAATCCAATTTTGAGCTCGTGTTTGCAGTTCTTCCTCCGCGGTCGTTGAAGCGGATCAGCGTGACTGCTATGACGCGTCTCGTTCAGACCACAATCTCGCTCGTCAATGCTTGCGAGAGCAAATATGCCTTAGCAGGAGACGATGAGGATACTACTCGAGGAGCGGCGGAGAACGACGATACCGATGATAGTGATTCCACTACGGATTCAAGTTCTGAGTCTTCGCAGAGCGAAGATGCTGGGGCTTCTAAGAAGCCTCGCAAGCGGAAGTACAAGCACCAACGCAACCTCGAGCTTATTAAACCCATCCGCGAGATTGAGTCGGGTGATAGCAAGCTTTTGGAACATATCTTAACCCAAGTACGAGATCCAGTCAGAGCTCTACATGACGAGATACACAGAGCCGTCCAAGTGATCACTGTGGCACTATCTCATTGTTACGATGTGTCCAAACTTCCTTCGGGTGTTCCAAGGCCTGATGGTATCATTTTAGAGGAGATCGACGTTCGAATGACGGTCTTCGCAGATGCCTTGTCGCATTTCGACTTGAATTCTGCGAAAGCTCTAGAGAATGCCGCGGCGATGGCCTACCACCGCGGCTCGCAAGGCGATATAATGCCCGGAATGGAGATCCACCTCATTTCCTCCTTCTTGACAAGCACGAGAGAAGCCGCTGCTCAGGTCTTGGATATGTTGAGGTACTCTAGAACTCTCCTTGAAAAGAGGGACGCTAGGTCTGGCCGGCGGAGATTCTACTTTCCAAAAATCAGCTGGGACAAATGGCTGACGACTGGTGGTGAAAGCGACGCTAGTGCTTTACCCGAGAATGCGAGAAAAGCGGCCAGGACAGGCCGTGGCCTTAGGGAGGACCATAAGAACCACGATGACGATCCGGAAAACGACAGCAACGAGAAACTGTTGCGGCGTAATAAGGACGAAGAAACCGGGTACGCCAACAGGAAACAGCAAACATCACCATGGGCAGGCGAGCGCCCGAGGAGGAGCGGGCCGCGCAAATCAGACGTAAATGCCATACTGTGGCTGCGAGGCCTGGCGGCTGATGCAGTCGAATTCTTTGCCGATTCCGATGACTTGGCTTACGCTCTAAAAATGACAATTGCAGCTTTTCTCTTGACGTGGCCAGCTTTTGTGCCGGAGTGGCACGCTTGGTACCGCTCAGTGCGTGGCTCCTGGGCCTCGCTGCAACTGATCATAGTGTTCGAAGTCGCGGTTGGAACTTCCTTTCATGGATTCTTTATGAGGGTATTCGGTGTGGTATTTGGCTGCGCCGTTGGCTTCCTCTCTTATTTGATAGGACGAGGAAATCACGTCGTTGCTGTGGTGGTCCTCACTCTAGGTGCCATCCTCTCCTTCTACGTTCAACTTGGTACAGGTTACGTTAAGACTGGCATCATCTCGACTGTCAGTATGTCTGTTGTCGGCCTCGGTAAGTCGCTCCCTAGACTGGGCGAATTTGACTCCGTGCTTGCTAACTCAAGACCAGCGACTGTCCTTCAACAGAACGACCACCGCCCTTGGGAAATCTTCGTTCAGCGCCTGATCTGCTTCCTCGTTGGTGGAGCCGTGGCCCTGATGGTCGAGATGTTCCTCTTCCCAGTTCGTGCGCGAGATAGACTAGTCGAGTCCCTCGCTTCAAGCATCCAACAGATATCCCAGATGGAAGCATGTCTGGCCATTGGCATCGACTCGCCGACCAATGGCAACGTCAAGTCCCGTGCAGTCAACGCAAATTTTCAACGGGCTAAAGGAAAGGCCGAGCAAGCTCTCTCGGCTGCTCGGACATTCCTGCCTTTCTGTCTCACTGAACCGCGGCTAAAGGGCAGTTTCAAGGGACAGACGATGATTTACCGTGAGATGATATTCGTTCTGTTTCAGATTATAGAGCGCATGGATAATGTTCTCCACTTGCGAAATGTGTACGGCAATAGCGTTCTAGAGGAACTGAGTGCGGAGGTGTTGCCCTACCGACGCAATGTGGCGGGCAGCATCACGATCACACTGTTCGCTGTCCACGAGGCACTAACGACGAGGTTGCCGCTCCCGCAATTCTTACCTTCGAGTCGAGTAGCCCAGCTACGGGTCATCAGTTGCGTTCGGGAGTTGCTCCTTAGGAGGGCAATCTCCGGTTCGACGAGCGGCGCCGCAACACCCGCGGTAGCAGACGGAGATACCTCGACGCCGCTCTCGAGCCATTTTCTGCGATACATGACGAAGCAGACCTTCCTGTCGTGGAACGCAGCGTCGGCCGGTATAATCGAAATCATCGAGTACCTCGAGGAGCTCGTCGACCTCGCGAAGCTGCTTGTGGGTGTCAACGCCTTCCGCTCGGGGATGCTTGAGCGCCCGAACTTTCACGAGCACATGAAGAAGGTCAGGGAGCGCGAGGCGCGCTTCGCCGGCACGGGGGCCACGGCCACGGCCACGGGCGCCGAGCAGCCGCTGGAGAAGATGAGGAGCAGGCCGAGCACGAGGGTGCTCAGGAGGCGCGCCTTCTCGCTCGGCTTTGCCAATCCTCATCATCACGACCCCGTCGCCAGGGGGCGAGGCTCCTTCGTGCCGAGCGCCCGAAATAACGCGGCCGACACGGTCCTGGGGGAGAATGAGGTCGAGGATGACCTGCCCATCAGCCTTCAGAGGGTCCGGACGAAGAGGATGGAGGAGAGGGAGTTTGAGAGGCTGAGGAGAGCGAGGACGCTGGACCCCAAGGGAAAAGGAGTCTCGCGAGTGAGTACTTGGACGGGGTGAATGCGCAGGAGGCAATGCCCATTGGCGAATTTGCCCGAAGCCATTCCTTGTGGATGTGGTCATTCATTGTGTTCAGCTGCACTATTAACAACACATAATCGAAGTATGCGATTGTTCACGCCCGCATTAGCGGGGTTCAATACGGGACTGCATCTTCGGGCCACTTAGCTCCCGTGCGCTATATGCCGCAGATAGTTGAGATAATATTACAGGATATCCACGCCTCTCACAATGATGGCATCTGACATCGGTCGTTCGACTTACTTCATGCCGAACCCGCAGATTTTTGTGTGCCGACCGCCGGCGAAGGTCAGCCATATCTTGAGATTATTAGGTACTCACTATCTCTATAGGAGGTGTGGCTAGACAAGAAGTCGCCACGTATCCTAACAAGCGCCGTCTTTTACGGACCACACATTTGTCAAAAATACGCACAAGAACTCGGCCGCGTATCTATTTAAAGAGAACACGAACAATCACATGGTGCAGCCCAAGAATGATATACGTCAGCAGCAAACCCGCGGATTTCCTAAGGTTACGTTGAAGCGCCTTGTTTCAAGAAGCAACCGAATGAATGAACGACCTCACGTGCCACCATGCCCGCCAACAAATGAGGGTACAAAAGACAAGCGGCACGGCACACAGGGCTGAAAAAGAATACGGCGACTAAACGGGCAGTGAGGGGTCCGGCCTGTTCGATTGGCGGCGAGGACGGTTGGTCGCCGTCATACGCGGATCCCTGCCCAAAGGGCGTTCTCGGCCTGCCGAACAAAGAGGACCCTGACAAACCCATACCTCGTATTCGATGCGACGTTGCCGCATGGGCCGATCTCCTTTCATGGCTACGTCACGACCGGCCGAAACCTTTTGGGAAACGGGCAACGCACAACAGCTACTGCGCACGTCATCAATGCAAACCTATCAGTTATGGAAGGTTCGTAGGGAGCATTAGATATATATGAGGTCCGGTGCACCCCTCCATACGTGCAACGACAGAGCCGCTGAATAATATAAGTATCGAAAGGAACTGCCTCTGCGAAAACCCCCAAATCAAACCAAAACTCAAACCTGACGACTCAGAAAACTTGAACCACTTAACCCACTTATTGTGTCAACAACAACAACAACCACCACCGCGGAGATGATGCGCACCAACTACATAACCGCACTTTTCTCCATCGCCTGCCTGCTAGCAACACACTCGCAGGCGAAACCTCTAGCCGCGGCAACGACAAGACAAGAGACGCCGGCACCGGCGCCGGCGCCGACGGCGGGCCTCTACAGCTGGCAGGCGACGGACTTCTCGTTCGGGTGCGGCTCGGCGGCGTGCGGACTGGGGTTCAACGTGTCGGCGACCGCGGGGTACGTGGTGGCGGCGCCGGCGTTCGACGTGCAGTGCGGGGCGCTGTATGGGGCCGAGTGGACGGAGTGCACGCCGAACAACGCCGACGAGGCCAACGAGCAGACGCAGCCCACGGTGCAGTCGACGGTGCTCGTGTTCTGGGACACCGCCGGACAACACGGCACGGCGCCGCCGTACCGCGTCCGCGTCGCACACGCCTGGTTCGACGAGGCCACGGGTGCGCGCTGGAATACCACGGCATCCGGCAGCGCGCCCGGCGGTGAGGACGCCGCCCAGTTCCGGCTCCTCGGGCAGCGGCTCGTGGCGGAGGTCGAGACGTCAGAGTACAAATTCTAGGTTAGGTGTCCGATCTCCCTGTTTACATTTGTGTGTGCGCCTGTGATTCTCGGTCGCAACTCTTTCACCTCGGAGCGGGATGGGGAGGAACGAGGCGGAAAGAGGGCGTATAGGAGTTTACCAGGAGTTGGAGGATAGTTGGTATATATGGTCCCGGAGAACTCATACAACCGCGCGCTCTTGTTCATGAGGACACACGTCCCTAGATTCCTAGGCTGTACAACTAGAATAATGCACATCATAATACTATTCTCAAGCGGGATAGCAGTGGGCCACCGCGCCATCGAGGTGGCTCTCTTGAAGCGGGCCCACGCGAGTTCAAATATGAGCCTTAGTAATCTCTATCAGCATAGAGCCTGGTCGCAAGCAAAGGGAATTTGGATCACGCGTTAACAATACACCAGTGCCTCACACCGCCTTGAATTTCATATCAGTTAAATTAACAGCCACCTCGAAAGCGGCATATTTGATCATAGTTCCACATGTGATGTGTTGTACAGTCTAGGTAGTTAAAGTAGGAAAATTGTACAGCCAGTGACTCCAGGTTTTTGAAATGGCAGCTCCGCAAAAGCGGCAGTAAGCTGTAACAATTTTCCCGTCCTAGCATTCCTTCTTCCAAGCTCAACAAAAGCACCAAACAAATGAAAGCCTGATCATCGTGCCAGAAACGACCGTTCGGTCCAACATGTATCGACCCTCACCTCCGTTTCATTGGGATCCTTCTTCCGGAACGCCGTAGAGCAGCTTCCTCACATCCGCCGACGTGCTCTCCTGCGCCTTCGCCCCATTCTTCTTCTCCTTGAACGCCATACTGACGAGCTTGCGCTTCTTGGCTTGGATCTCAAGGACCCTCTCTTCTACCGATCCTTCCATGACCAGCCTCCAGACCTTTGTCTCTCGAGTTTGACCAAGCCGATGCACCCGATCGATAGCCTGATCTTCGATAGCAGGAGCCCACCCTTCGGACGCGTTAGCACAGGTGGTTATGGGCTTACTCGACCTCGGGGAGACTTACAGCTATCTGCCAGAATGACCGTGTCGGCCGCGACGAGGTTGAGCCCGACGCTGCAGGCACTCAGGCTTGCGAGCATCACCCTGGTGTTAGGGTCATCATACAACGCGGCAACGGCTCGGTCACGCTTCTCCACCGTCATTTTGCCATCGATGCGGCTGCATCCAAACTTGGCTTCCTCAAGGACGTGCTGAATGATATCGAGGAACGATGTCCATTGGGAGAAGACGATGATTTTCGACTTGGGGTCCTTGAGACTCAACTGGACAATTTTGAGGAGCTCCTCGGTCTTTGAGCTGTGTGTCTCGGTGTCAAACTCCTCAGGTGCTTCCGTTTCCAGTGATAGCTCTACGAGGGACTCTGGCGTGAGCTGAGCGCGACACTGCGGGCAAGTGCCTTTCTTGCTTCCACCACCTCCCGTGCCCATCCATTCGAGGATGCAGTCTTTACCGAACATATGCTTACACGCCGTGATGACCGGCCGGTGCAAGTCGATAGACTCGAAACAGATTGAGCACTCCTCTCCGTCCTTGCAACCGAGTGCCAGCGCCTTTCGCAAGACTTCGAGATTCTCTTTCGTAAATTGTACTACCTTTTGACCCTCCAAGACCGCAAGAACATCCTTGACCCGATCTTTGCAGAGGGTCCAATGACAGCACCTATAGACCCTCAGTGAGCACAGCCCATAAAGTAAGAGGGATTATCCAGAGTGACCGAATACAGCACAGTCTCACGCTGGATCGTTGGAATACACTCACATTTGTCTTAGACGTAAAAGCCGTTCCAGGACGTTCGTGAACCTCAATTTCTCCCCCTTCTCGGACTTCTTCTGATATTGTTCCAACGCTCCTTGGGCTTCGCATCTAGCTCTCGGTTAGCCACTCCGACGAAATGAGACACGGCTGACATACAGCATAGCATCGTATTTGGCTTTCTCATCCTTAGTGAACGCCACGCGATGAATGTACTCGGTCTTGTTGGGCAGTTTTAGATCGACAAATTTCATGTCCTTCATCCGCCGAAGACATAGATCATGGAACAAAGCTTGTAAGAGAGACTTCGCTCTGTTGTATTCCTTGGCTCCTTCCTGGGTCGTCGGTTTAGTATCTAAGGGGCGACTGATCACGGTCTTGAAGATAAGCACATCCTCGATGCCGCCACTGATCCTCAGGAATTGGAGTATCGATTGGAAGTCCTCGCGATGGTTAATGCTGTGGAAGACAGCAATTAGTATTGGAAACATATGGGGAGGGACTTATCCAAGGCGGTTAGGGTTCGAAGAGGTGTGGACTTACATTGGGGTTCCAGTCAACACCCAGCGAGATTTTGCCACTAAGCTGCAGACAGCCTTGGCGGTCGTCGTCTTAGAATTCCTGATAACGTGGCCCTCGTCCAAGACCACGCGACGCCAATCAGGTGAAAAGATGCCCGTCTTCTTCCCAGCTTGAAAGTCGCTCACAAGCTTACCGTAGCTCGTTATGACAATGTCGTGTTTGAGGAAGTCTGACTTGGTGCAGTTTCCTGTCTTGGCGATCGAGTGGTATCTCAAGACACTGGGCATATGGTCCGGCTTGACATGCCTGAGGATCTGCTCTTCCCAATTGCTCATTACACCTTTCGGTGCAATGATGAGAGTCGGGCCATCGCCTTTAGTTGATAAGATGAGGCTGATTATCTGGAGAGTCTTGCCAAGACCCATGTCATCAGCAAGTATCCCGCCTGATAGCAGCCTGGGCCTTGAGGTCGATGTAAAACCAGAGACAAGATTGAAGAAATTGCCGCCGTTGTCACGCCTCCACAGCTGGACGACATCTTTGGACTCAGGTGCAGGCAATTGAGGCGCCTCCTTGGCCGTCATCCACGAAAGACCCTAGTGGATGTTATTAGTAGTCACCAGACAATTTGGGGTTCGCATGTCTGTACCTGGAGCTGATATGGCAGTAATTGCGACGCCAGATCCTGAGGCTGTTCCGCCATAGGCAACCTCAACAATGCCTCTTCATCCATGGCAAAGTCCTTGAGGAGGTCCTCCGCGCGGGTGTCTACCATCTCCCTTGCACCCAAGAGCTGCTGGACTGGGACATTTTGTCCCTCATCCTCCTCCTGGGGCAGACCAGCAAGAGATGAGCCGCTCTTGAGACCGAGCTCTGACGCCTTCCTGCGAGCTTCGGCTTCCAGTCTCGTAGCTTTGAGCTGCGTTGCCTTCAGCAATTTCGCGGCTTTCAGCTTGGCTTCTAATTCCTTTCGACCTTCTGGATCGCTGGTGCCGTATATGTAGATCCGAATAGGGCAGTCGAATGCGCCTTTGTAGCCAGTAACAACGCCTTCCAGAACGATGTCATTCCGATCTATGAAAGGCGCTAGTTGTTTGGCCACAGTCCTAGGTACGTGGCCAATCTGGGTGCGCATCACGTTGTCCACCCGGATCGCGTTTCCGTCATACGGGTTTCCGGGTTCTCGGCGGCAAAGCACCATCTCACCAGGCGTGACGACACCGTTGTAGTACCTGACGCCGACGATCTTATTATCAAGCGTGCCGTACAATTCCAATGATGGCGCGCCGTCGTCGTCCTGAGTGAGGTCAACAATATCGGCCTCATCGTCCGCTAACCAGGACGATCGAGGGGCATATTGGCTCGAGGTGCCAAGTGACGAGGGGGGTGTGGATTGGTAGGAGCGGGCAGCAGACGTGAACGAATTGGAGGGTCCTGCAGATCGTTGACTTGAAGGGTCTGTGTTGCTTTTGGCATGCCGCGCATGTTTGCTTTGCGACAGGTCGCCAGCGTCTCCGGGACGCTTACGTGGGGCCATTGTGTATGCACGATCTCCAGAACGATGCAGGACGATGGGATTAGATGGCTAAAACGGGGAAAGGGTAGTCTCACTGCAAGGACGGTGGGTTTGCGGCTATCTTAGCTGAGACCATGGAGCCTCCATGCATGTAAGCTGGGGAAGAAAATGGAGACCTGGGTTAGGTGAGAAAGGTATTCCAGTTGTCATGACGCCATCTGCCCCGAGCGCGACTACCCTACATTGCGTCTACTCCTGGAATCAACAACCAGCGCGGTATCACGTGACATCTATATACACCTTTCACATAGTCCTTCGGAGAGTTGCCACCTCTGAAGCAAGAGATGAGGAATCTACGAACCTTCATTACGAAGCTTGTACGGAAATATATGCCCACCGAGTGAGTTAATTACCCATCTCATTAAAGGAATAGCAAGCTTGAAATGCATAAGCCCTCGGGCACTCTCGATACGGGATTATATATGTACCTAGGTAGTACACAGAATGCGAATTGGAATTACATATCCGGTCTTTTCCACCGTCGGCCCGTCTAACATCAATCTATTAGCGTCGTACTTGACACTTATCGACGGGTAGATATGCCAGTTACAAGCTCTCCCGTTGTGCTCATCCAGCGATGGTATTGCGACATCGAGGGAGCTGTATGCACGTATCTCGTCATTATGGCCGTTCTGAGGGAATGGGACTCTCAGCCAATCAAGAGCCCAACAGCTGTTCTTTTGGGCTCGGCCCTCGAGACGACGCGACGGTTGCGATAGCCGCGGAAATAATTAAAACGAGGAAGAGATAATAATCACATTCTTTCCCTAGAGCTTCAAGGCGTTGTGTTGTATAATTGCTTCATGATATTCAGATCTCTTTCAAACGAGTGAAAAAGAGGCTAGAAGAGTGCCCTAGGGCCTGCGGAATGACCCCTCTCATTGGTTAGTGCATTGCGATATTGCCAGAAAAGGCATATGCGAGTTCCGCCGACAGCCGCCTCTACCGCGCCGACCAAGCCGCGTAGTCTGCGGACGGCGGCAAAAGCACAATTGATGGATCATGGCACACACCATCGCAACGAATGAGATTTGGTGACGATGGCGCAATCCGAGCTAGTCTAGATATAGTCCGATATTTATACCTTCAAAAGAGCCGCAAGGTCACGTCAAGCTGAGTCCGAGACTTCCCTGTTTCTGGCGTTTTCAACTTCTTGGTTGCCATTCTCGTCCATTATAAAGCTATCCATTATTGCTATTTACAGGAATCACGGAAAACGCGAATGCTAACGCCTGGTATTTACCCCTTTTCCCTGCCGCTTATGGGCCTTCAAACGCTCGTCCTGAGTCGACCACGACTCGGGAAAGCGTGGTCATGACTTGTCTCGTTCAATCATCATAAGCGGGAGGCCCGGGAGCAGACGCTCCTCTTCGTCGGCCTTCGATCACTTGGAAATCACAGGCCCTTCAAGAGTTACCCTGCCTTCGTCGGGGGACACGAAGTGTTCTCTTTCCCTGAGACTTTCGAGACTCTACCAAACATCGAATGGTAGCCGCAGTTGGGGATATGCTTCTTCTCGCCCGTGGCGCTGTCAAAGATATGACAGCCATATTTCGCTACGTTCGGAGGAGTATACACTGGTGTCAAGATTAGCCGAGTGGCAGTTGGAGATGGACACTTCGAAACCTACAGTGTAGGGATACAGCGTAATCGCTGCCTTGGTTGGAGACACGGTGCAGGCCGAGCTCGTCTGCCATATATGCGGTCTGGTTCGCCTTGTAGACCTGTTCTGATTTCACCATCATCGGCTTGGCTTTGTCGCCATCGGGGAAGTCGTATCTCGTCTCGGTCACTTCGCCCTTGAGTATCTTCATGAGGCAATGCGCGTTGCCGTGGTCGTGGATTGGGCTACCCTTGCCCGGCGTCCACACCAGGATAAGCTATTGAAAGCATCGGTCAGCACATCGGCGAGGTCATGTTACCCCATGGTAAGGGGGGCTACTGACGAGGTTGGCTTTGCCATTGCCTTCATCTACCAAATTTCGGGTATAGGCCATATTGTCATCCGCAATTGCATACTTGGACCACTCCTTTTCGTTGGAAGCGTATTGGTCCATCAGGAGAGTCAGGTCTCCCACGTCTACATCGTCAGACGTCAACCCGGATGATGGACCCAGGGTATCCTTGATGGCAGCTACGAGCTCTTCGAATCGGTTCATTTTGAAGGCCTGCAAAACGTCTAGTATAGTGTTGTGGCTTTTAGGATTGGATGCTGAGCGCAGGGCGTGGCAAAAGATCAATGATGTTATCTAGGTCTGTCATCTGTCGGTTGCTGTGTTGCAATTCGGGTAGCACAGAAGAGCGAAGGCGTCTTAACCAGCAGGTTAGGAGTGATTAGTGGGTTCTCCGCTTTTCTCTGTCTGACTACTTACGTGGTCAGAGGTGGTCACCTGCAAGAACCCCTATTAGTGCGGTGCCGATTTCGCCGATACCTTCACCATCTTTTCAGGGAAACCCTAAACGATTGATGCGCCGGGGAATACGCACGCGGAGAGAACGTACGTTGATTGGCTGGATCAACTGTTAATCCAAACAACTCGCGGCCTGGAACAAACAAGAGCATGCCATCAAGCGTTATCTCCCTTATTCGTGTCATCATATCATCATATGATTCTGGGGCTCGTGACGCGGCAGCTTGCCCCAAAGGGTTTGGCCAACTGGCTGCGTCAAGGCGAAGAAAAGGTGGGAGAAGGCAAGGAAGCTGCACAACAGCCCTTGGCTTCCATTTCGGGACTCGGAAAGATCTCCTGTCAGGGGGATCTACTTGGTGATTATCATCGTTGCCCGAATGAGCGGTCAATAATTCGCTATTCTTGGTTCTTCTAAGGTAATTCTCGGTGTCTTGGAGACTTGGCCCCGCAGCAACCCTGTTGGCTGGTGGAAGAAGTGGTGTAAGAACGGACGCTCGGACGCTGGACGGATTCCATTGAGCAATCCGACACCCGCGACCACCACCGACATCAGTTGGTTCAAAAGGGGGGGGGGGTTTTCAAGGCATCCAAGTCACTGCATGGTTACTTCATGAAAATTGTGACCTAGAGTGTCCTAGCTGTAGATCTACACACGCAGCTTCGCCGTCCACCGCAGCCGATCCGCCCCACGCGCCCAGTCTAGCAACTCGCCTCTACGTGGTACCTTGGTGGCGTCGGATTCTGACAAAAACCCATCAGTTCGGGTACTGCTGGCTAGGCAGGGAACATCAACAGAAAGCCGTCACGACTTCGCAGGGCTCACTGCTGGCAATTGACTTCTTGTTTGCGGCCAATGTGCCGGTATTATTCTCAATTGCAGATACCTACGTAACCGGCAGCACTCGTATGCCATGGCTACAGGGCCAAAAGCTGCATCTAAGCGCATGTTTCCGCTGTATGTACACGTTCTATGCCGACCCAAGCCGAGCGTATTGGAAGAACGCGGCACCGGAAACATACGGGTGACCCTTGAATCACGTTTGAGGATTGCTCGATCCATACCACCTGTTGCAGAACTTGTGGTAATTATGCCAGTTATAGCATATAATACATACCTAGTAGTATGCAACACTGCAGAGCTCACTCCAATTCGGAGCTATACCAGTAATCACTGGACCTGCAGCCCCGGTGTATTCGTGAAGTACACGCTTCGTAGACGGTTCGTCTCCTATACAACATCATAGGTGGAAAGCCAAAAAAAAAAAAAAGCCTCTATCAGCGCCCCCAACGCCATGCAAATGCAATCCAATCGCTCGACTAATCTAATAACTGAAGCTAAGGAGGCCGAATACTCTGCTCAACGCTGCTGGCCCTTTTCGCGGAGCGTGTGCTGCCTCGTCTCTTCCAGCTCCTCCTTCATGCGCCTGTTGAACTCCTCGGGGTTGTCCAGGTAGAGGTGGTGGCCGGCCTTCGGTATGACGACGACCTTGGCCGAACCGTTCTCCCTCCGCTTCTCCTCCTCGGTGCCGTGCTGCAGCACCTTGCGCCGCACCCGGTTGAGCCTCTCCTCAGCTGCGAGGCCGCCCGCGACGTCCATCCAGTCGTTCTCTCCGTACATGAAGACGACGGGGAAGCCCGTCTCCTTGACCGCGGGCGTCGTCTCCGTCGCCGGCTTTATGACCTGCCTCCCCAGGCCGTGGACGCGGTTGATGATGGGCCTCCGTGCGTGGGCACCGGGCGCGAGCAGGTAAGGGAGAACGTACTCGCCGCTCCCCCTTTGCCTGAAGAGCGAATAGGCGTAGTCGTGGAGGATCTGCTTCTCCTGGGCCGGTAGGTGGTCAAAACGGCGAGACGTCCAGCCCGACACGAACCGAGGACCCAAAGGGCCAGCGAGTCGCACGAGGCTGAACGGTGAAACATTTGCATCCCATAACCATACGAGCCAGCCCGGGTATGGTCTTTTCTTGGGCACGTTTTGTCCCTGGCCAACTCGCTTCTCCCTTGCATTATAGGAGTAATTATTGTCGTGCGGCGCCGTCGTCGCCTGCTGGTCTACGGTGAACTCGTCCTGGAACGTCGAGTCGGGCGGCTCCGGCATGTCGGCATTGACGGCGTAGGGGTCTTCCGGCACGCCGACGGGCGAGGCGAGGATGAGCTTGTTCAGGTGACCGGGATATTTAAGCGCATATGAGACCGCCAGATATCCGCCTAGCGAATGGCCAAGGAGAGTGAACTTCTCTAGCTTCCGTATCTTTCGCCACTCTTCGAGGGCGTCGACAAACCAGCTTTCGGCCTCCGTGATCTTCCCCGCGGGGTCTGTCGCGTGGACCTTGAAGGGCGGCCGCGTCGAGTTGCCCATGCCTAGCATGTCCAAGGCGTATAGCTTCCACCCTTTCGACCGACTTAGGCTTTCGAAATTCTTGTAGAAAAAGCCAAGCCCAGCGCCGTAGCCGTGCAGCATAACCAACGTGTCATCCACCTGCTCTCCGACTCTCGTAACGGAGAACTCATTGAGAGCCCTGTTCTTGCCCGACAAAGGGACCATCGTCGACTTCCATACTCTAGGGCCATACGGATCGATTTGGGTCGAGGTTTGGGTCGAGCCAGGATGGTCGGCGGATGGCACATCGGCCGACGGGTTACCGGTAGCTTCGACAGCCTCTCTAAGGTGCGGTATGCATGCTATCACGTTCCGTTCGGCGACGGTCGGGGCCACACTCGTCCACTAGAGCAGGGTAAGCAATGATGGACGGAGAGGATACAGAGGTACGGGATTGAACTATACCCATTGATATGCCGCCTCCTTGTAGCCCAGAGGAAAGTAACTCATGTTCGGGCCTTTGGCGTTTGGTTTCCTGTCACTACCGGCCCGTTGCGAAGCCAGCACGGGCTGTTGGCCTCCTCTCCTAAGCGCAGCCTCATCAGTCGACATGCTGGCGTTGGTGGTGGCTAGAGTCGAGTTCGGTTCCACGTGGATTCGCGCGACGGTAGTGACAAGTTTCCTCGGCTGCAGGATGGCCGATGTAGATGGACTTTTAAGCATACCGACCCGGGGGTGGCGAGGGGGGTGGACACGCTCTTTATCTCTCTCTTATATACGCGGCTGACATAACAAAAGAAAGTGACTGCCTTATTATGTAGGAGCTGACTAATAAGAGAGGGACCCCGATATGAGTGGCGGCGGGTTGGGGGATCGCCGTAGAACCCGTTAACTCCGAGCCAAGCCAAGTTTGCTGCACGCACAAGCTGGAAGCTACGTAGCAAGTCAATTGCACATATAATTAGACAGGGGCGCATAGGCTATCAACGAGCTTGGTCTCAGGCGTAACAAGCCTCTGTGTATAATTATCGGTGATTGATGATGACAAGTACGCAAGCCGTGGAGGCCTTAAAGACGCGGACGTCCATATGCGTATGCGGCTGGATCCGGATTGGCCAGGTGGACTTGAAGGGCATCCAAGGCAGTAATGGAATTCCGGGTTACGCTGGTTCCTGGGCCTTGTCGGAGTTTGTATCGTCCCGTCCCGACTGGAAATGCTCCGTCCAATCTCCAGCACCATTGCTTTTTTTTTTTTTTTTTTTTTTTTTTTTTTTTTTTTTTGCACCGACCTGTGCTGTAGCCTCTGCAGCTTCTCTCTCATTCCCTAGTTCGTATACAAAGGAATTAGGGATAGCATCGCTATCGATAATTCCTCGTCGATTTATTTGCACGGGGTTCACCGTAAGCCCCTCACCAATGAATAAACCGGCGAGACTCATAGCTTGAGGGTGTGTGGGCTGGTCTTGGAAGAGAACCGAGAGGTGTGGCTGTGATAATGCCCGGCTTTAATGCACTCTGCATTATGTTAAATCCGAACGTTCATAAGTGCTCTTCATGCCACTTCTCATAACTAACTTATCTATCCGACGGCGAATCTTACGAAGCTCCTGTAAGAGAAGCATCCAGAGCTTCTTCGATGGTGAACCGACCCTCGCGTGAGAGACGCAACTTGTCGGCTTATGCAGCTGAAGCAACCTGGAAGTATCCGCGTCAACCAACTCCATGAAGGGGTGATTCTTACTCGCTCAGCAGTATTAGGCGTAATCCGTCCCAAGTAACCTTGTTGGGTGTGCAAGATACAGTAAGCAAATGCGCATGCCAGCAGTTCGCAAACCTTACTATCTAATTAAGTAGTCATATCATTGACCATAAACCCGCCCAGTCTTTTGAGAACCATCATGCCATCACATTCTTCTTCCTCGTGTGTCCCCCCATTCAGTCCAACTCGAATGCAGCCGAGTGCGACTACTACGGTATCAGGCAAAATATTTAGCACAGCTTCAGGTACCAGTGGGGCACGCTAGTAGACACGCTATACAAATTTGGTATAGATTTTGCACGGGTCAACGGCAGGCACATGCGAAGAATTGCAGCTGTCTTGCTTCTTAGCAAAATACGCTAATCCAAAGTGGGCTGTTACTAGGTGGGCTCTCATGGCCCACATACCTGACTCTGTGCTAAAAGTTACCCATAACACCATAGTAGAACACGACAGCCATGCCGCTTACGATCAGGAACATCCACTCCCGGATAAGCAGTTGCCCCCCACTCGGGACCAAAGCCCGGATCGCTAACATCCTTACTGCCGACAAAGTCTTGTCCTTCCCACCACCGATGCGTTCTCAGGGACACTGAGGTCCCTCTCGGCAGCGATGCACCGGAGCTGGCATATTGGCGAATTCTCGTAGTCGAACTCGAGCCGGCCAAGCTGCGATACATTGCGCGAGAAGTAATTAGGGGTGACTTATCCGCACTTGGAGCATTTCTTATCTAGGATGACCCGCGGGAGACTGCCGGATCTGGCCGAGGTTGAGGTCGAACGGCGGCGAGGCCCCGGTGTCTAAGAAGAACTCGCGGTCCTTGGAGAGACAAACGATGTGCTCCTTGTTCTTGTAGAACTTGTCGTTGGCTAGGTTGGCTTCCTGGATGATCTCATAGAGGAGCCCGCTTGCCGCACGTCCGTTTGAGATTGCCGTAGTTCATGTTACCGCAGACGGTTAGCACCGCTCCCTCGATACATTCCGCCTCGGGCATCTGCGTCTCCTTGTCCTTCGGATATGGAGACCAACGAAACTGCTGCCGAGAGCACGTTCTTCATGGAAATTGTATAGGAAGACACTCTAGAGAAGAGATCTGGGCACCGCGGAATTACAGAAGTAGGTGTTGATGGTTCTGGTCGAGAAGTGATTAGGGGGACTTCAATTTTCTCACGGCGGAAAAGGCGAAGGCGAAGTTCTTACAGTCGTAATATATCTCGATCCGTATCCATTTCCTTTAGCACAAAGCTTCTTCGGACATAAGCGGGGCATCATAGTCTCTCGAGCAGTGAGACATGGCGGAATCGCGAAACGACCTTCCACGAGGCCGCGGCCAACTGAATAGCCATACAGACTCATGGAATTCACTGCGATGGCGGGATGCAGCAAGCGCATCTACTCCGTACTATATCGCCAGTATCTTTTAGGAGGTATGGAGTACTCGTTAACTACACCTGGTGTCTTGATTTAGAAGCCGGGCTGGCCGCCCTTGACTATACTTTAATGCAGTGCTGCCACTCAGACGTCGGCACCCGTCGAGTAGCGTTCAACCACAGAGGTGCTACACGAGAACTGGAGAGTCCCGGGGTTATTGTTCAGTTCCCCCAGAACTCGAAAAGCTCGATCAGTTCGAATGAACCAGCCGCCGCGAAGTTATACAGCGCTTTCGTCGGCTATGCTGTGCTCATGCCATAGGCCATAGCTGTTTGTCGTCTCGTGAATTTTCTACTATCCCAAGATTGGTGTGTAGTATGGCCATGTAAGACGCCCTGGAAGCGTATTGGAGAGCGATCTTCGACGCCCTCATGCGAGACGAAACCGAGAAGGGAACTACATGTTTAGGTGTCACATCGAACGAGCTTCAGCCTGCTAATGATGAGACGTTGCAAGGAACTTAACCCCTATCCTTTGTATAGCATTGTCTGTAGATTGTGCTCAGCCTTATCGGACTGTATGCCAGCGGCTCAGAAACCGCCATTGACTTTCTGAACCGGATCAGCCTAACTACCACAACCCCCGAAATTGGCCACCCTTTGGTCTTGGACATGAAGAGAAGTCTGTGAAAGCGCGCCTGCTTCACCCCCGTTGTTCCCATCCCCTAGCGTCAAAAACCCGTGAGCAGCAAGTGCGATGTCCTGTGTGGTCATCATATTTCCTAAGCTGACAACCACCAATATAACACAAACTTCCCAGAGGCACCGAAGCAGTGTTGTATGCTAAACATTATATGTGATATGAGTAAGAAGCGTCCTAAGCCCAATTGACTCTCCATTCCAGAGCGACGTCGTTGGAGGTAATATCGACGCTGTTTGCAGAAATACCGAATGTGCACGAATCGACTAACCACCAGCCCCTAGTGCCTTTGAGGCCGGCGGCTATTGGGAATGGTTGGGGGGGGGGGGG